>OX485803.1:68132419-68544879 GCA_950295325.1 Polytrichum commune | reverse complement strand
TGGCTCTAAACATAATGTGAAGTAGACTTGGGCATGAAACCTTTGGTTTGGTCATTGAGACTTGTTCTCGCGACAAAAGTGACCCAAGTTTGATTCTCCTACCATGATACGGTGAAGCTTGAAATTCATACTTTTCATCTCTCTAACACAAGATAACACTTGGTAAGCAACACCATTTAATGCCATGGAATCAATGCCACCAATCAAAAATCATGTTGGTAACTCATATTTAGGTGATTATGGATTTTTTGGTCAGTTCTGGACTATTCTACTGTCTACTTTAACATCTCCACTATGGTGTCAATTGTCTACGCACAACATGTCCATGGTCTTTTTAGTATACAATCACCTACGTAATGACTACATGGCGAGTACAAATAGCAACACTTGAAGCACGAATATTCACATTTCCATAAATCTACTTGCTTATTTCTAAAAGTGTAGAATTACCTTAGTACTAGTTTGGTCCTTAAGGATTGGAGCTACTCAATTGATTTCTTTTCCAACTTGCCTTGACGATAAATTCATTCAGTCCTCTTGGGTTTTCTATTTAAACAAATAGGTGACATATTTATGGACTCCATATGACTAGATTCAACGTTAAATTTTGGTCTCCTTGAAAGATTTTTCAAAAGCTTACTTTGAGACTTGACATTGTTCTATGTATATTCCAAGGCCCACAAACTCTTTGTAAGGGCTAAGAAGTGTTATGTCCACTATAATGAAACAAATAAGGTAGATGTGCCTAACACAATTACTTATCTTAATCATGCACCTATATTTGAGTGGTGTGTGGTTAGGCATGGCTCCAAAAATGGATACCCAAAAAAATATGTTTAAAAGAGACTGGACAATGTGCTCAAAATACGATAACCATCATGGGCTCAGTAGTCGACATAATTGAAGGGGGGGGGGGGAGGGAGGGACATGGGACTTATATGACCATTTATTGAGCACAAACATATTCACTTCGATAAAAAAGAAGAAGAAGATATTCATACAAACTCTAAAAATTATGAGAGTGGTTATAGCCTCGATTCGGATATGCTACTCTTACTAATCCTTTAGGAGATAGTCGGGAAATTAACCATTTAAGACCCATCTACCTCAGGGGAAGATTTGAGCCCTTTAGGGCCACTTCACACACGAGACTAAGAGCCCGTGACCAATGCACTTCAAGCACTCTCATTGGTGGAAAAGGTGGAGCCGGTCCAAGTTCGCTTCACACTACGTTTGAGGGACTAACAAAGTATGTGAATGCAAGATGGATATAAACTCTACATGGCTTCCTACATGGCATCGAATGGATCATGTTTCATGGTCACTTGGATTGTTTTCAAAAACCACATCTTGGAGGTGGGCCTAACACAAAACTGGGAGACCATGGTACTTCAAACACTCACAACCGTTGGTTTATTATATTTTATCATGTGTGAGGACCCGCTTGAATAAAAATTCATTGAAATAGCATTTGGTTGAAGGCCCGGTCACATATGACTTTACACTACACTTGAGGGTCCGTGACCACACTACATGATTTCAGAGGTGTGTTGGGACGGCCTTTGGACACTTTCTTTTGGGCTCTCACAATGTCATGGTCACGGCTCTTGGCTCGTGTGTGAAGTGGCCCTTAGTCTAAGCATCCTTTTTCACCACCGTGGCAAGCCAGTTCCTAAAGGTGGGAAGTTTTAGACCTTTTTCGAAAGGTCCTATATAACATTCCAAATGGCAACTTACAATGGTATAAAGGTCCAAGTTGGACCAGTCAAAAGTCGGAACCCTCAGCCGGGCCCATAGATGTCAGCTCATCCACTTTGAGAATACCGTGGCCACTATATTTATGAGGTGTCGGAGCATCTCACCAATACCACCTTCTTCCAAAACTATTGTCCATGTGTCATGTGCGCATTTAAAGGTTGGCCATAGAATATTATATTCTCTCATGACAAATGGGTTTTTATTCACACAAGTGTCAAACTTGTGTATTTAAGAAGCAACTTGTGTATTTCTATATATTCATATTGCATATGGTTTCTCCACATATTATAATCCATAACTGTGACTTGTAGATGCAAACATTGTAAACCCATGTTTGCAAACTGTGCTCTGAGGTAGTGTAACCCTTCTGGTCGGTCTGCATAATTAAACTTTGCAAATATGTGAGTGGTACATGGCACGACGTTTAGTTTTTTTTTTAAAACACCAAAATGACACGTGTTGCAATGAGATTGGATTGTGTGCTCAAAACATAGACAATCATCCTAGGCTCAATAGTGAACGCAATCGGAAGTGTATGTATGATCACTTCAAGAGAAAAGATCATGTTTACTTAGACTTATGCCTTTTGCATCTCAGCTCTCATTTTTGCAGTCTAAAACAACAACCTTCGCAATCCACAATAGCTAACTGCATAAAGCAGTTCCCAAGCTGATGCAGTGGCCAGAAAGCGTGTGGAGTTGGTCACATACCTTGTCACATATGGTGTTGTGCATGCGAGCCATATGCGGTCAAAAATGTGTTGCAGTAGTGAGCCATTGTTTTTCAATACCAAGGTACTTCAAATTGATGTGAGTGAATGTTTCATTTTATGCTACTTTTGATGTAAGGTGATTATTTTATTTTAAGTAAGGTGTTGGTTGGAAGTCAAAAAGGAAGACTAAGGGGAAGACCCATGTTATTTCCACCCCGACTTGATAATTAGAGTGGTCGTTAAGTGTTTTCCACACCAATTTCCACCCACATTAATAGGAGTATTTGGTGTACCCGTGGGCTTGGAATGGTCTTCGTTGACAACAGTCAAGAAGGCCTTTTGGTCTCTTCCAGATCCTTTTCCAAGCAGTACTTTTTTTTTGTTCGTTTGACTCCCTTTAGATATGGGTCATCAACCTTTAGCTGGAGTACCTGTCTGATTCACCCCACCATAGTTATCCCATCACAAAAGCCTCAAATTCATTCGTCTTTCACTCTTGAGAGCCTCAGAACCACATGATCATGCTGTAGAGGATCAAAGACTCAATTAAAATTCCAACCACCTTCACCAGCCTACTTGGGTTGTAAATTCAAAAGAGGTGGCAAAAGGAATTTGAGAAGAAGAGAGAGCAAGACGCTTGTGCTAAGAGAATAACACGCGCTCAAACCTAATGCTAAATACTAAGCACAACTACACATTCTAATAGGTTAAAGTGCCAGAGGCAACCACTTTGATCATTTCTTGGGAAGTGGGATCTACTTGAACCACCTCCACATCCTTCACATACATTGATGCATCAAATTCTCAGCTTTGGAAGAATTTTCTACGCTGCATCTTATTGTCAGCCATCAACGGCATTTGCTTTCTTCACAAAGAGAGGCCACAGGCAGGAGTGGGTCATTGCTTTGGCGTAGTTGTGGATTTCAAGGAAAAGTTCCTCTCACCAAGTAGGTGAGCAGCCACCCGCTCAACAACTCCAAGTACCTTCAGAGGCTCCAATCGACCAATAAATATTTTCTAGTGTCTGTTGTCAATCACTAATACAATACATGACCTGAAAATTCAGGAATTGAAGATAAAGTTTCAATTTATATCCTCTCTACAAGGAAGACATTACCCTTGTCATCCCGCCCCACTCTTAGCGTGTCGTCTACATATGTGATTTCCAACCACCCTTCTGGGTTGAAGATACTAAGGAGCAGATCATAATTTTTCTGGAACAATGACAGGAGCTGTTCGGGTACTAATCGAGAACTCTCAAACTGGATATCAACCCTCTGCACCAGCACAGCTAGAGTAATTAGATAACTTTGAAGCATCTTCATTGGAATTCTTGAAGTCAATCAAAGAGGAAAGGCTGCTGAAATACATGCTGACAAGTATTATCCTGCTCATCTATCACCTTGGTGCATCTCACTGTATCAAACTTAAGCTTATCAAACTTTAATGGAGAGCTCACCACTTCCAGTTGAGCAGAAGTATTAACTGAAGACCTACGTCCAATATCTATATGTGACTAATCCATAGACTTATGCCATTAAACTAATTGCAGATGAAAAGAAATTGCAATAAGAAAATATTTGCAGGGCAAAATTTTGGGAGAGATGTCTGCTTACTGAAGGGGATGCAATTGTGTATGAGGCTTCAATTGTAAATGAACCAGACAGCATTCCAAGGCCCGCCACACTGAAACCAACTCTGTTAACTGCCTTCCTCTGCAACACAGAAAGCAGGATTATTTCCTGTTGCTGGGAGCTCTAGTCATCCTTAAAACACCACTGAATACTCAACAGGTTTCATACTCCAAAAACAGTCCCTTACTGGAGTTCTTCAAAGTTCCATCTGACTGCAGAATGTTAAATCCAGTCTTGCATCTTTCTGTATGAGTTTACACTAGGATTCAACTGATAACAAATCTTGTTTAGTGCTTATTTACCTCTTTGCAGAGGCAATTCATGGCCTGGTTATGAAGTCACAAATCACAGCAAGCTGCATAACATATTATATGAAGGCATCAAGATATAACAAAACTGGTAAGAGGCTGGCACTTGTACAGATTTCTACCCCACTCAGAAATTTCTGTATGTAGACCAACCTGATCAACATCAATTATTTGCACAAAGTCGCCAAGGGCAATGAAATCCCGCAGCCCCAGCTTTGTCCTCTTTGAACCTAAAATTGAGATGGTGCTGTATACAAGCTTCCACTCACCTTTCACCTGGACCAACAAAACAATCTGGTCTCAGTCATGCAGCAGAAGCTCTACAGAAATTGCATGTCCATTTACACTTCTATAAATTGCATAGCAAGTCCATACAGATGCAGTGAATCACACATGACTGTATCTCAAATAACATTAGAATAATCAATGTTCCATAGTTTGTCTTTGTAATTAATGACTGCATATCACAAATTACATTAGAATCATTGCAGTTTTGCGTTTTATAATAAGACATTGTTCCGTACTTTGTCTTCTCATACAAGAACAAACTATGGATCAAATCAACTTGAATGAAATAATCTACAACGTTTTTAGGCTGGTGAGCTCAATCCAATTTCAACTACATATATCCAGCTTGGGCACACAATTCCATTTTAGGAACTTGTCAAAGTAACAGTTTGAGATCCCTCTTCACTAAACTTTTTGATAATGAGTTGCCAATTTGTTTGACATGTCATTGCGCACATACAAAGAAACCACTCGGTATGTGAAGCAAGCTGAATCTGACAGTTTTTTAATGGAAGGCAACCTGCACTTGGGATGTGGGAAAGAAGCGAACCTTGTCCAAATCGTCAGTAGGTCGAGGTGAAGGATTTTTAGCTTCCAAAAGCTCCAGCAATCTCTCCACTTCTGCCTTACGGGCATTCTGGACTCCAAAGATGCCCCTGTTCAAGCCTGCGCACAGGATGCATTACACCTGCAATCACCCAAACAATTTGTCCTACTAGATTCAAACCCTCGCACAGATTCCTCCACTAGCAAACTTGTCACTTAATGTGTACAAAACTCTCTGCTAGAATGAACAAGATAATGATCAAGTAACAAAGATATCCTTGTAAATAATGATGTTCAAACATCACTCACAGATCAAGGTAACCAGTAAACCATAGACTAAGAATCAAGAGAGATAGTGAATGCGAAGCGTTTAGAATTCCATATTCAATCAAAAGGAAGCAATCCAAAACTATAATGAGATAGAAAACAATCAGACATGCAGCAACCGCCAAATGGTGGCAAGCCATTTGACCAGGGGCCATCCACAGCAATCTGCATGGAAGAAGCCACCTTCCACGACATTCCCCACTGACTTTATCAGTTCCCAACAATGAATCCTTGCCTTGGGTTTCTACTAAATCCCTAGAGGTCACAGAACAAATTGTTGTAGAGCTTGTCTAATAAGATCTCAATTTCGACACAAGGAACCGGGAGAGATAAGACAAAAGCCAAAAGTTTAGTTTATTCAAGGAAACACCCTGGTTTTCCCGTGAAAGAGCTTTGACAACCTCTCTTCTTAGAATTTGCCAAAGAGTACATCACATCTGCATTGTGCCAATGCAACCAGCTGCATCAATAGTGCAAGATGGAGTACCCATTAGGGTTTCTTAAGTTTGTCCTTCTCTACGTGGATTTTCACTTGTTTTAGACATTGAGTCAACATGGGGAAAGGTAAGGTACTATGTGGGCCTTAGTCGGTTGCTTTCTTGATCATACACCTAAATTTTAAGTGGTGTGTGGTCAGGTGTGGATCTAAGAACGGACCCCAAAAAAGACATGTGTTTAGAAGATATTGAACCACGTGCTCAAATTTTGTTAACCAATCTAGGCTCAATATTCAGCATGATTGGGGGACCTATATGACCATTAAATGCACACAACAATCTTCACTCTGATAATGAATACGATATTTAATATGAGCTCCGAAATATACGAGGAAAAATGGCTTCGGCATATGGACTTGTCACTCATCATCTCGCACTAATTGCGTGTTCACATCCTACGAGAAGAGCTAAAAGCGTCCATTTAAAGCCCGCTTAACTTACTATGGCTAGCTTTTGGAGAACCATCATGACCGAGCGACAACATCTACAGATGGATGTACACATCAGGCTTTCTTCAGGTGCGTCCTTCTCACTGCAAATTTTGCACTTGTTTCACACACATTCATCTCAACATGCGGAAATGCATGATTGAAGGAAACAGCTCTCCGACATCCAGCCACAGCAAGTAAAACAATTCAGGCTTGATATATGGTGGCACATGATGAGTACCTTCAAGTGAGGTATACAATGCGGCTTTAATCTCCTCGACGGAAGAAAACTCCTCGGCTTGAGTCTCCACATCCACATCCGCTGCAGCAACAAGGCTCCCTTCACCTTCCACGGCATTGCAAACCCTAACGCTGTCGCTGGTGTCTCTCTGCCTTGAAAATCCACGGCAAACCAAAATGCTTGCTCCGGTCTCACAGACCAGAGACCCCATTTCTGGTCCCCGAATCATTCTTGCAGCCCTGACGGGTCGAGTGAGAGGCTGAGGGTGGCGCAATGCGCGGAGACATTGGCAAGGGAGCTGCGGAGGAGGAGGAGAGGAGCAGGGCGAAACTGGAGAGAAGAATGCATGCGCATGAGACTGGAGAGTAGCCATGAGCGACCAAGCAGTCAATTGTGAAGCTAATACTGTAAGTTACCTTACTGAGTGTGTCTGTAAGCTTACATGTGCGGACCGGCTGCTCCCAATCTGCGAGAGCAAAGGATGCCGCAACCAAATCCTGCAGCACAATTGCAAATTCCTTACATTATTAGCTCCACAGGAGATGACTGGGCACTGCGACATCACCGGTTGGCGTCTGAGGTGGTGTTCCAGGATTGGGGAAGAAGGCGACTTCGTATACTACTAAGGGCCGCTTTCACACACGAGCCAAGGGCCAGATCATGAAACAAATTTTATAGTTTGTGTGTAGGAATTCATGTAGATTTTCCATTCGTGATAAATTTTTTAGATTCTTAGGTTGTCACCTTCTAGTGTGAAGTGAATTTGGACAGTCACTATCTTTTTGACCATTTTGAGATTTCAGAATGCAATGGTCATGGGCATTCAATCTTGTATTTGAAGTGACCCTAAAGACTTGTTTACGCTAAAGGCTTTAGGGCCACTTTACATGAGAAGTCAAGGCCAATTTTGGGCTCTGACATGCGTAATTCCTTGTGTGTGATTGGTTTGATCCACTAAATCAATTTCAAGGCCTTTAAGTGATTTGTATTCTAATGAGGTGAAACTATATTTTAATGCACAAGACAAAATTTGATACAGTCTAAAGGAAGAGAATTGGCTTGGACCAAAATGGGAAACCCAATTTGCTTCCTTGGGCCATGGCTCTCTAAATGTACATGGTATCCCGTTGTCTGGATGAGAGCAATAAGTAGTGTGTTTGAAGGTTGATTAGTTGAGGGCACCAGGGTGATATTTCCAAGCATAGAGAAGTCCATGAACTATAGCCCAAATTCTTGCCACACATTTTGCCAGGCTTACCTTCAAGAGTGGTCCTGGAAAACTTCCTTAGGTGGTCACTCTTATTACTTGGAGACCTTTTTCTAAATGCTACACGGTACAAGTAATAGTGAAGGATGGACACCAAAAAAAAAAATTTATCATATAATGACATTGGACTAAGTAAGATATGTTACGATTGAATTTAACTATGTGCTCAAAATATTGACATCATTCTAAGTTTAACATTTAACATATTCATTGAGAAGGCCTATGTTAACCATACTTTTCAATAGTTGCCATGGGGAAGGAGTTCTTGCCGTTAGGGTTGTTTTTTTACTTACCTTTAGAAGGTTCCAAGTGTGATAGGATAAGATAATGAACGATAGGTCAAGAGAGAACACTCCTAGAAAGCTTGTTGACCCGAATCGAGTACTTAAGTTGGAGACCAAGGTTTTGTGGCAGTCTAGTTATGTTAGCTTTGGTGAAGATTGGATGTTAAATTCGAGGAATCTTGGATTGTTTGCTTACAATCCTTCTATACTTTGCAATGGCAAACCCTTAATATATTGGAGAGTCTTCTCTTTTATTAACTTTGCGTGTATGATTGTGGTTTTGGCTTTACCTTCAATCCATGTTCATTGCTCATTCTTAGTAGTTACTCTTTGTTAATAGAGAAGGACAATCTTTACTTTGACCTCTTTCAACTTTTACATGTCAATTTCAATCATGAAACATCAAATGACAATTTTCATAGTTCATAATTTCTAACTATATGAGATAATTCTAATGTGATCATAGGGTCAAAATTGTTTGTGAACTTGATGGTGCCCACAATAGCGCCACACCTTAGCATGGGAGAGAGGGAATTATCGTATACTAACATACCTCTCATCCATCCACCATAAAAATATGACCTTCTCTAACTTAGGTTTGTTGTTGCTTCATTTCAAATGAAATGAAATTGATATTAAAGTCCGGGAATTTGAAAAGGCTAATGGGATTGAAAGTACACCAAGATGGTTTCAAACCAACTAAAACTCTAGAGTGGTGGAGTGCAGTAGCTTGTGTGAGATAGGGCGAGATAGGCCTCAAATAACCTCGAGTAGGCTACTTTTGGGTCTTCAAAGTTTATTTTGGTGTCAATCAACTTTAAAAAAGTAATCTCCAAGCTACATACTATTTTAGGGCTTAGTGTTGAATGCATGAGAGGTATGCTCATATGCGATAATTCCCTCTCCCTTAGCATGCAAAGCCTACAGAACATAATAATGGGGCATTCCCACTTGACATTAGTTAGAAGTAGTTTTAGTCTAAAAGCGGTTTTAGTTATCTAGGGTTCACACATACGGCTCTTTTTAGTGCTGAACCTAGGTGGCAAATGATGTGGCATGGCTTAAAAGTGGAGGTTTTAAGCCTCAACCACCGACCCTCCCATCGGTACCTAAACATGAGGCAAGAATATAGGAACTTTAAAAGTGTCGCCTCCCACCCTTGTGATTGGTTGCTTTTTAGTCTTAGCTATGAGGGCACGAGGAGCTTCATTAACAAAAACCGATGGTAAGATAGGTGAGTAGTAAGGCATTTGGGGATGGGACAAAAACTACCCAACATGTCATTGCTTGGTAGATAAAACCATGAACATGTGTGAAAGCTACTTAACTAAAACCTACTTGGAAATCTCCGGAGCAAGTTCTTGTAGGTGCATTGGGATAGTCGGATGCCTCCGCTATAACCGAGGGAGCTTTACCCGGTTTTTAGGAAATACTTTGGGTCTTAACTAAAGTCAGGTGGGAATGCCCCATAAGTAGAGTTGCAAAGGTCGAACAAGTGCCAAGTTGTGCAAGCCGTCCCATTAAGAATCTTGCAAGGAATCTCAACATGTTTGGCTATTTTATAGGAAAATAAGTGAGCATGTAGAAGGTGAGTAGTAGGGAGGTACACTAAATTACATTGTCCTCTTAGGCAATGTGGCCACTGTAATTGTCTAGAACCCACATTAATTTCTCAACTCACACCAAAACTCTTGTTGAGAATTATGTGAGCCACATTAATTATTTGTAGGAAATTGATGTGGGTGACTATTTTACTTCATGCTCCTTAAGTGCTCCACTAAATATGATATTGAGTGTCACCAATTCTAATTGTCGTGCTCAATACTAATTGTAAATTGTGGTGTAGTGTTACCAACACTAAATCTTAACCCAACATTTATTGTCATTCCTTGTAATTTTTTGGGGGGATTATAGATTTACAGTGTTGCAATTACTATCACTTTCCAAATTATTTTTCATCCAAATTTGAATCATCCATGACAATATTTCATCACAAGTTGCTGACAAGAGAACGTAGGGTTTTGACTAATGGACGAACTCATCCATCATCCATGACAATATTTGTTCACTTATTCATTAGAAGTGTCAATTGAAACGTTACCATAGTGCATAAATTACCATATGACACTAATTATCATATTTAGTGTACTTTATGCTATTAGTTTAATTCATACCACCTAATCTCCAGGGAAGGCCCGGGTTATTGGGCCCACATTATCTCCACCCTGACAAAGCAATTCATTATCTCCACATTGATTTTCCACCCACACTAAGAGGACAATTTAGTGTACTGACATTAGTTTAGTGCAGAACTTGACCCCAAGTTCAGTACTCGATTCTGCTGAATGCAGCAAAGTGAGAGAAATTGAGCCTCTCTCACTTTAGTATGATTATTCTTCGGCTCTACTCATAAAACAGTTCACAAACTTCAGAGTATTTTTGGTTGTTAACACTTGCATGGGAATTGTGCAGAAGGAATATGGACAATGATGCAGAATTCAGCACAGTGGATTCTGGAGCAAACTGCCTACAATTTTCATTTCATGAATGTGACAATGCCCTTCATCTGCAAAGAGCAGATAACAAGGTTAAAGAAAACAAGAAGAGAATCTCAACTTATTGCAATACTATTCACTACTACATAAGAGAACAGCCCAAGCACATTTTGAAAGGCTGCAACAAGTACAATGTGATGAGCATTTCAAGAGCATGTCTGTATACATCTACAAAAGGGCGCTTGTGGAAGGCAATCATCCACATGCCTTGTAGGTTCAATAACAAGGAGATTGATCATTTCTGCACAATAAAAACACTGGGTTACTCAACTGGCTCATTTACGTGGTCTTGGTACAGCAGAGACAAGATATCAGGGTCCATGACATTTGAATGCTTATGGTCAAAGCTTCAGTTCCCACAAGCTCCCCGAAAAGCATCAAATTATAATATCCTTGATATCATATGGACCAATCTCTTTAGTTGGCTTCAAAGGTAGCTATGTAGATTACTTTAACCTTTACAGGCCTGGGAGGTGAACAGCATTTCTAAGCTTTGCTATAAAGTAACATTTTTAAGGATTTCTAGAGAACTATCACAAAAGAGAAGCTGTGAGGCACCATCAAAGGAACACATCCATACATTTAAGAATATGAAAACTACATTTGTTCCTCCCATAATGAAATTAGAATAAAAAACTCAAAATTTATCATGATCACACATCTAATTGTTTTGATGTTGAACTTGACAGAATTGGTACAGCTACTAGAGGTTGGTGCAAAGTTGCATGCATTATGTAATCTTGCAGTGATCAATTTGTTGAAAAGCCTCTTGAAATGCAAGCAATTCATGAGGATAACCTATCATGGAATGTTATAATCAAGCTTTTGGAGGTGATACACAATTTCAATAGCTTTGCCTGGGGAGACAATTTGGTAAACAATACTTTTCTAGTGAGATCCTTTGATTTGAAATTGAGAGTGCCATTTTGGACATTTAGGCCATTAAGAGTTAGTGATCCAGTGACAGATGAGGCAAGAACCTCAAAGCAGAAGCTGAAACTATTTCCAAAACAAGACACCTAATTGTGATGACCAATTACAATTTCTAGGACCAGCTTTGCAAGTATAAGCACGGTGGTGACATGATAAATACTTCTGCCAGAGAAACTGGTTCCAGAAGATAAGGTAAGCAGGCCTGATTCAATTACTCGTCTTAAACAGATACCGATCTTTGAGTGGTGTGTGCTTGGGTGTGGATATGAGAAAGGACAGCAAAAAGACATATGTTTAAACTAGATTGGACTACCCGCTCAGAATTTCCTACGGATTTAGGCTCAATAATTAAAATAAGGGGGCCTGTAAGTTCATTAAATAAGACAGTATCTTCAATTTGACAATGACTAAAAATATGAGCTCCAAAAATTATGAGGAAACTGGCTACGGGCATAGTTTGGATTTGCTACTCATCTTGCACTAATTGTGAATTTTACATCCTACGAGAAGTGTATGAAGAGCTGAAATCGTCCATTTAAGACCCGCTTACCTTGATTGACGATTCAACCTTCCAAATTATGCATGTCTTTCTCTCAATCACAAAGTTATGATTGGAATACCGCTATGGTTTACAACTACACAGATGCATGTCAAACAGCAATGCGACAATACTAAGTCCTTGACATGATGAGGAATTTTCAGATACTTAAGCTTACTTGTTGAGATTTCGCATACTCTTCCTTCAACCGCGCATCCCTCTCGTCCATAGCTCGGTCCCATGCATCGTGTCTAGGATGCTTCGGCTGCACACAATGCCGCGAAATCATCAACGCAATGACAGCATCCAAAATCTGACGTAGTAAATCCTTTGTAAACGGATTTCTCCCTCTCTGTATGACTCAACATCGCGTTCACCAAATCTCTTTTCTGTCATCGGATGGAAGTAAGCCGGGATTGGATACACATACCTTGCCATAGATGGCCGTGTGGATGACGAACTGCGATGTCCCCATGACGAAAATCATGGCCGAAATGACGCCCATGGGCAGCATCGCCTCCCACGACATTGTGACGGCCTTTTCTTTGTTGCCGCGCCCGCGGTGAGCTCTGAGGTGTGGCTATGGCGTCCGCTTGAAACCCTAAACCTAGCTCTCTTTGCACCACGCTCGCGAATGCTCGATCGCAAGAGCACAGGGATTAGCTCCCTCTTGAGAGAGACGACCTCGTGTGATGACGTGGCGCAGTCCCACTGGCTACGAGAACCTCACTCTTTTGACACCTTATTTACTACGATGAGGTATGTATACCAATGGTTATTTTAAGGGGTCAATGGCACTAAGAGTTTACCAACAAGTTTAGGCACGTTGCTTGACAACAATGGAATTATTATTGGGCCATCCCTCATAACATTGTTAAGCCTCAATAAGTGTGCATATGGTATTAGGTACTTCACCTTTTCTAAATACTTAAAGAGATGTCATATTCTACATGGACCTTGCCGCAACACTCAGACTTGGGCCATCACTTTTTGAGAATCATAACATGTTTATTCCTAACCCTTGGTTGTATTACTTAGCAACAGTCTAGACTCATAGTACCTATTGCAATGGCATGTCTTAATCCTTAACACTGCACAATGATAACTTACTTCCGATGAAAAAGTTTGCCTTCAATGCTAGCAAATGTACAATTTTTTTTCCTAAGTTTTGATAGGGGGTTCCAATAACAAGGTTTGCATAATGAGGGCACTATAGGGAGGAGGCGCCACTCGTAGGTTTGGAACTAGAAGGGACATGTGGATGAATGTATGTTGCATGGAGGGTTTGAGGTTAGAATCTAGGAAGGTGAGCAGTCTAAGCTAAAAGGCTCTCATTTTGTTTGGAGGGCAATGAGTAAAGAGCACCAAGTAAGTTAGCCACCCACAACACTTGGATTCTTGAGAATGGAAGGTGATTGTCAAGTAGGTTAATCCTCACAACACTTAAGGTAAGTGCGCCAATGACCGCACGATCAATCTTCAAATCCTTGTAAGTACAAATTTACAAGCTTAAATTGTTTCAAATTTTGAAGGATTGTTAATTGTGAAGTGAGGATTCTCTTACAAAAAAATAAAAATGAAAGATATTTTGATTTGTGAAAGCTATCACAAATTGAATCCAAACATACATAGGTGGATCTCAAGAGCTTAGTGAGCCCTTCACCGCATAGTGTGCGGTACCTGTACATTCACGTTCTCTCCGAAAATCCCTAAATGTTCCCGAAGTTCCCGTGAGAGTTCTCAGGATTGAAAACTATGCGGTGGCTGTGCGGTCCGTGGGCCACATTCGGTCTATGGCGCACTTACCCTAGATGCTTGAGAAAATAGAAGGTGGTTTAGTGCAAACATGTAAGAAAGCGACCTTCTTCAAAATGACTTTGTCTTTTGCATTCGTGTGGTCACAAGTCTGCATTTGAGCCATGTGGCCAAGGATTTTATTTTGTCTTGTCTTGTTGTGGATTTCCCTTTTGTTTTGTTTTTTGTTTAGTGAAATCTTTAACATACTTGAGATGGGGACAAGCTACCTAATTGTGGGTTGGGTACTCAATCCCAAGTTGGACCATTAAACATGGGTGCATATGCAATATCTTCGAACGAGCATGTTGTGGAGTACATCATAATTTCTTTTGCAATTGATTAGGTGATGAGATATATGTGGGCTTTCTGCTCAGATCTTGTTAACTAGCTATTCTTGGAATCAATAATGAAAATAATTGTAGGGACCTATAATAAAATTATTTAAGAGGACGGAGATTTTATCATAATGATTAAGTAATCATATGAGCTCCAAAAACAATAAGAACAATACTTGTGGCCTCAATTTGGATATGCTCATCATCATGTGTTTAATTTCTTATTACAAGTGTGTGTAGAGCCAAAGTTATTGATTCAGGCAAACTCGACATAATAAATGAAGTGTCAAGGGGACTCAACTAACAATGTGTAAACAACGAATCCCTCCAATATAAACGAGTTTGCCCCCCGATGAACCAAATTGGGTTGTCTTGTATTCAAATGCAAGCACTACCTCAGAGCACTACAAGTAGTGGAAAGAAATGATTGATTTTGTATGCAAAACAACTCATGACATATCAAAGGAGATGATGTAGACATGCCTAATTCAAATACCCATCTTAATCGGGCATCCGTATTTGAGTGGTACGTGCTTTGGTGTGGCTCCAATAACCGATAACCATAATGACACACATTTATAAAATATTGGATTGCATGCTCAAAATACGCTAACTATTCTAGGGTCAATGGTCAACAATGTATGGGGAGGCCTATATGAGCTTTTAATGAGCATGAGAACATTCTCTTTGATAATGAGCAAAATATTCATATGAGCTCCAAAACTTATGAGGAAATTGGCCACGACCTCCATTTAGATTTGCTAACCATCTCGTACTAGGTAATTGGATGTTTCATATCCTAAGAGAACTGGGCTAGTCAGAAAAAACTAACCATTTAACACCCATCCTCCCTTAATTCAGTGGAGGGGCTCCCTATCACGGCAATAGGACCCCTTATCACGGCGGGACCCGCCCCATCTCCCACGGCCATGGGAGCCCTATCCGCTCCCACTCCCACTCCCTTAGCCATTTCTCACTCCCCTTCTCCTGTTGCTTGTGCGGCCCATTTCTTCCTCTCTTCGCTGCTCTTCTTCCTCCCTCAAATTGAACCAAGCACTCACAGCTTCGCCCATCGCTGCCTAGGGTTTGCCAAACCGGCGATGGCCATGGCGTCCACCTTCTCCATGGCGTCTCTGCAGGCCGCCCTGCCTGCCGTGGGCGGCGTGGCGCACAAAAACGCAGCCACCTCCAGTGGCCGTGTCGGAGCTTCCAGGAGCTGGACGGGTGTTCGCCTCTCCTCTCGCGCGTCGGCCAAGGGCAGCGTCGTGGCATTGCAAGCGTTCTCTGGCCTGCGTACCGAGAATCCTCTGCAATTGCGCTCTGGTGAGTGATGTTTTGCGGTTTGCGTTTTTTTGGTCAATTCAGTGTGCGATGTAGGGAGGAAGATGTTGTTTCGTATTTCTTAGTGTATCTGTCCATCTTCTTTTTGGGAGGTTACAATGTGATGGAATTTCTAGAAGGGATAGTGGAGATTGGGGCTTTGGGTAGCTGGTTGTGGTCGATTTTGTTCCCGCAAGGCAGTTAGGTTTGACGAAGGGTGGGGTTGCCATTGGTTTTTGTCGAGGATTTGTGAGGGAAATTGGATGTTATGGAGACGGGCATCGGCTAGCGGGGGTTTTGTATTTCAATTTTGAGGTTTTGTGGTTTGCCTATTTCCGGTCAATTTCGTTCGCAATGTAGGGAGGAAGATAATATTTTGTCATTTTGAATACATCTTTCCATCTTATTTTATGGAGTTTAATCTTGATGGAATTTTCTGAGGACAATATGGAGATTGCGGCATCAGTTAGCTGGTTGTGGTCGATTATGTCCTGGCGAGGGAGTTAGAGGTGATTTGACCAAGGGTGGTGGGTTGCCAGTGGCTTTTGTTGAGTGCACTTTCTGGTAGAGGATTTGTAAGCAGATTGAATGTTATGGAGCCGGGCATTGGGCTGCAGGGGTTTTGTATTTCAATTCTGTCCTGGCAGAGAGGGTTAGAGGTTGGGCAGGGGTGCCATTCCTTTGATGAACCCTGCATTTTGGAAGATATATCAAAGTAGAGTGCAGATCAGCTTGCTTGGCAATGGTGATGCAATTGCGTTTTGTGGTTTCCAAATTTGGAGATAGATTTGGAAGGAGATCGGTGAGCCAAGTGCTGGTGTTTTAGTAAATTCTACCGTGTTCTTTTTTAATTTTCTGCTTTCAGGGAGGGGGATGTGATGAGGATAGGGTTGACATTGTCATTCCTTTGGGTTATGGAGCTGAGATCTTAGGAAAAATAAAAGTCGTCTTTAAAAAAAGTAAGGTGTTTTATCAAATAAGCCAAATTTTTGGCTTCTGATTTTCCTACTTCAGGGATTTGCCTCGTTGTTCCTGGTTTCCTTTGTGTGGAAATTGAGGTGTGAGCACACATGTTCTACAATAATTTGCTTGAGTCTTCCTGTTATCTCTGGAGATCAGTAGTAGAAACTCAAGGCATGATCCACTGTCAGAAGTGGTGAAGTCAGTGGGGAGGTTATGGAAGGTGGCTTCTTCCATGCAGATTGTTGTGTTTTGGCCCCTGGTCAAAAGGCTTGCCACCATTTGTATATTGTCACATGTGTGATTTGTTTCCTATTTCATTCTACTTTCTGACTGCTTCTTTTTAAATGCTTTGCATTGAGTATGTCACTTTAAGAGCTTCAAATTCTTATCTAATGGTTTACCAGTTACCTTTTCTGAAAGTATTGTTTGAACATCCATACTTACAAGAATATAATTACGGAGCCGGGGTTGGTATATGCATTGTTACTTTTTTGCGGTCATTTGTGGTGATGAAGATTATTGGAGGTGGTGTGATGAGGATAGGGTTGCTCTGTCTTGTGTGGACATTCTGGTAGAGGTTTTGAAGTAGGCTTGGAGATTGCGTGATTCTGTACAAAAAGAGCGGGAGATCCTAACCTCCTAAATTTGTATAAATCACAGAATGCAGCTTCGGGTTGATGGGTCTTGGAATTAGCAACGGCACAAAGTGGGTGGCGATGCGGCACGGACGCAAGGTGCCTAAGCTCAACAGACCTCCAGACCAGAGGCGGGCTCTGCTCAGGGGCCTCACAACCGAAATTCTTCGCCATGGAAGGATCAAAACCACTCGCGCTCGGGCCAGCGCCATGAGGAAATACGTTGACCACATGATCACCCTTGCCAAGGGAGGCTCACTCCACCAGAGAAGGCAAGCCCTAGGGTTTCTTTATGACAAGCAGTTAGTGCACTCATTGTTTGCTGAGGTCCCAGAAAGGTATGGTGCCAGGAACGGTGGGTACACAAGGATCATCCGAACCATGCCCAGAAGGGGGGATAATGCTCCCATGGCATTCATTGAGCTCGTTTAGGTAGTTTCTCTCTGTTAACACCAATTTTTGTTAATGAACGATTCCAGCAAATTTCTATTCATGGGCACTCTGTTTGACTCTCACAGCTAGGGTTATTGTTTGCCTTCAATTGTAGATCATTCAAAGCATTTGATGGACTGACGACTGTCTTCAATGTGACGTTTTCAACTCATGTAGCTGAAAATCCCAGTTTATTCAAGTTACTCAATCGAGTCAGGGCTGTGTAAGAACTGGCACCTTGCACCCTTGTTGTATTTCCCCTTAATCAATCGGCAGGATTCCGGAATCAATGAATGAGGCGATTTTTGGGATCTTGAAGAGATTGTACTTGCATGCGTATCATGCAGTCTCTTCAGGGCTTGAGCGACCTCCCCATCCTTATCACAATATGGTACAAAGGAGTGTTCCATCTGTATATAGGTGAATGCATGGGTATCAATGATCAACATCTATAATGGCATTAAGAACCTTTGTACCCATGCGTATCAGAAATGTTGTACCAGTTAAATATGGATACGTGGTGGGTATCTCAAGATGAGGGAATCTTTGTCTACCCGAGTTATTACTTGCATCGATACCATTCTAAACTTTATTGATCCTAGGGCGACGATTTTGTCTAGGTATGAAGGTTCTTGCATGGTATATAGACTCAAATGGTGTTGAAAACAAAAATATCGTTAAAATATTGATGCTCTATTTGGTCTCAGAAAATGTGAAATACTCGTTATAGATACCCTAATGGTAACCAAAAACAACAATTTCAGATCAACATTGGTATAAACCTTGCGGTGTAAAGGTTGTGGAGATCTGCGATTTTATTGATAGCCACTCAGCCTGTGGAGTCCACATCCACTGGAGAAGCAAAGGTGAAAACTCCTTGCCAATTTCTACTACTTAACAGGGTTTTTAGTATCTTCTACTTAAACTTTTGACCCCAAAGAAAATTTCCAAACTCGTGCAATTGCAGCCAACTGCATTGTAAAAATCATGAATCACATTCTTTAAACTTAACAATGAGAGTTAGGAGCTTAGGAAGTTGATATATACACATTTCCCGAATCTCAGATATCTGCATCATGAGCAATATTTAGGAAGAAAGAACTCCAAAGAGATAAACCATCTTCACATATGCGCACCTTCGATATGGGAGATTATATCTACTATACTGAAGCATGTCATGTATAAGCCTCGTACCTTATCTTTCCCATTATCAATCATAGCCCACAGTCACACTTGCTGGTCTCAATTTGATTTATAAAGTGTAACTTCAACTGTGCTATCCACAAGTACTCTATATTTCATACTACACTAAACATCCATTTTAGCATGGCATTAAGATTGGTGTGCCATGTTAATTGAAGTGGTCTTCAAGACTTGTGTTGTAGCACCAAGTGTCAGATGACACCCTTTCTTGTTGTTAGTTTGTGAATGCCCACCTCCTAACAGAGGCACAAATCTCTTGCTGCATCACGGGACATCGTGATCAGCATAAGACCAACATGCTCAAATTCACGCCGGTATTTAGATACGGGCGTAATTTTTCTTTTCTTTTTCTTTCTTAGTTTGTGAATGCAAGACAATTATTGTGGATTGATTATGAATAGTGAGGCCACACTAAATCAAATGTTGGGTGTAACAATTTGCTTGCTTTGTAGTGTAATAGCAACAACCCAACCATTGCATGTATATTCCATGGTTGAAAAGTTGTTGTTGCATAGATGAATGTGCTCGACCACACGACAAAGATGAGAACGTGATCAAATTTTGTGACATTTTGTCGTCAAGCAACACACCAAATGCCTATGGCATTGTTCAATTAGCACAATAGATGTGTAGGTTAGCATAGGAATTCTTCTAGATCTTTTGGACAAGGAGTATGTTGCAGAATACAAACTCTCGTGACAATGGATATTTAATGGTGGGTTTACATTAAGGTTTGGGTCTAAGACACTTAGGGTTCACAATTGAGTTATTTGTAAGCAAAGCAAATGAAAAGCATGGGTTTTGTCCCAAATCTTGGATATATACGATTAAACACAAGGTTATCCAAGTTTTCTTAGTGCTTAAATCATCATACACAAAGAGTGTTGGTAGTTTATTAAAAATTGGTTTTCTAGCTTGTCTTACTAGGAAGTGTGGGCCAAGCTAGCCTTGCATAGGCCAATTTGGGATTTAGGACAATGGTACCCACGGGCATACTCTATTAAAGTTTGAGAGGTGGAAAGAGGATGTCCCAAAAGTTTCACCCAACTTTCAAAATAGGCTTCAATACACAATTAGCTAATGAGCTCTTAATAGAAAGTTTTCTCAAAGGAGGACCAAACCCACAATTTTCCCCATCTTCGAGGGACTTCACACATAACTCTGATACCCTTATTTTTGGACTCAAGATTGGACCCAAGCTTGAATAATTGGTTATGTGAAACTAAGAAGAATATTCTCTTCAATAGGGACCGACAAGATGTGGAGGGAAAGTGATGCCACATCAACACTTCATCTTTCCTTATCCTAAACTTGGGCCCAAAATTGCCTTCTAATACAAATGCTTGCACTGCAATATGGTGGAGTTTTTAAATAGATATACAATGCCTATTTGGAACCATATTTGATTTTCTAGGTCATTAAAGATCATCAAGTAATATATCACAAAAAGCTCTTTTCACACTAAAGGGGAGGCCACACACGTTTGAAAACGTTGGTTTTGAAACGGAGATTGGTAAGCCAAGACTTTTGGACTTAACATGTGCCTAACCTCAAGGTTCTTGGTTTCAAGGTTGGTCCCCTTTTCATGATTAAAATCATACATTTTTCAACTCTGATTGGGAACGAAGGTTTCAAGCCTCAAAAAATTGTTGTCATGGATCGAAGATAAAAAACAAACAATTCTTCCCAATAAAAGAGGGACCAACCCATAAACCAAGCACATGTCAAGGTTGTATTTCTTTTACTTTGGATGACCGAACCTGATTTGAAATTGGTGTTATCTAACGTATTTGACCTCCACATAAGTGCCTTCTAATTCTCTAACAACTTGTTGAACACCGTCGATGGTTATTTAGTGTCACATGCATTATAGTGTCATTTACCTTGTTTTGAGGCATATGCTAGGTTACACTAATGATCAACAACTTCACCATTAGTTTCACCTCATGACATTTGGCGTTCAAATGCACTTACTAATATCTTGGCAAGAGTATCTTCAACAATGTTATGAGGCATATGGTTATGTTACACAATGGTCTATAAGTTGACTAATGTGTGCACAAACGTCACTTGCCATTAGAATGCTCAAGAATATCTCCCTCTTGCAAACTAACATGTAAACACACGACACTGGCCATTAGTATGCTCAATAATATCTTCCCCTTGCATACTAAAGTGCAAAACTATCATCTCAAGTAACCCAACGTGCTATGCTAATTGTCATAATGTAGATAATTTTTTACTCAAAAATTTAGTTGACAAATAGTATCATATTGATAATTAGCAGATGTGACCTTTAGGCATCTAGTTTAGGCCCTTCACAAATAGTGCATGTGACACTAAATACCATTAACGATGTATTTAAGTTACAAGTTTTGTTATGCTTGAGTTACATTGTCATCCTTCATGGGTAGCTTGGAGTATGATTCATGTCTTAAAAAATAATTCCAATAAAAGTGGAAAATTCTCAAACTAATGGAGACCCTTTCCCAATTTGCCATAAAACACCTAACACACATCACACTCAACAAACACAAAATGAAAAAGAAACTCCCTCCAATCCCGTTAAATTTAATAATAATAATAATAATAATAATAATAACCCCATACATACTAACCTTAACTAACACTAATATATGGTTCACTTATTGAAAATAGGAACTACGCCACCCTCGCACCCCATAGCCACGCAAACATGAGGAATAGTGGTGAACGGACTTCTCATGTCAATGTATGAAAACACTGACATTTCTTTTATTATTATGGAAGAACCTCAAATACGTTTGGTAAACTATATTCTCAAAGTTTATGTTTTTTAAAAGGGGACTTTGGATATTATATAATTTACTAATTCCCTTGAAGTGTGTATGTGCTACTCTATAGAAGTGCAAATTGAACACAAACATTTCCTCCAAAACAACTCTTGAAACATACATTTGTGATTGCAAGTTCATTGCAGCAAGGTAGGAGGGTCTTAAATGGTTACTTTTCCTAGCTAGCCAACTTCTCCTAGGATATGAAGCACGCGATTAGTATGAGATGGTTCACAAACTCCAATTGAGGCCATAGTCACTTTGCTCATGATTTTTAGAGCTCGTATGAGTGTCTTATTCAATATCAAAATCCATATTCTCATACTTACTAAATGGTCTTGTAGGTGTCCCCAATTAGAAGTTCTTGTAGAATATGAAACACACGATTAGTGCAGCATGATTAGCAAATCCAAATCATGCATGTAGCCATTTGCATCATGATTTTTGGTATTAGCATGGACATTTTATTCATTATCAAAATGAATATTCTCGTGCTTATTAAATGGTCTAATAGGTGCCCCCGATTATGTTGACCATTGACTCTAGAATGGTTGTCATATTCTGAGCATCTTCAATCCAATCTCTTTTAAACACGTGTCTTTTTTTTTAATATATTTTTTGTTGAAGACACACCTAACCACATTCCACTCATATATAGGTGTTTGATGAAGACAAATTACTGAACCTAGGGGGTGGACTTTGTTGTCGGAAACCTAAATGGCGTGTGTGGGTGACTATGAAATAAAATCCTTTATATACACAAGAGATTTAAACATAAAAACAAATGTGTACATACTAATGCTAGGCTAGAAATCAGACTCATCTATATATACCGAGGTTCTCAATTTCATGTGATAAATGCCTCCACTACATGCACAAAATATAAACCATGAAATAAATAGGCCTTTATTACCTATACAATGTACTTTCACTTTCCAATGAGAAAGCCATTAAACCACTTCTCATCTGTAAGATGCAACTCATAACAATCTGATCTTAAAACTCACGTCATCGATGCTAAGGCAATAATAACAATGGATGAAAACATAAATTGGCAAAATCTTAGGGCACCTTTTTGTACATTTATCTTTACTTCAAAATTGTTATAGCCTTTTGAAATCTACACATTAGAGAGAGAAGAAAAACTCTCCCTTTTATATACTATGTACGCTAATGCCTCAATAAAGACCCTTTTTAACACTCACGTTAGTTTGTATGTGGTATGAAGAGTCCGCCCCCAGGTAACCGAATTAGGCACGCCTACTTTAGAGAGGGTGGTCCTCACATTTACATCTCATTCAAGTCGATATCCACTTGCCACCAATCTTCTTGAGTGATTGAGGCTTGCATATCCTTTTGAGTTTGAAGCTTGATAAAAATATCTCATGCACGTGGTACAAGAAGGCTAACCATTCCACGCCCTTCAATTCACTACATTGTTTATGTTATTTGGTGTCACGCACACTATTGGCAAATGGTTTAAACTAGATGTCCAGAGGTCTAGTTGTGTCACATATCGCAATTTTTGAATTGCATGACTATATATGGTACGATATTTAGCGTAGCACATTGCTAGAGTGCTCGAGATGATAGTTTTACATTCTAAAACATAAGATGAAGATATTATTGAGCAAAGTAATGACAACTTCGTGTGTTTATACTTCTGGTCACCTTGTTGACCATTGTGTAACTTAGGCATAGACCTCGTAATATTATTGAGCACATACTAATGCCAAGATTTTAGTGAGCACACTAACTCCAAGTGTCATGAGCTTACACCAGTGGTCAAGTTGTTGGCCATTAGTGTAACTTAACGTATGCCTCATAATAGGGTAAGTTTCACTATGTGCAAGTGACACTAAATACCATAAATGGTGTAGTTGTACCCTAGTGATACCCTAATGATAAGACCAAGCGATCCCATGATACATGCTGACATTGTTTTTAGAGATCGCATCCATATGGCCAATGTCAGGCTAATGTCCTCAAATAACTTGGTGAAGTCCATGCAAATTAGTTTTTCAAATTAAACTGAAAAAACCCCCCCAAAAAGAGTGGAAATCATGTGGGCCCAAGACCTTGGGTCTCCCCCAAAGTCTTCATGGAGCCCTCTAAGGTAAGGGTGCCAATTTCCGTCCAAATTTCAGATGTGCCTAGTTGGGATGCTGAAACTATTTTTTTATAAATTTTGAGCGCTCCGCAAAGCTGGTGCAAGAGCAACTATGAAAAAAACAAAAATTTCCAGCATGTCTATGATTTCCTACAAAAATTTAAAGGAAACCTTGTAGAGTGACCAACACTCGCACATAGGGTACGTGGTATATCCACAGGGTGGATTTCTAAAACCGACCGCTGGCAGCCAATGAAATGCTGGCAACGCTGTGAACGGTAAAAACACCTTGATAGGTGCTTTTGTAATCCCAGGTAAAAGCACCTAGATAGGTGCTTCCGACCCTCGGGGTCGACTTTAGGACCCGCATGGAAATTGCCACCCCTACCTTAATCAATACTTTAGTCATCTTACTTTGAAATTAACATGAATTGAAGTAGTTGACCTGATATCAATATCCTAGAAAAATAATTAATATGACCCGCATTGATTTAAGACTAGAGATTTGGCATGGGTTCAAAATTGCAGTAACTTGTAAAGAATTAATGTGACCCACACTAATAGCATGACTGTCAAGTGCACTTGTGTCCAAAGGATTTTTTTTACGAACAAAGAAAGATGCCCTTGAAACTTTAAAACCATATATTATTCCAAGAATATGCTCTCATCGTACTCTTGGAGACCCTATCCCACTTTTTTTTTTTTTTAAATTCTAATTTTATTAATAATAAAATGACATCATCTCTTTACACTTGCCCTTTGCTTTGAAGAGTAATGCTAGTGTCCCCCCCCCCGCCCCCCCCCCCCCTTCACACACACTCCCAATTATAATTTGGGTAGCTAGACATGAAAAAGACTTCTTTTGGGAAAAAACTAACCCATTATATTGTATACAACAAGGAATGGGTCACTGTGGGTAGTTATTACAAATCACAAATCAACCTACAATTTTTTTAGCCATGGAATTATTATGAACCATGCCTAGGGCATGAGTCCTAAGTCCCAAGTCGCTTGAGGTCAATCCGTCCAATCTCAACTGTTGAGAGCATAGAATATGGGACTTCACACGAGGTCCCAAGTCTTAAGTCCCAACTATGACATGGATGCCAACATGGCAACACTCTTTGGAGATGAGGCTTGAGATTTGTGTTGAGAGTTAGGTCAAGCTAGAAGCTAGACCTAATTCTCAACACAAGTCCCATGATTTTTTAAATTTAAATTTTGTATTTTGTATTTTGTATTATATATAAATGATGAAGTCCAACTTTCATGAATATAAATCATATTGTAATGGTTTATTGAGGCTGAAAAGTTGGGACTTTGCCTCCATGTTGGGACTCACTAACATGATTGGGACTTTGGACTTGTGACCCTATGTGAACCAACCCTAATCCTACTTAAATCTAAATGTCCAAAGTGGATGAAAATCCTTAATGTAAAGTTTACATCCTTAGTGCTTTGAGATATTTCAACCCATGGTACATTAAAGGAGCACCACAGAATTCATCCTTTACAATAATGTCAACTTGGAATAGATTCATCGAACTATGACAGACCCCGAACTTGTATTAAAAAACCATGTGTCAAGTTCGAATGTTGGATGGGGAAAGCATGCTTGCAATCCCCACCCCCATGGCTCTTGTGTTGGCATTTGTGGTAAGAGATGTGGTCCTATTGTTGACTTCTTGGACTTTAAAATCAATTTCATTTCATTTCATTATGAGCATTTCCCACTCCGCATATAATGTTGACCATTGGATTGGTTTGGAAACTGTCTTATCCAAATAGCAATTGTGAATAAATAAAAACGATTGTCGTTTCAAGTCTCAAAATCAGAGTCGTGATGCAATAGAATTCAGAACTAAAAACGAAGATTCTCTTTCTCATTATGTGATCATGTAGGCCCTCATATTCATCTTATCTATTAAACCTAAAATGGAGTTCATGCTTATCTCACAAGCCTAATAGTCCGGTGCCATTGTAACACATGTCTTTTGGGTGTTTGTTCTAATTATCTTTGATTGTTATCCATCAATATAAGAACCACTCGAAAAACATAATTTGTGTATCAACTTTGGCAATGTATATTCAAAATATGTGGAATGTCGATATATTAGTGTGGGAGAACCCAATTGCACCTGTTGGTGTAGTTATGGTTCTCGAAAGTTCGTGATTGTTGATTCCCTAACCCAATACACAGGCCCTCCCAATTGTGTTTGCTATTAAGCGTCTAGTAATTAATAAACTTTGAAGACATAGTCCAATCTCTTTGAAACACGTGTCTTTATGTTGATTGTTTCCTTTAACCCTTCAATGCCTACAACGACCACAAAGTGGTCGAATTTTGGTCAAAGGACCAAAATCATCAGTTTTCAAATCTCTATTGGAGATACTTTCTTTCACAAGATGTTCAAGTTACATCACAATACATCTTTGGACCATGGGGATTGAGCAACAAACCTAATTTGTAGATTCTACACCGTCGAGAGAATCAAAATTGAAGCGTCCAAAATGCACACCGAATTCTAGGGGAGGATGCTTCAATCATCTGCCTCTTGTAACTTTTTCCTCTACAACTTCTTGCCTACTAATACATATATACAATCTTCACCATGAAACGAAAGCTTGGATGAACTTTAATGCTTACAATATACTTATTGTCAATTTTATGCAAAAGTATCATAACTATTCTAAATTTGACTCGATCACGTTGAAATCACGGTTACAAGATTCGATACAAATTCGCCTACTGATGTAGGGTTTCAACTTTAGAGATTGCGTTCCTTCAAGTAAACAAAAATTACTGATATGGAGTGCTTTGACTTTCTAGAAACAGGCCATGACGTTTTAGAGGTCAATCCTCACCTAACTACATACCAATCAAACATAGGTGTCCAATAAAGAAAAGGAACCGAAATACCATCCGCATGCCACATTAGGCCCACACATATACCCTAGTCAAAAGATAACCAAGGAAGAATTGAGGTCCATGGGTTTCAATTCCTTGTCCTCGGTGAGATTCATGGGCAAAAATGAATGTGATTGATGAATGAATGGCGAGCCTATCGAGATGTGCTTGGCGGTGGGCCCAAGCTCGCTCAATGACGCACAACTACTGTACATGTGCAAGTAGCGGTGGGCCCAGACCTTTTTATGCTTGGCCAGTACAAGCAGTGGTGGGCCCATCCTCTTTTTTTTATGCTTGGCCAGAGGCCCTCCCTTTATTGAAAACCCTGATACTTTGGCACCTACGATAGGATCTTCTGGGTCCCCGTGACGGGTGGCTCACAGTGGACCCGTCATCTCCCGTCATCTCCCGTCACATCCCCGTCACCGTTTCTTTCTCCTCCTCAGGCTCAAACTCTCTGTGAGAGCTGTGGCCTCGTCAGATATGCAGATTCAGTACACTCTAAGGGCCGGTTTACACTACGGTGGAGAAGGCCTCCGGTCGGTCAAGAATGCTTGGCCAAGACATGGTTATATGAGGCAAATGGTGGATGTGCCGGAGAAGAATTAAAGGCAATAAAATATTTTTATTGAGTTGGGCTTCTCCGGCCTCTTGAGGCCGGACAAGAAACTCTTCCTCCGGAGAAGCCCAACTCCAAAAAGTGCCGCCATGTAGGCGGCCATGGCATTTTATCATCCATGAGAAAAGTTCACCACCATTGTTTTCTTCACCTAGTGTAAACACCCACCGGTCAAGAGTTGCATTTTCGACCAATCACAATTGAGAAACGCCCCTTTTTTCATGACCGGTGGACTTCTCCACCGTAGTGTAAACCGGCCCTAAACTCCGTAATATCACGCTCGTGGTTATGAAAGTGCACGTGATATTAAGGAGTTTTGTAGTGTTGACATGGACATGTGATAGAAGAGAATTAGTGTAACGTGTGACATTCTGGAATCACACAACGTGCAACATTGCAATAATGACAATGATTACGATGATGACAACGTGATGTGTGCGAGTGTGTGGTTTGAATTCTTTGGTGAATTTGTGATTTTGGGGAGGGAAATGTGACAACAAGGAGTGAGATTTAAATTGGGAATATCCATTCCCTAGGGTTTTGGGATATAAGAGAAGGAGTGGCATTAAGGAGGTTGATATTACGGAGTTTAGAGTGTATTGTTGTCACAGCAACACCCTCTCTAATGTATGCGGGTGTAATTTGGTTAGTTTTTTCTTGTTTGCCTTCTTCTTCTATTGATTGATGTATGTCTTCATATTTGTGTTATAGTAGGAAATCTATGACGAAACATCAACAAAAATAAAAAGTCAAAATCGGACTTATTTTGATTCAATTATGGGCACCAAAAGCACATGTTTGTCGATTCTATCGTTGAGTACATAAGTCTTCCTAATTATGTTCATTGTTGAGTACGGAGTGGGTATGATCATAGGAAGTACTTCTCTCTTGCCCAATTTCGTGTGTTAACAAGGGTATGCGGCTTTGCCACGAGAGGCTTTGTCCTAAAATGACATTTGAAGAGTAGTTTCTTTAAATGACTAGAATTTTCATTGAGCTTTTATTGAGCTTTCACTAAACTTCACCAAACGTTATTCATTAAGTTATGACGTGCATTACCCGGACTTGGTCCCACTCAAAGGCAATCTCCCCAATACCTCTATCCCATGATATGGGACAGAGCCAACAAATGCGATCATTCTACTCTATTTTGTTTGCACACCGATATGTGGAATTAGGTTGACCTTATGAATTGGTTGGCTCTTTACCTAGGTAGATCACCTTGGGTCCAAATCAAATCACAAAACTTATGCTATTCATCCATATACCACCCACAATCCCAAAACTTTTATTGTGTTTTGTTACTTTGATAAACCGTAAGTGTCGCTCAAAAGTGTGTGGAATGTCAATAGATTGCCATGGATCAACTTGGTTGCACATATAATTGTTGATACTTACGGTAATTATGCGTATATTTGAGTGGTATGTGGCTTCATGTGTCTCCAAGAACAAATACCAAAAAGACACGTGTTTGAAAAAGATTAGCCTACATGCTCAAAATATGAAATTTGTTCCAAACTCAACTATCAACATAATTAAAGGGAGGGACCTATATGACCACCATTTAATGAACACGAAAACCTTCATTTGTGATAATGAGGAAGATGTTCATATGAGCTTCAAAAATTGTAAGGAAAGTAACTACAACCTTGATTTGGATTTGTGGACCATCTCGTACTATTTTCGCGTTTCATATCCTGGGAGTACACCAAATATGATATTTAGTGTGACTTACCATTTGGATTTACACGGTGTTGTATCTTTTTACTATTGAAATACATTTTTACCAAGTAAAGTTGTCAATGTTCTATAATGTCCAAGCTACCAATTCAACATTTGTTGGTAGAATATGAGATGTACAGTTTATAGATATAGCATTGCGTAATTCCAAATAGTAAGTCACACTAAATATCATATTTAGTGTAGTGGGCTAGTGGGGAAAAAGTAACCATTTAAGACTCATCTACCTTGGTGTAGAGGGAGAGATGGTGCTTCGAATCTTCCGGTCCCCGTGACGGGTGGTCTATATTGGACCCGTCAACGCCCGTTGCCACCCGTCATTAACCAAGGGGACGGACGGCCCAGAACAACCCGTCACCACCCGTCATCACGCGTCACCCGTCTCTCTCCTCAGGCCTCAAAGCTCTGTGTGTTTGCAGATGCCAATTCAGTACCGCCGCTGTCAGAGCAGCGCCCTCCCTGTCTACTGAAACTCTGTAAGTTAGTTCAATTGCGATTGCGGTTTCAGTAGTAAGGACTTGAATTCTCAAGTTTGCATTGCTTTAAGCCGCTTTAGTTGGTTTGTTAGCAGTGGCGATTATTCTTTTTCCACTGTTCTGTTTGTAGTTAGTGTGAGTTAGAGAGGGAGGAGAGATGGCTGCTTTGAGTTATGGCACCGCGTGTGCGTTGCGGCAATGCGTTGCGTTCTCGTGCAATGCGCAGACAGCAGCTGGATCTGGTTCACTTCGTGTGAGCCACCAGAGCTTGGTGCCTGCTTCTCTGGCGTGGGGGAGGTCGATTAGGGTTCCAGCATCGCCTGTGCGGTTGTCGGAGTTGGGTGGTGTGGTGTGCAATGCGGCGAGCAGCAAGACCGAGGTGGCGGGGTTCCAAGTGGAGAAGGTGCCAACGAAGCCGATTGACGGACAGAAGACGGGAACGAGCGGGTTACGGAAGAAGGTGAAGGTGTTCCAGCAGGAGAATTATCTGGCGAATTGGATCCAATCCTTGTTCGATTCGCTCCCTAGGGAGGATGTGGAGGGGAGCACCATTGTGCTTGGTGGCGATGGCCGCTACTTCAACAAGGAAGCTGCGCAGATCATCATCAAAATCGCGGCTGGGAACGGAGTAGGGAAGATTCTGGTAGGGAAAGATGGTATTATCTCTACCCCTGCTGTTTCTGCCATAATTCGCAAGAGGAAGGCCAGTGGAGGGTTTGTGATGAGTGCCAGCCACAACCCTGGAGGTCCGGATGAGGATTGGGGAATCAAGTATAACTACACAAGTGGCCAGCCTGCTCCCGAATCGATCACTGACAAGATTTATGACAACACATTGAGCATTAAGGAGATTAAGATGGCCAACATTCCTGATGTGGACCTTTCGTCTCTGGGTAATGTGACGCATGGGAACTTCACTGTGGAGGTTATTGACCCTGTTGCTGACTACTTGGAATTGCTACAGGAAGTCTTTGATTTCGGACTCATCCGCAGTCTTCTTGCAAAGCCAAACTTTAGCTTTAAGTTTGATGCTATGCATGCTGTGACTGGTGCCTATGCCAAGCCTGTGCTTGTCGAGGCTTTGGGTGCTTCGGAAGATTCCATTATCAATGGAGTGCCGAAGGAGGATTTTGGCGGAGGTCATCCTGACCCTAACCTTGCTTATGCACATGAGCTTGTGGAGATTATGTATGGCTCCACTGCCCCTGACTTTGGAGCAGCAAGTGATGGAGATGGTGACCGTAACATGATTCTTGGAAACCACTTCTTTGTCACTCCCTCAGATTCTGTTGCTCTGATTGCTGCCAATGCGCAACAAGCCATCCCTTACTTTAAGGCAGGGTTGAAAGGTTTGGCCAGATCAATGCCAACGTCTGGTGCGCTGGACTCTGTTGCAAAGAAGCTCAATCTACCTTTCTTTGAAGTTCCCACTGGGTGGAAATACTTTGGCAATTTGATGGACGCAGGGAAACTTTCGGTTTGTGGTGAGGAGAGCTTTGGTACAGGATCAGACCACATTCGCGAAAAGGATGGACTCTGGGCCATCATCGCGTGGTTGAACATCCTCGCACACAAGAACCGGAACATCCAACCTGACGAGCCACTCGTCTCTGTTGCCGACATCGTGAAGGAGCACTGGGCAACTTATGGCCGCAATTTCTTTGTTCGCTACGATTACGAGAATTGCGAGTCCGAGGGCGCCAACAAGATGGTCGCGCACCTACGGGAGATTCTCTCCAACAGCAAGGAAGGTGACAAGTATGGCGAGTACACACTACAAGTGGCAGACGACTTTACATACACCGATCCCGTGGACGGCAGCGTGGCCGCCAAGCAAGGTATTCGTTTTGTTTTCTCTGATGGTTCGCGTATCATTTTCCGGCTCTCGGGTACCGGGTCCGCTGGAGCTACCATCAGGTTGTACGTGGAGAAGTTTGAAGGCGACTCCTCGAAACACGACCTCGATGCGCAGGATGCTCTCAAGCCTCTCATCAACATTGCCCTCAATCTGTCGAAATTGCAAGAGTTCACGGGGCGGGAGAAGCCCACCGTGATCACATAGAGGGCCAGTCAGGATTTAGGTTGGACAATTTTGATACATATTTGCCTTTCAAAACACATGTTCTCGCCTCTTTTAGCTACACATGTATTTACCTTCAACCTGCCGTCTCACATCCACTTGCAACCGTTCAGATATATCAATGGTCATTAAAGTAGGAAAGTAATGGTCTGGACTCTGACTGACTGTGTCAATGGGATCAGTGCACCCAATTAGCGAAATAAGTGTCTGACTGTGTCAAGAGTGAGGTCAACAACCCTTCTAGATGGGCGAGTAGCCGGGACAACCCAGCCCAGGTGTAACCACGGCTGCACACAGGGCACACATGAGACCTCCTTGGTTGTTCCCGAAGTTTTGTAGATTATGACTTCATGAAAGGAGGACGGGATGTTTGCAACATCCTCATAAGCTGTGCACTTCTGTACATGTATGGAGATCATTCTTACTTGGTCACGTGTTCGCAATTTATGTTTCCAAAGCTTTGTTCTTGTTCCGGATGAAGCAAACGAAAATATCAAAATTGCAAGATCTGGCTGGGCAGCTGAATCTCTCCCTGACTACTTAAGGTCAGCATACAAGGTTAGAAATTTCGTATCTCACATCCTCCAAACCTTTCCATCTTCTCACATCAATTGCAGTTGTACACATGTATTAACACAATAAGGCCTATATGTCGCAAAAATGAGACTCTCAACTTCAAATGGATGGATCTTGCTAATACATGTATGATTCTGAGTGGATTTGCTTTTCATCATGCACAGCTGTTGAAATTGTGTATCACCTCCAAAAGCTTGATGACAAAAATTTGTCAACGGTTTTATGAAGTGCTCACATCACACAAAATATTCTGACAGTCACTCGAGCATATATATATTGTTGACAGCTTCCAATCACTCCATGGTATTCAGGGTTTCAGCCAATCATATCAAATTCCTCATCAAAGCAGTGCAGATTTTTTGCTGTTTGATGAACTTTTGAAGTAATTGCTTCTAAAGTTGACATGCAAGGATCAAGAGCATTTTCCTGATATTTTGTTGTGTGGATGTGCTCCTTTGATGGTGCCCAGATATTCTTTCTTGTGACCTCTCTTATTTAGGTCATTTGAAACATGCTTTCATAATTCATCTTAAAGTGTGCAATATCCCATAACATCATATAGTCCTCTTGCAGTGAGGAGATTTGTGGGACTGAGGAATACCTATGTGGGATGCATTTCCAATATGCTTGGGATATTCCTCAATGTCCAGGTGGAATCTTTAAAGAAAGAGAACTCACTGTATGGGCTGAATAATGTTATGCTCATTGTCCTTGAAGGGTCAATGATCACTAATTTAAGGTGCCTTCACATATGTGAATTACAACAGCATTGCTCGCAATTGTCATTCATCGCTTAAGCTTATATCCTGGAGTGAGGGAAAATTCATAACTTACATCAGCTTACATGATACTTTTGATCCTGCCATGACCATCAGTGATTTGCAGGGCCTTGTGGGAATCATTTCATGCATTGCTGGATCTTTGGATTCCAACCTTCAGAACTTAACCCAATCTTCATGTATCTTTCTACTTGAACAACTAAGTTAAGCTAAAAATCTTTCTTATAGGTTCAATAAATCATTCAAGCCCTGCCAGAGACTTCTCAACCTTTGGCTTAAAGGTCCTCTACAGTGCAAGTCAATGCATACGGTTTGGTATCTTTGAAAAGTTCGAACTTTGCATGCATTTAAAGCCACTCAAAGACGACAGGAAAAATGTAATCTGAAATGTTCCAAAAGCAACATAACATTATTAAGCAGTGTGTGTTTGTTCATGTGGGCCCTGAGAATAAAACCATGGGATGCCCAACCTCAATTTTGAGTCTCCTTGCACTAGATTGAGCATCCCATGGTTATATTCTCAGGGCCCACATGAACGAATGCACATTGCTTAATAATGTTATGAACTTATGCAACTCCCTACACTAGTAAGAAAATGCCTGGATTCTTTTTGATATGACCCATTCAAAAAAATACATAATTTTTTGTCGAAATGGTTGATTGGACACAAGATATGATGTTTCCTATAAAGTCCTAGATGACATTGTGTAAAATGGGTTGTATTAAAAAAAAAAAAACATTTTTCCTGAAGTAGTTAGTGCTACTCTACCTATAGTCCTCAATCAATCTGTAGCTCAGTTCAACCCATAAGTTATAGGACCTTATTGTAGGCACATTCAATTGCAAATACATATTGACTATTAGGTGCACAAATTGTATTTCATCTCATTTGGGTAGCAATTGCAAATCATGCAAAGTGTCATTTCAAGTTTCAAAATCGAAGTTGAGATGCAAAAGTTGCATGAGGTCAAAAGTGAAGACTCTATTTCTCTTTAAATGGTCACATAGATCCTCTATTTTATTATTATTATTAAATTTTTTTAAAACAAAGGAACTTAGAATGGTGTCTGTATTATGAGCAAATTAGTCAGTCTCATCATAACACGTGTCTTTTGGATGTCCATTCTTATATAAAACCCTTGTCAATTTCCACTTGAATGTAGATGTCCGATAAAGAAGAGTGCTGACATAAGGCCCTCACATTCCTTATGGACTGATTACTTTAGGGTCGGTTCACATGGGGTCCCAAGTTCCAACATAGAGGCCAAGTCCCAACTTTTGAGCCTCAAGACACTATTAAAATACGGTTAGTCATGATTAAAGTTGGTTATATTTTATGCAAAGATATTTGCGGTACTTGTTGGGGAGTTGGGTCTAGCTTTTTGCTCAACCCAACTCTCAACACAAGCCCCAAGCCTCACCTTCAAAAAGTGTTGTCATGTAGATATCTATGTCATATTCGGGACTTAGGACTTGGGACCCCGCGTGAAGTGGTAAGTCCCAACCTCCATGCTATCAAGGGTTGAGATTGCACGGATCGACCTGAAGTGACTTGGGGATTAGGACTTGGGATCCCATGTGAAGCAGCAAGTCCCAACTTTTGTGTCATCGACGGTTGAGATTGCACAGATCGACCTGAAGTGACTTGGGAATTAGGACTTGGGACCCGTGTGAACCAGCCCGTATTTGGTTTGAAGCAAGTCTGGTCATACATATTCGACATCACAAATTATTAGTACCATAAGATACTATCATAGATACTATAAGAATATGCAAGATGCCCTAAATGACTCGGTGTGAAGATATCACTATTATTATGACGTTGAGGATAAGATTTTATGGCTGCATCCGATGATAAGAACGCTGCACAGATCCTGTTACTAAGGAGCCCGACTAAACATATTATTCTTCTAATTATTAAATATGGTTTCTATTATATTTATGGTGTTGTTCCGTTGAAGCCATCACTTTTTCTAGTAAGATATACGACTGGAAGCTTTATCTTGTCAAAGCCTCTTACTTTTGGCTGGGCTAAGCTTACCCTTAACTACATGAGAGGCCCGTTTTGGGCTTATCAATGACTCTTGAAGCCATATTCATCTAAAAGGAAGGTGCTAGGAAGGCCACAATATATATATATATTTCTTATGAGTTTTATTTTGGGTCAATGGTGATGATTTCATTCCCATATGAAAAGAGGGTTGTTCATAAGAAGTTTTTAAAGTCAAGAATGAACTAACTTTTCCCTGTGTTGATACATTATTAGATATAGTAACTTCATATTAATTTGGTTGAAAATTGTTGATCTTCTGTGGCCTCTTTTTCTTACCTCAAAGTGTATAAGTTTGGACTATAATTTTATAATATATATTTATCACAAATTCTTCATGTTTAATGATTCCAAATTGATTATAAACAAATCATGAAATGTACAAAATAATTCTATAATTTTGATGTGATCTCAAAATCAATAGCAACTACTTCTCTTTTAGATACAACAAAAATTGAGCTCTAGAGAACTTATTTTTTTAGATCTAATGAAACCACAATACACTCCAAGAAGTTAACCCTTAAACGACAATTCATGGCCTGGGCAGGCAACCCGCAAGGAACAAAAAAGAATCAAGCGAAAAAGGTCAACAGTTGTAGACTGGGAGTTCCTTTCTTGGGCAGAGGAACTGAAGTCTCGAAGACCGCGCGCTCCACCACCCTTGCACAGTTCGCATGCCCAAATTAGTTGAACATTGAAAGCATTGACAACAGCCAACCCGGGAATTGAACCCGGTGCACCACCCAATTGTGGACTGGCTCCCCATAGCAGGTCAAAAGGAGACAAAATTCTACACAATTCAACGTTTGAGGCAAAGTAGGACATATACTTCTGCAACCTGAGAAGCAATTCGTTTTCATGTACTGACATTGGTAATGGACAGATATAGTAGACCCAAAGCTTCTTTAGTTGAAGATACCTGGAATCGAAGCTCAAAGTGTTTCACTCAAAAGAATTGAATGATTTCATTACATGAATATGTTGATAAAAAATGGGACTTTCCAACTCAAATTTGTTCATGATTGTAACAAATGAAGTACTATACCTTACATTCCCTGTTGTATATCACAAACTGATGAAGTCGAGGTTTTTGAGATGTATATATGGTTACTAGGGAGAGCAACAAAAAGAATAAGAATCTGAAATTTCAAGATTTAGGCACAACCGGCCACTGCACTCCCTTTGGCAATGGCAAAGAGCACAAATGATCTTCCCTCAAGCACCGAAACACTTTAGTGACCATCAAATCACCTTGTTGTTGCTCATCCCGTAACCAACGCTCCAACTCACGTTTGAACTCCTCTCCACCTAAAGCCCTAATTTCCAAAACTGGCTGGGAAACCATAGTTGCAGAGATCGCACTCGCACTGTCTACGCATGAATTGCAAAGTTTCCACCCACCCACCAAACGGCTACCTCAACAAAGCCTATCGACTCCAACGGACTTCCGCATTCACAGTGAGCAGACACTACAACGGAAATAAAAAGATTACCAGAAATATGGAAACTCCGCTACTCAGGGGCAGTCTGACAACACTGCGCATCTCAAACCAAGTAGCAAACGAAGGAAAAACCAAGTAGTATCACACGGGCAAACCGCAAGAGTTCAACGGGCAGAAGCCCCACACCAAGCTCCCAAGCTCCCAAGGATCAAGATTGAAGAATTGGCAAACTTGAAGCATTGCATTGGGTGCATCGAATGCGCACACCGCTTCACTCCAAGAAGACCTAAAACTGACCCTAAACCGTTCACTGTAGCTCCCGCAATTTGAGTTATTATGAGAAAATCAAGCCCGTGGGGCTTGCAATGTCGTATAAGGGTTAAGGGTTAAAGTCTCATTGAGACTGCCGGCTGCGCTCATCTTATACTAGCTGGTTTACTCCGAGCGACTCTGATCGAAGGGCAAGGGCCTCATAGATTCCATCTTGGTGGTCCGATGGAACCGTGCGCCAACAGCCTTCCAATCGCGTGATCAAGTTGCAAACGGATTGGTCGAACGAAATGACAGGCGAAAATGTGCTATCAACGGATTTTTGGAGCTTGATTTTGCTACGAAGAAAAGTTGCTTTGGAGTTGTGTTAAATTAAGGAAACTTAGACGATCGAACGTAATACCACCTCCAACAAAAAAAAAGTGCAATTTGAAGTTGTTATACAAAAGATACGGACAAAGACATACGTACAAGAGGACTGTTGGGGTTTCATCTCCCAAGTTTGCATAACCCACAATGAAGTGTATACTTGATATGGAATATAAATTGTATGTAAAATCAACATCGGACACTTAAATCCATTTGGGGATGTTGAAGCATGCTTTTGGAGAAAGTTGGCACGTCATGGGGTTATTTGTAACACAAAGTAGATGAAGCCCTAGGTGTTGTCCCAAACCCTGAGTTTATTAGAATGAACACAAGATTACCCAAGTTTTTTTGATGCTAAATTACCATACACAAGGAGTGGTGTCGTGCTATTAAAAATCAGCTTTCTAGCTTGTCCTACTAGGATGTGATGGGAAAAAGCTAACCTTGCATAGGCCACTCCAAGATGTAAGAAGGCAGGTCCTAGGCTCATACCCTATTCTAAATCCTAAAATGCTCACAAATTTGAAAGGTGCAAGAAGAGGTCTCAAAAATTTCACCCAACTTTCAAAATAGACTCCAATACATAACAAGCTAACGAGCTTTGAATAAAAAGTTTTCTCAAAGAGTGATCAAACCCACGGTTTTGTCAACCCTCCCCTTTGAGGGACTTTACATATAACTCTAATAGTATTCATCAATCATGAACTAAAGTGTCACGTTAGCCTTGTAGGAACTTAGGTTTCCCCTAATTAACGGAATTTAAAACTAAAGTTCCTTTGGGTGCAAAGTAGCAATTTGTAAGTATCTAATATGGGCCCTACCTGTCTTATAGGTCTATCATTTTCTCATGTACAAAGTGCAACGAGGTTGAGTCATTCAGCTTGTAACTTTAGAAAACGTGAGGCACAACTTTTGTTGTGGGTTTTTTGTGGTGTACATCTATGGCGTGAAGGTGAGCAAAGGTGAGAAGTGTATGCTTGATATGGAATATAAATTTGTGGACTAGTTTTCACATCCTCCTTGATAAGTGCACCTAAATCGGAGAGTGACCTAGTATCATCATGTTGATTTCTAAGGTATAGATACATATTCAAGGGGCCATTCACGGTTAGGGTACTACTTTTGGCCGTCTAACGGAAAACGGATTTTTTTGGATAACTTCACATGCTTGGTATGCTTAGATTTGTATTGTGAAGCATATTTTGGATCATACCTACATTTCATACTCCATATCGAGTACACTGACAAAGTTAATTTAGAAGGAATAGGGTCATCTAAGATATCCTTTTGATTCCTTAAAGGACATTCATGAGTCCTGTCTTAATTGTTCACCTTAGGATCAAGAAATGAAAAGGACAACAAGAATCAATCGAAACGATCCCAAATTTTTTCCTCACACTCATCGTTCAAGTGTGTACCAATAGGACCAAATATGTATTGAATAGCAATTGCCCAACTTTACATGTGGCACCAAACATGTCCAAATATACATAATTTATTATACTCATGGCCACACGTAAAAGGAACGTCTAGTATTAGAATTGGACAAATTTTTTTATATGAATGGACACATGACACTTTTACCAAGGTACCAAGATACATAACAGGAAATAATTGACCACCAATGCACACCTAAATAGCAAAAAAATGCCACTGATGTGGCCTAGGGTTTAGGATTTAGGGTGATTATTAAATAATAATAAAAATCTTTCTTGATAAAGCTTATAAATTATCTACTTATTTATGTAAAATTTATTGATCAAATAATAGTAAATCATGATAAAAACCAAGATCAATGCGACAAAGTCCTTAAGTCCTTTGTCCCGAAAGTAGTACCCTGATCGTGAATGGCCCCTCAAGTAAGAGGTCAATATATATTGATAAGAAAACTACTATTGGTGATTTACATAGCATCATTCGACTTCATCAAACATCGAGAGAAGCATACTAGCATATATGGCACAAATTTCCACAAGCCCTCATATTCAACCTCATTATGAAGGGAGGCTCATGGGCGTACATGGGAAGGCCATTAAATTGGCCATGTTGGAAAGGGAATGTAGTCCTATGTCCTAAATATGCTATGAGATATTCATCTCGATGAGCTCAAGTCAAATTCAAGTTACACAAATCACGAGATTCATATCCTAGGAGAAGTGGACACACTGTTAAAATTGTTTGTTTTAGGTCCACTTAGCTTGAAATGTTCAAGGTCGTGAGGGTAGAAAGTAGAAACTTGAGAAGCAAGCGTGTTGATACCCAATTTACAAATCACATTCACATAGTTGGGGTCCTCAAATAAGTTGATGCATTCCATGTAAGCTTTTTTTTGGTTGAAAGTTATACAAATTCCTCATTAATCAAGATTACATAGCGGGCAATGTTGTGGGCAAACATGGCATATGATGTACATGTAGTTTTGTAAACAATTTTATCCTGTCAAATTGTACATCTTAGCAAGCCAATGTCAACCACCGGAAGGCAATCACATTTGGTGGTGAACATAAGACTTCCCTCTACTTGGTCTTGCATGACATGAGAATGCAACCACACATTGCAACTTCTCTGCTAAAACTAGGTGTTGTTCATTGGAAGAGGCTACTAGCAAGGCTATTGCGACGATAATTGGATTGCAACAGGCGGGTGCCAAGGACAAGATTTCTCCTAGTGTATGCCATTGGGGTAGCATATGACCTCAACAAGTCGTCAACGCTCACTTGGAGTTAGTCTTTGGGGGTCTTGACAAAGTCGAATTGATCCAATTATTTTGGCAAAAATGTGGCAAACGTGATACATCACATGCCCATGTGTTTTCCCATGATTTTAGCAGTATATGAAATGCAAGAATTCTACATAGTAATACCCTTTTGACAAATTTGCTTCCAATAAACTGAAAATGGATTTTGACCCAAGGTAATTTGCATGGGTAAAGAAGGCAACCTATTTGCAAAGGCAAGGTTCCTAATTGCACATATCAATGTAGCTTTAGGGACCATTGACCTCAACCATAAGATTTATTTCATTACTTCGAACAATATGACTCACATAGTCATCAACATAAGGTTATAATCCAGTTACAATGTCTACCTCTATTTGATAAATACAGAAAACATAAGAAATTAAAATAAATAAAATCAAACATATATTTGTATTGTATTATATTATATATGTTCACAACCTACAAAAGAAAATTATTGCGAAGAAGACTGGACTGGAAGTGTTTGGAAAAGAGATACTCAAAAACGGGACCGCAGCCGCAGGGCTGAAGTAGAGCATCCAATTTCATATCCAATTCTCACTGAGTCCTCCTTCTGGCGTGTGCATTCTAGACCAGGAGTATAAAATCTGTGCTGCTATAATCTTGAACTGATTCAATGCGAGCTGTAGGTGTAGTGTATGATGCTAAGTGATGGTTTGAATGCACATTTGTATTCCAGAGCCAAAATTTCCCCAAGCAGGTGGATTAGCTTACAGATTTCAGCTCAAGCAGCTCATCACGTAATTAGAATTTATTTATGTACTCTCAATTACAGAATCTAAAATTTTGCTAACTTGGCAATTTATCTACACTATCAGCCAATGCAAGATTTTATATTGCAATATCGCGAACGTGTTCAAATTCAGGAAATTCTTATATATTTACAATTTGTGGGAGTCTCATGACAAGGTTTATTGTTTGCCTTCAATGCGGATCATTCCAAGTATTTGATGGACTGATGACATGCGATGTTTTGGGTTAGTGTCGGAGCCGAAAACCTCTTGAAATCATTCAAGTTACAATAGGGAATGGGGAATATTGCATTGCGTAATGGAACGCAAGCGGAACGCCGATCTAGGATTCTCTAGCATCTTCCAGACACTCTACTACAGTTAACCTCTGATTCAATATGACTTTTGGTCGGCAGCTGGCTGTTTGCTTAGAATACCTCCCATGTTCGGTAAGGTTGCGCTGTATGCTTGGAGGCCGCGTGGCGGTTCGAACGAAAATCATTCTACATCGGTTCATTGAGGGTGAAACTCATTTTGGCATGTCCTCAATGAGTTTCATAGTCCTCAATGAACCGAAATAGGTTGCTCTTCATTCAAATTCAAACGCTACCTCCGAGCATGCACCGCAAGTGGAAAAATAAATGTTTGATTTTGCATACGATGCCAGTAATTCAGCAAAATCCCTCTCCGTACACCATTTTTACTCACCGTTTGAGTCAAATATATGTTTCGAAGTATTTGGAAATTCTCGGTGATACTCAATACAAAGAAAACAGGAATCATCAGACTTAACGTGTAGACACAAAATCATGAAGAACGCTTTACTATCATGTTGCGTCATGTACAAGATTACTTGAGTCGTCATCAGAATGAATACAAGTGAATAATATTTGCTGTCCATATGAGAGAGACGAAAAAGTTTCTGGAAGGTCTCACTAGGCGGGAAATTCAAATCACTTACTATCTAAGTGCCTTAACCGCTAACTTAATAGTAAACAGGTGACTACAGCCGACGATGAGTGTTAAAGGTCTGGACCATGATAGAAGGGATCCTTGGTTCTACGGATCCCATTGACAAGGACCGCGCAGCTTGATGTCATTTTCCTTTGCGAGGTTTATGGCAAAACAACCTAAAAATCAGGCCATGTCCTTTTCTATCCTGAAAATGCCTCTTAGTATCATAACTCCAGCATAAACCCTAAACCCTAAACCCTAGCATACTGTCAGGATATACTCTCAGAAAACAGGACTCCACAGATCTAGATTTCATACAGTATGATTTGTTCTAGATTACAGAGTTTTTGCGAATATGTTACTAGCTACTTAGTGACGGCTTATTGCCACTGATATGCCTAGTAGAAGACATGATCGGCTTTTATAACACGGACCTTTTGTACACGCGTGTCAAATTGGCATGTTTGTTCTACAAGGGGCAGAGTTTAGGCGTGTACATATGAGGGACATATCTTCTAGTGGTTTCAATTTGCTATGCCTAAGACTCATACCGTGATACAGATGTGAATTTACTCAGACCGGCCACAGATAGGTGACTACAGGCATGCACAGCTTTGTGTGGCACTAACTTGAGCAGATGCAGAAGTGACCAATTACGAAAGAGCTGCTCTCGATTTTTGGAGTCCTGATGCACCTTGGATGGTAAGAACCAAATAGTCACGGACATGATAAATCATAATTCAGGAGAACAGGAAGCTTCAAGTTGTAGCCTCAACACTAGATATAAGTCATTAGCTGCCTAGACTTTAGTCCAGTCGCTATGGAAGAGCCGCTGAACTGACCAGAAACATTGTAGTTTGTACGTATGAAATTGTCATGGCTGCGTGTAAACTGTTCAAAGAGTAAGACCTGCTTTCGTTGCAGCTGCAAAGTTCAATCTGTTCCGAATGACTGCATCTCAGCGAGAGGCGGCTGTGGATTGAATCCCCGAGGTTGGAAGAGTCACAGTAATTCAGGTCACAGTATGTTGCACGCATACCTATTAATGGCAAGTCTAGCTAGTTCTTGACACACGGTGCAACTGCCGCGTCGGAGCCAGCACTCTATGTACGAACAGCGTATGTACCAAAGCCTTGCGAATGAGGTGCCGCACAAAAGAATGGAAGAATTGAATCTGCTGGTGAAGACACCGTCAAAATTCATCACAAGTGCTCTTGCATTGTCAACACCCACGGAGGTAGCTCTATGCCATCGGGCCGGGTCAGTTTCTCTTTCTTGTGAAGAACTGAGATGAAACTGGATAGGGCCACAAAGAAGCTGAATCTAATTAGACGAACCCATATCAATGGCGATGCTCGATGTAGTTCGATGAAGAGCTTCTAAGATGTCGTGGTTTTCCACAACATCTGTTTAAATTATTTCTGACTACTTATATCTAATACTATATATGTCAAACTTGAATGGGAGTTGGCCTTTTAAACCTCCCAATACGTCTTTGAGATGACACAGGAAACCATGGTCCTGCGCATCATCGCTTTTGACAACCTCGAGTTTCATGGTTGACTGCTATTATATCTGCAAGATTCAAACTGCAGTGATACAGGTTTGATATCAATCATGACACAGACCTAGCGGCCGCAAGTACGTGATTGGCATGTACGCCTCCACTTAGGTATGTGCCTCTTTTGACAACAAAGAAAACTTGAATAATTAGATCCAGCCTAAGTGAGCAGCATAAGAGTTTGCTCCTTTAAGCCCTGCTGCACTTATTTGCATGGGAAGTTGCAGATATTAACAGACGTGATACATTGTTGAGGACAACAGGGTACCTGGTTCCTATTGCTTACGATGTTTATTAATCCAACAGTTAGATAAGAGATAGTCATCCACAAAGGCCTTCTTTAAATCAGTGGTTATCAATGACACTTCCACTCACGGTGTCTTTATTTCGATTACAAAGTGGTACACACACAACTGCATATATCATATATGCGAAACATCTCCAACGCCTGGTATAAAGTAAAAAGCCCCTGATCGTTTGCTACCTTAGTCTTACATGCAAGAAAACACCAAAGAAAGATCCTGATGATCTCAAAAGCCAAGTCGACACTGTATGTCCTGCATTCTTACAGACAGGTTCTGAACACTTTCGGCACCACCTCACTCGTTCAAGTTGGGATATGGCTGGTTGGAGGCGACGAGCTTGAAATGGTTATCGCCCTGGGTCTGGATAGCGCGTGCGAGGAGGTCTGCATAGAGGATTCGAATGGCATTGATGCGAACTGTGGAACCCGAATCCGCGATGGCCGTGGTGAGCTCATCCTCCTTCCTGTGCACAAAGGAATGGCCAAAGACGAAGGATTTCGGGTCGGGGCGGTATGACAACGCCACCTGCAGCTGGCCGTAGGTGTTTGCATGGCTGGACAGTTCCTCAGGTTTAGGAGTACTTGCCCCTTCTTCACTGACAACGAGGATCTGCTCGCTGATGGAGGTGGCATCCCAGATGGCATACTTATCCTCGTGCACATTATGCAAGCACTGCATGACAAACTCTTTGGCTCTCGGCCAGGTCTTGTTCGCAATCGCGACGAGACCTGGCATCTGTCTGAGAGTTTCTACGAGGGTTTTGACCTTTTTCAGCACATCCACGACGTTGAGATGATGTTCGGTGTTATAAGTGAGATCTTTCTGCGAAGGCGGACTGACACCCCAATCTGTTACGATCGCGCTGGCCATGTCGATCCGATCACTGGTGGGCACAAGGATGTTGGCAATGTTTTCACCCCTGACTGCCCCTTTGACAAGACCCGGTTCGGCGCTGTGAGCAGTGGAGGATTCGATGAGAGCGACTTCCTCGTCGGTTAGGCCCCACTCTTCCTTGATGGCGGTGCTGATATGTTGGGCGGCCATCTCGTATCAGGCAAACGATCGATCAGAAACTCTTGATGAAGGGTGAAGTGAGCGAGGGTGTGTGAGAGCGGGAGAGAGGGAGCCCCAGTGGTGAGAGCGGGTGTGTTATGCTTGAGATTGCCTGCAGGCTGCGCTCCTCTTATACTAGCTGGTTACTCCGAGCGACTCCGATCCGATGTATGAGGCAAGGGCCTCATAGATTCCATCTTGGTGGTCCGATGGAACCGTGCGCCAACAGCCTTCCAATCGCGTGATCAAGTTGCAAACGGATTGGTCGAACGAAATGACAGGCGAAAATGTGCTATCAACGGATTTTTGGAGCTTGATTTTGCTACGAAGAAAAGTTGCTTTGGAGTTGTGTTAAATTAAGGAAACTTAGACGATCGTACATACTACCACCTCCAACAAAAAAAAAGTGCAATTTGAAGTTGTTGTACAAAAGATACGGACAAAGACATACAAGAGGACTGTTGGGGTTTCATCTCCCAAGTTTGCATAACCCACATGGATTGTGGACACCTCCTGGGGAGGTTTTATATACTAAAACGTGTAACTAGTATATTTTGCAGTACGAACATCATATACTTATTGATTCAAAATTTATGAACTAGCCGGAATTTTGAAATTGTCATAAGAAAAGTGTTGGAAATTTCAAATTTATATTATTATTTTGAAGTGCCGGACCGATTTTTGGGACTTTAAGTAATTATTTAGCGGAGTCGTGCAAGACTGACTATGTGCCTCTGGTATACACATTCAATTTGGCTATGCAACTATAATTCTTGTGAGATGTCGTGCGATCCTTACTATAAGCATTGAGCAATGTTTTTGATGACAACCTGCACACTAATGAATCCAATCATGACTTGTACAATTGACTCATTGATACTTGCATGTCTCAACAATTGAAGAGTAAATGGTTCCCATTGATTGGTTCCCAATTTATGCCCCATGTCACATTCAATATAACAAGCAAAAAGGGAAAAAGATATGGAATCCAAATTGATGAATCTTAAAAACGTTGGAGATCCTAATAAGAATTGGACATTGTAAATTGCAAGTCATGAAACACATATGTTTTTTGAATTAAATTTTAAATTTCACTCCCATGTACATGTGTTGCATGATAACTAAATATATGATGCCTGTAGTTTTTGCTTGCCCTCATATCATCTCCTTCCTTATAAGTTCTCAATGTTGTTGTCATGTACTAGGTAAATGTCGTGTAAAAGTAGAATGTTTTAGAGGGATGAGTGCTTTACATTATCGAACCACCTTGAATGTAGGGAGTCAAGACCTAAGGTGTACTAGCCGGAGTTTCGTGGCATTCAAGTAGAGTGTTCTTCATTCACTTTTACATTGCTAATGATATTGTCAATTTTTTTATAAAAAATAAATTATTAATAATAGGATTATTTCTAATCTAGTAGATTCAAGCATGATACAATGGACCAAAAAATGCTCTAGTATTTTGAAACGATAGTTTTTTTTGTCAAATGCTTAAATGTAGTAGTAAAATGTTGTTTGAAATGAATATTTTTTCAGGGTGACCTCTATTGGTGTGTTAAGTACTCAAATGTAGGATAACAAGATGAGATTTTCAAAACTTATCATTGAAAGTAATGCTCAAAAGCAAATGGCTAGATTTGGTTTTGGACATATATTTCATAACATTAACTATTTTGAACTTGATTTTATTTTTCATATTCCTTGCAATTATTGAGGTTATTATCAAATTGAGAATCATGAATTCGATGTAATTTTATCATATTTAATTTTTTTTGACAACTACTTGTTCACTATCACCACTTGCATACCCACTTGCATGGTCTTCTAAAAATATAAACTTATTTTGAATTCATTTTTGTCAACATAAATTCTTTGGCTTTGTAGATCAATGTGTTTTTATATGTTTATGATTTTTTTTTCAAAGGAATTCAAAGTTTGTATATGGTTTTGAATCGCTTTCACTTTAACTTGTGTAAGGATCAAAAGCTTTCCATTTTACCATACTTGCAACCTACTTGTCATGGTATGCGGCGTTGGCGGCCGCACCTTATCCATTGGGCTTCATCCATTTAGATTTGGATGGATGAATCTTAGATGTGGAGAAGAAGGCTCCTAAACGAGGAGCCTCTTTCTTGGCTTGGCATTCTTGCCAAGTTAAGTCTTGTGAGTGAGTGTGTGGAGAGAGCTTGTGTGAGGTGAAGATTGCATGCTTTTGCATAAAACCTTGAGTTCTTTTTCTCTTTTTTACACTCTTGGATTCTCCCGTGGTGGAGTGAGAGATAGCTTGACTCATTGTGTGCATTTGAAGAGAGAATTAGAGCTCTTGCAAGGGTTTGACTCTCTTCCTTCTCGCTTGACAAGAATGCTTCATTTTTCTTCTTTTCTTCTTCATTCTTGAGATATTATATGTAAAGAAGGGCGTGAGGATAAGGAGTGACGGAGTTGTGAAGTGTTGGAGCGAAAAACATCGCAAATTTGTGGGGCAACAAAAGAAAGAATTCTTGTTTGTGTATGACACATCAAAGTGAATTGTGATGATAAAATATTGAATTTTCCATAGAATTACTTGTCATTTGATTGCTTGCAAGCTTGAATTCACGCCATTGAGCTATGAAGAAATATTCTTGTTTGTATTCAAGAGCAATTCATTCAAAAACAAAATAGGCCAAGAGCTGGAGCTCCTGGTTGGCTCTGGCTGTGCCGCCCCTACTCGGCGGTAGCCGGCGGTGGCCAGCAGCAGCTTGCCTGCCTGGTCCGCTGCCTTTCTCCCCCCACTCCACCTTCTCCTCCCCTCTTTCCTCCTCCCCCCCTACCTTTCCCTCTACCCTACGGGGGGGGCCTACCTTCCCTCCCCCCCCCTTAGCTAGCCTACCTTCCCCCCCTAGCTAGCTAGCCTACCCCCTAACTGGCCTACCTTCCCTCCCCCCAGCCCCTCCCCCCCTTAGCTAGCTAGCCTATCCCCCTAGCTAGCTAGCTAGCCTACCTCCCCCCCAGCTAGTCCCCCCCCAGGTACTAAATTAACCCCCCTTGCTGCAGCTGTGGCAATAGCAACAGGGGCCCCAGTAGCAGCTGTTGCGGGTTTATTTTTTTATTTTTTGAAAATTTTCATTTAAAAAAAATTGGTTACCAAGAATTTCACATTATAACCAAACCAATGAAAAACTAATTTTAAAAAATCAATTTTTCAACAAGATATTGGAGAAAACATTTAAATGCATTTTTCGCATAAGAACTTGCTAAGGTTGTTTTAATCAACCACGGAAGTTGGCGGCTCGGATATAATCCGATACGGACATTCACAAAAACCTTATGAACAATAAAGGTGTTTGAGTTTCGGAGGTGAACAACGTCGCGGGAGAAGTTCGCGGGAGCATCCGGGAACACGCGGAAGGCGTGGGATTGCAGCGAACGTGCGGTTGGCTTATTCATCCCCCGCAACAACTTGGGGAGAGGTACTTGGCGTCGAAGGGTGTTTTGTTTTTTTTCCTTTTGGTTCAAAGAAAAATAATAGGGATGTTTTTAAGAAACCACATATTTAAATCTTGAGGGCCAAGTTGTAGGCGTTAAGTTTCATTTGGGTTGCTGAGGGACTACCGAGGGGTTCAAAGTATTGGTACATAGAATCATCATTCAACTTAACAAGATAATTGTTAAAGGCGAATTGTGTTTAAAAACACAGGTTCCAGGGATTTCAGGGAGGAGAGGATTTTTATGTTATAGCGGGAGAGGAGAGATGTGCTTATATGCAATTTCTTTTCCAAGGCAACATGGATGTTCCATATTTGACCACCAACTGTAGGCGAGTGCCGGTTGTGGGCGGTCAATTTTCATTTTTGCTTAAGTGTTGTTTGGGGAAAAAATCCAGTGCTGTAATTGTATTGTTTTTTGTATTTCGTTGTGGTACCTTCTCCCATGGTAAAATATGTTAATGGCAATTGCCAACTTGTCCCATTTTGTGTTATACTAATTTGTGATAGGGTATTGTGGGAATGAAGTTGGAGTGATGACCGACGGGACCCTTGTATGTGTACCAGGTGGGCGGTGCTTATATTTCTTCATGGTGAGGTTGGAGTAATGACCAGCAAACCATAAGGTTGGTGGTGATTGCAGATGCAAGTTGATATATATATATATATATTTATTTATTTTACCTTGACACCAGAGTAGTGTAGGCTGTTGGCTCTAGTCAACATATTCATTGTGCATTTATGGTTACGACTCGGAGCCAACCTTATCGTTCGTTATTTCCAGGAGCATCGGAAGGTCGATTATTGGACCTCTCAGACATTGTACCAGTGATAGCACCCGATGAGGCTTTTCAGCCTACTTCGGCGTGAGGGACTGCCATTCAGTCTCACGTCCTTTGGCTAGGAATCTTTGACGATATGGAGGAGGAGACGCGAGGTGGAGTTCGACACTGGTTTTTTGGTCGAGCAGGGACCATTTCCCTAGAAAATTAAAAAATTTGGTTTAGGACATAGATGCGGGAGAAGCATCAACGCAATACTAGTTTTAATGACTGGTATGCGTTCGAGTTTTTATCCCAACATTTAAAGCACGAAGCGCTCCAAACCTATGAGCAATGGAAGTACGTTCATTGAATGGATTTGGGCCAAGTGGAGCGATACTGGGAGATTCGGGTGGAGTTGGTTTCCGCGTTGAAGGAGGGTGCGGCTTCTAGTTTATTAGTCCCTCCTGTGGTGAAGACGGAGCAAACGGAGAGCGTGTTCGTAGTGGACGTGGAGGAAATTGTTCCTAAAAAACCTTAGGAAAAAAATCCTACTTCCGCATCCGCGATCTTCCCACTCTCTTGCTATGCCTAGGCTATACAAGCGGCATTAGCCTTCTTAAGGGCTCCGCCTGATTTTGATGATCTACAGGAATTCCAACTTCATTTGGAGGATGGATATAAAGGTTTTTGTCGGGATCAAATGCAGTGGATCCAAGACTTGCGGTGGAAGAAAGAAGACATATATCGTACCATGTACATGAGGTTGGCGAGATTTGCCAGAGAATCTATAGGTGTTTTCGCAGAAAGCCAGTTGGTGAAGATTTTTTTGTCAAAGATTGACAAACGTCTTATTGACTTAGCTTTACCTAGGATCATCATGGATTATGGTGGTCGGGCGACACTTGCAGAGGCTTTCACCATTGTAGAGCAGTGTGATCGTGTCTTATGTCAACACGATGTCACTGACTTGGTGTCCTTGCTAATGGATTCTAACAAATCCCGGAAGGTTCCGGTTGTGGCTGCAGGATTGGCGGAGGCAGATGTGAACAAGACCTTGGATTGTTGGTATTATGGGCAGGCGGGCCACACTAAGAAGGATTGTCCTTCGAAACAAAGGTAGGCTCAGACCTTAGGTAATCCGAAGTGGGAACCAGTTGTTCCCGCTAAGGATTCAACGAAGGGGACGGATAATTAATTATCCAAACAGTTGAAGTTTTCCCATTGTGGGCGGAACAATCACGCGGTGAAGAACTGCTTCGCTTTCCATCCAGAGAAACGTTCTTCCGAACGGGAAAAGACGTTGGAGGTGAAGATTGGAGCCTTGGAGGAGAGGTTCAAAAGTTTGGCGTCATTCGACCAAATCTTGTACTCACCGTCTTTTTTCGGAGCTCAGGCTAGTTATTCTACTCCAGATTATTATATGTTCGGTGCCTCGGGGGAGGTGGTGAGTTCCGCAGCGGTGAAACATGCTCAAACTGTGTCCCGAGCCACGCCTTCGACCACAGGGGAGCCTGTTGTCGCGCACCTCTCCATGAGGAGTGCCCCCAACACCATGGGCACAAAGGGGACCCCGAAGTGACACCTGGGACTTGTGGCGCCATTGGTGAGAAGGCCCAAGTACTCTTAGTGTGGGTGAGGGGCCCGGGCGTTGAGAACGCCTCTCACCCATGGAGACTAAGAGTCATGAGGCTAAGGCCATGAGTTATGAGTAGCTTATGGCGGCGGAATTCTAGAATGCTAAGGAACACCTCAATCGGAGGTGCGAGCTAGGAGACATGGCAATTTGAGTGGAGCGTTGTCCCAAGACAGCACCCTGGGACAGCAGTGACCTGGGAGTGGTGCCCGGGACTGCCAAGGTTTGAAGAGCCATAACTTCCTTAATACTTGCCCGAATGGGGCAAGTGAGGGGTCCATCGGCATCTACATAAAGAGTAGATGACAATAGAATGGTTGGTTGATAGCATTTGACATCATATGTAGAAGTTATGGTGGTCTGAAGCTGTTGGGGGGGTTCTAGCCCCAGCGGCTAAAGGAAAATGTCCACTTGGCCCCAACCCTTGTAGAGAGACAAAAATATACTTGACGGTGAGGTAAGGGCCCCGCCCAAAGTCCTAGAGGCTTATATGGGTGAGGCGACTTAGCTTTATGTGAGGCCAAACCACCCACCCTTAAGCGTCCTAGTCCAGGTGAGGGCATGGGGATCACATTCGTGTTCACATATCTTCCTCTTCCCAACTTCGTACACATCCATTACATTTCCCATCAACTCTTACACACCAATTTATTCTATGACATGAGTACAAACATTGACAAACGCTCTTCTCTATTATCACAATCCTAACACACCCTATTGCGACCCCACAATCACTCACATCAAGGCTCAACCACTAATTCCACCATCTAAAGCCTCAAGTTTCCCTACTTGCTAAGGAACTAATCATCTAAATCAATATTATGTATTAATCTAGTGTGACCCTATTAGTTCCCCCCTCTCACTATTAAAATTCAGTCCCAGCTGCCACATTAGCGACCCAGCTGCAATAGTAGCGATCTAGCTGCCACATTAGCGACCCAACTGACACATTACTTAGCAGCCCAGCTGCAACATTAACGACCCAGTTGCCACATTAGCGCCCAACTGCAACAGTAGCGACCCGACTGCCATATTACTTATCGCCCAGCTGCGACAATAGCGACGAGCTGCGACAGTAGCGACCCATCTGCCACATTAGTAACCCAGCTGCCACATTACTTAGCAGCCCAGCTGCAACAGTAGCGACCAGTTGCGACAGTAGCGACCCAGCTGCCACATTAGTAACCCGGCTGCCACATAACTTAGCAGCCCAGCTGTAACATTAGCGACCCAACTGCCACATTAGCGCCCAGCTGCGACAGTAGCGACCAGCTGCGACAGTAGCGACCAGCTGCGACAGTAGCGACCAGCTGCGACAGTAGCGACCAGCTGTGACAGTAGCGATCCAACTGCCACATTAGCGACTAACTGCAACAGTAGCGACCCAGCTGCAACATTAGCAACCTGACTGCCATATTACTTAGCAGCCCAGCTGCAACATTAGCAACCCGACTGCCACATTATTTAGCAGTCCTTTGCTGCCGCCATGAGAGAGCGAGAGAGAGAGAGGGGAGAGAGGAGAGGAAGGAAGAAAAGAAAAGAAAAAGACAAGAGAAAGGAGAGGCACCCAAAACCATACACCCCTTAAACCCTCTCCTACATAGTAGGACCTTATCCTATCCACTAAACCCTCACCCCTAAACCAACACGAACATGCCCTAATTCAAACGTTTTATCCCCAAGGCCCTTCCCCTTGCTTCATCAAACACCACTCACTTAACCAAAACACCCCCTAATGCCACGAAGCTTCTAATTAACCACACAAAATAAACCTAAGGCCTAAAACATAACTCCACACCAAGCCTCACTCTTTTTAATCTTTTTTGATGTTTCAATAACGACTTCCAATGCAATTCTAAGTAGATTCTTAACATAAAACAAATATGCAACCATTTTGGGCTCATATAATTGGCGACCATCGAGGGATGGATCTCGAATCTTTTGCTTCGAGGGCAAGTTGTCTTCAAACTCGATACTCCTTGCACATACTTCCCGCGGTTCGGTTTGGGAAGCTCTCCTCGTTCAATGTTTCCAATTGCATGGAATTATTTGGAAATACCTCGCGGACAAGGTAAGGCCCCATCCAAACCACATCGAACTTACCCGGGAATTCAAGTTTCCTAGCACCTTGAATCATCACCATCATTCCCGGTCGTAGAGCCCTCTTCTTGTGCCTTTTGTCAAAGATGATCTTTCTTCGACGTTGAATCGCCTCAATATGTTGAGCCGCCATTCTCCTCCTTTTATCAAGCTCCTCCAAGTCGGTCAACCTATTTCTCAACGATTGACTTTTGGTAAGGCGCGAACCAATAGCCACCCGAAGAGACTCTATTTCATATTCAATGGGAAGTGTGGCTTCCAAACCATACACCAAGGAGAAGGGAGTAGCTTGGGTAGTTACTTTGTAAGTTGTTTGATAAGTCCACAATGCCGCCGTTAACTTCGTATCCCAATCCCTCTTAGAGTCCATTACCGTCTTGCGTAGGATGCTTACCAAAATGCCATTGATCCTCTCCGTTTGACCATTTGTTTGGGGTGGTAAGGTGTAGTCTTCCTATGGTCAATTTAGAATTTGTCCGTCATTTCTTGAATCAAGGAATTTAGGAAGTGAGTCCCTATATCGCTCACCAAAATCTTGGGCACTCCAAACCTTGAGATGATGTTTTCATACATAAATGCCGCCGCATGTGCCGCCGTGTCGGTCTTGACCGCCTTAGCCTCCACCCACTTGGTGAGGTACTTAGTGGCAACTATAATGTAAGCCATTCCTTTGGAGGAATGGGGATGAACTTCGCCCACATAATCGATTCCTCATTTTTCAAAAGGCACAAGAGACAATGAAATATGGAGTGAAATTTCCATTCGTAAATCATTCCTAGCATACCTTTGACAAGCGTCACAATGCTTCACATAATCATGTGAGTCCTTGAACAAGGTAGGCCAAAAGTATCCCGCTCTAGGAATCTTTTGACCGGTAAGTTGGCCGGAAAAATGTCCTCCACATGCACTATCATGACAAGCCTCTAGAATGGTAGGGACCTCTCTATATCCGACACACACCTCCTAAGCAATCCATCGATTCCCCTCCTAAACAATCTATGTTCTACCACCGCAAAATGCCTACTATTCACTCTAACATTTCTTCTCTCTTGTTTGGTCCAATCCTCGGGCAACTTTTGTGTGGTCAAGAACTCCACGATACCCGCATACCATTCCGGTTTAGCCGTAACCACAAAAATATTGTCATCCACTAACCTATCATCTATTGGACTCTCTCCCATCATCTCTGACAACCTAGACAAATGATCGGCTTGCAAGTGCATGCGGCCTGGCTTATACTCCACCGTGTAGTCGAACTTCTCTAATAACAAGATCCACCTAGCTAATCTCCCGCTTAGCTCCACCTTGTTCACCAAGTACTTTATGGCCATGTGATCCACAAAGAAAACACCTAGATTACACACGAGGTAATGACGAAACTTCTTAACCGAAAATACCCTAGCCAAGCACTCTCTTTCCGTTGTAGAATAATTCCTCTCGGCCGGTGTCAATTGCTTGCTAGCATAGGCAACGTTTTGGTCTTTACCGTTCTCACCCGTGGACTGACACAAAGCACTACCAACCGCTACATTAATAGCATCACAATACACATGAAAAGACTTATCCCAATCGGGTGGCCTCAACACTGGATAAGTATTCAATTTATCCCTCAACTCCTCAAACGCCCGTTGGCAAACCTCGGTCCACTCAAATTTAACATCCTTCTTGAGCAAGTGGGTAATACGAACCGCTATCTTAGAGAAATTAGGAATCAATTCCCTATACCACCCCACATGTCCTAACAATTTGGCTATACCCTTGGCATCGGTGGGAGTGGACAACTCATCAATAACCGTCATCTTGTCGGGATCCGGGTCTCTTCCCTTCTCGCTCACCACATAACCCAAAAGAACTCCCTTGTGAACACCCAAGAATATTTAATCCGGGTTGAAAGCCAATTGCATCTTCCTATACCTAACCAAAGCCTCTCGTACACACCCTATATGTTGACTAGCATTTGATTGAGTGCTAAAATCATCGATGAAGACTGTCATGAATTTGTATAACAAATCGGTGAAGATGTATATAACAAGCCTCTGAAACGTGGCCGGAGCGTTACATAAACCAAATGGCATGACCACCAAAACAAACGTGCCTCATGGGTAGTAAAAGCAATCTTGTGAATATCTTGTAATGCTATGGCGATTTGGTTATATCCCGCATAACCATCCATGAATGTGTAGCGAGCATGCCCTCCTACCTCTTTTAAAAGGAGAGTGACGAATGGTAAAGGAAAATGATCCTTTTATGTGCAAGCATTTAGTTTTCTATAATCCACACACACCCACAATTTCCCATTCTTCTTTTAAACCAATACCATTTGGGAGACCCAATCCGTAATCTCGACCGGCTTAATAAACCCGGCATTCAACAATCTCTCTAACTCCGCTTTAACCAACAATTGTAGTCGTGGGTTCATCCTTCTCTCATTTTGCCTAATGGGTCTAGCACCCGGAATCAAAGGAATGCGATGCTCCACCATTTTTCTAGGGATCCCCTTAAACTCATTGTATGACTATGCAAAGGTGTAACTAAACTCATCCACCAATTAGCTATATTCCTTGATCTCCTCTTCCCCCAATTGAGACCCCATCTTCATTTATCTCACCTTGCCATTCTTTGTCGTCACATCTACATACTTCCAATCTCCTTCGGTAACATGAACTTGCTCATCCTTGTTTCTATACCAATCCGCCGATACCTTGGGATAATCCCTGACATCCTGTCCAATCACAATTCCCGTTGACGTAGTCTTGAAGTGCAAAGGTTCTTCCAACTTCTCCGCTTCCATGATAGCCTCCTCATCTTGAATCCCATCCACATGTACTAAACTAACGTCACTATTTTCCATAATATCTACACAAGGTGTCAATCTCCCTAAAATCCATTCTTCCTCGGTGAGCACCCTACATGGTTCTAACAAGGAATATTCTACACTACGTGAATCAAGAATATCATCTTTCAAACATGTATGGTGGGACGTCGTCATGACATCGAATTCCGACTCTGGATAATCTCTCAATCATTGGGCATACTCCCCATCATCCTCATATTTATAGAAACTAGGACCTAGACCACCCGATCCCGGGTCTATGATCCTTTTATGACCACCCCAATGAACTACTTCTACCAATGCCTTATCATTCTTGCCCTCCTCCTTGGCATCATGTTCATCTTCCGAAGATGAAACAATCTCTTGTCTAATCCAACCACCTAACAACCATATGAGAACTTTGACCATATTATCCTCCGGACCATAAGTAATAGATGGTTTGACTCCTCCCCAATCTACTATGGCATCCGCCATTCTCAACCAAGGCCTACCTAACAAGATGGAAAATGTATTCTTGTTAGACATGAAAGGTGACCACATACTCTTCCCCTCCGGTGTTAATCCTACAATCCTTAATCATTCCCAAAGGCACGGCCAGACTTTGATTCGCCATATTGATGATGAAAGGTGACGGACTGGTAAGACCAAGACCCAACTTCCTCATGGTGTGCTCCGATAAGATGTTCAAACCACTACCTCCATCCACTAGCACATTAGGAACCACCTTGTCCACCACCATAACCTCAATCTCAATTGGCTTGACATCCCGTCTTGCTCCTTTCGTTTGAACAATAGCCGACATTTTAGGTTTAACCTTCCTAGTCCTTCTAGTCACCGGCATTCCTTTTTTGAGAGTCTTCCTAGCCACGGATGAAATCTCCAACATTGGCCTTGAGTGAGCTAAGATCGGCCCATAAATCGTAGCCACTCGACTTCTCTATTTTGGCCTTGCCAACACCATCAAACTCGTCCAAAGGAATCCCCGGTCCTTCCCATTCTCCCATCTCACTACCGTCCAAATCATGAATGACATTAGGCTTTTTTCTATCATGAAGAATCACATTCTCTTCCTCTAACTCCCTAGTGGCCTTTCTAGCTATTTTAGCTATCCTATCCAATTCGGAAAGGTTAGGAGCCTCATCCGAAGAATACTCCTCTTGACCTTCTTTTTCTACCTCTAATGGTGCATTCCCTCTCCTAGCTCTAGTGGTAACCGCTAATGCCGATGCCTCATGAATAACCTCATCTCCTAGACTCTTCAACTCATAGGTGATGGCATTGGTGTGTGGAGGCCATTGACCTTGTTCCTTTCCTTGTTTCTTTGGAAATGAAGAGTGTCATCATGATGTGATTCCACTACACCATCCATAAACCTCACATCTTGAGAAATAGACGGACCCGGATCCGTAGGAGGAGATTGACGCCGATTGTCGAAGTTTTGTGGACCTCCTTGCCTACCTTGAATCGGATTGTAACCATTCGCCGTTTGCAATCCCGCCGGTGGATGAGAAGTTTGTTTCGCATTACCATGGTCGTAATACAAATTCGGTGGCCTAAGCTCATTCGGTGCTCCACATTGAGGTCTAGCTCCCCTCATGTTGTCCTTTGCTTGTTGTTGTGGATTGGCCACCGGGTAATTTATACTAATAACCTTATCCGGTTGACGACATTCGTCCGAAGGATGGTTTCCCCCACAATTGCTACAACCATGACCTTATCCTTCGGATTGACATTGACCTTGTGTATACCACCTCCCACAAAATGGATGGAATTTCCTCTTTTCCACGTTTTGACCACCTTGACCTCTAGGAGGAGGTCCCTTATTGTTGCCTTGTCCATATTGAGGTGGTCTTTGACCTCCTTGGTTTTATGGAGGTGGACCACCATTTCTTCTTTGATCACGGTTTTCTCCACTTCTACAAAATTGTCGAATGTGACCCGGTTGGCCACATTAAACACACCACAATCCCGATGAATGCCTACCCGACTCAATTGGAGGAGGGGGACCCGGTTGTTGGCTCTTGATCATCAAAGACATTTGATCCGTAAGACTTTGCATTTGCTTAATCATAGCCTCTTGAAATTTCCAATTGACTAGCACCCAATCTTCTCTCCACTTCATCAATGTGAGGATCCGCTCTAGGGGCCAGTGGTACTAGAAGTGGTGCCGGTTCTCTAACCGCTAAATGACGTGGGCCGGTGTCAACAATGACATAAGAAACTTGACTATCATACTTGACCGGCTCCCTTGCCATCAACCTCGGTCAAATGAGAATGAATTGTGGTATCAATTCATCTTCCCTTCTCCACAACCTCTCATGGTCTCTATCCAAAGTCTCCATCTCTCTAGCTGCCCGTTTGGCATCCGCCAATGTTTGAGGATTCTTCTCAAGAACACCCCTAATTGTCCCCGACTTAAAGAATCCTTGAATGAAGAATTACTTTAGTGTGTCATCATTGAGCATGGTGCCCACAAACCGTGTACACACTAAATCAAACCTTCCAATGTAGGCCGAAATGTCCTCTTCCCTACTTTGCTTCAACGAGGCCAATGCCCTCAACGCCGTGCTTTGACCAACCTCCGGCCGAAATTCATTCAAAAACTCCCTTTGCAATTGCTCCCATCTTCTAAAATGTCCCTCGGCATGGTCTCTATACCACTCATAAGCCTCACCCTCCAAAGTCGTGGGAAACCATACCAACCAATATCCCGGATTGGTTACAAGAGAACTAGCCAACCTCTCGATGTACCTCTCCATATGCCTAGAAGGATCCTCATCCTTGGTTCCATAAAACTTAGGGAGGTGGGATGGCATATCCACCGCTTGTAAGTTTTGTGGAACCACAATTGGTAAACCTCTCGGTCTAACCAATGGATCAATGGGGTCTTCCTCCGGTATAGGACTCTCGTCATCCCCTCGTCGTGCCATGTCAACCGGTGGATCCTCTCCTATGTCTCTATCAATATGTATCGGAATTTCTTCCCTAGGCGAATAAGCATCCGAAGATCTCTCACCAATCAAATTAGAGGGAGTTGCCTCTTTCTCCACTCTATGCTCCTCTTCTAAAGTCTCTAACAATGGACTAAAACTAGGTTCAATATTCAAACAACTTTCTAATATAACATCAACAGCTTCTATAACATCACTAATTCTAGATGATGTCCTCCTACGTCTAGATCTTTCTAATCCTAATGTCAAGTTTGGTTTTTGGGATCAAGTCTTACCTTGCATTCCCCAAAGAATCGATTAACCCTCACTTGACCAATCATACTCCTCACTACCTTCACTCATTAATATTACCATTTTTCTTTATGTGAATTAAAAATTGAGGAGGTGAGGAAGAAAACATGCAAGCCCACTTAGATGAACAATCCCAAACAGGGGATAGGCATGCTCATATCAATTTTCGGTCGGGCTAGAGCATCACCTCTAAAACCTTCCATTCCATTGACACTCACTACAACACCGAGAGTGAGGGGTTGACCGTCGTCATGCACCGTATCAACACTATGCTATGACTAAGGAATTACCCTTTACAACGGATAAATGACAACCACGAGTGCAAAAATCATTCCTTAATTAGTTAACAAATCACTTTGAAGAAATTTCGTACCTTGAGCAATCGCATCCCCCTGCAAATTAGCACTCCCCTCGACCGTGACTCAAGTGATAATAAACACAAAATTTCTAAACTAACAATCTAATCTAAAGCATAAAATGTCAAAACTCCCAAGACTTGGAGACTCACCCAGAGGTGAGTGTCAAAGTCAAATGTCCTAAGGTTAATTACCCCTCTAATTTCTTAGTGAACTAATCGATCATAAGGTTATTTTAATGTTTTTAGTAAATCCCCAAAATATTGAGGACGTACCTTCGCCGCGCTTCCTCCTCAAAACAAAATGCAATAAGAAAATATGCAATTCATTCCAAGAAATTAATCAAAATAACTAAACTAAAAAATCACCAAAATCACGAAGTATAAGTAGGACTTTTACCATGAGCTAAGCGCTCATCCCTATCTCCCACGATGTCGCCTCCAAATCTTCCCTAATTGCCTCCAAGTCTTCTCTAATCGCCTCCAAGTCTTCTCTAATCCGCTTCACTCCCAGCGGACGCACCATTTATGTGAGGCCAAACCGCCCACCCTTAAGCGTCCTAGTCCGGGTGAGGGTATGACTATCACATTCATATTCATCCTAGTTTGTTTTTCCTCAGTCATTCATTCCCATGACATCACACATAACTTGGGTCACACCAATTTATTCCATATTATGAGTACAAGCGTTGATAAACACTTTTCATTATTGGTACTATCTTCTCACCCTCTATCAACTTTCCCACACGATTACACCCCCAATTACGCGGATAGTTAACTACCTAGCTAACCATCATTCTAACTACCCATTCGTCCAGCTGCTCCGTAGTATAGTGTTGTATCGACCAACTTAGTCCCAACCATTGCCTCGCTACTTAGCTCCAACTGTTGTTTCATTACCTTAGCCAGCTACTGTCTCGCTACTTAGTCCAGCTGCTGTCTCGCTACTTAGCCCAGCTGCTGTTTCATTACCTTAGCCAGCTGCTGTCTCGCTACTTCGTCCAACTGCTGCCTCGCTACTCAGCCCAGCTGCTATTTCATTATCTTAGCCAGCTGTTGTCTCGCTACTTAGCCCAGCTGCTGTACTTATTCCCCTTAATAACTAAAATCTCTAAGCTCCCTTAGTAACTAAATTACTAAACTCCCTCTAATCAACTACATTCTCTACCACCCTACTCCACACACACACACCCACATACACCACACGAGAGAGAGAGAGAATGAGAGAGAGGAGGAAGGAAAGAGAGAGGGCACCCACAACCACGTCCTCTCTAACATTTTCCTACTTAGTAGGACCTTATCCTATCCATTAACTCCTTACCCCCTAAACCAACAAGAACATGTTCTAATTCAAACATTTAAATCAAAGGCACTTCCCCTTGCCTCATCAAACACTACTCCTCTAATCAAAACACTCCCTAATACCACTAACCCTCTAATTAACCACACAAAATGGCTTAAGGCCTAAACATAAATCCACACTAAGCTTCACTCTTTTTATACTTTTGATTGTTTCAATAACACTCCAATTGCAATTCTAAATAAATTCTAAACATAAAACAAATATGAGCACTCATTTTGGGCTCATACCCTTCCTCCGCCATTCATCCCCATGACATCACACAAACCTTGGGTCACACCAATTTATTCCATATTATGAGTACAAGCGTTGATAAACGTTTTTCTCTATTCGTACTATCTTCACATCCCCTATCAACTTCCCACACAATTGCACCCCCGATTACACGGATGGCTAACTACCTAGTTAACCCATCCATCTTAACTTAGGGTACTAGACCTAACTAACCCCTCATTCTAACTGCCCCTTAGTCCAGCTGCTCCTTAGTATAGCTACTGCCTCAACTAACCTTAATAAGCTGCTGTCGCAGTATCCTTAGTAACTGCTGCCTCAGTCCTCTTAGTAAGTTGTTGTCGTAGCTAACCTTAATAAGCTATTGTCGCAGTATCCTTAGTAAACTGCTGCCTCAGTCCCCTTAGTAAGCTGTTGTCTCAGTCCCCTTAGTAAGCTGTCGTCGCAGCTAACCTTAATAAGTTGTTGTCACAGCTAACTTTAGTAGAGCTGCCACCTCAGTACCCTCTAATCAGCTAATTTTCTAAGCTCCCTCTAATCAACTATATTCTCTAAGTTCCCTCTAATCACTATATTCTCTACCACACTACACAACACACACATACCCACAAGAGAAAAAAAAAAAAAAAATGAGAGAGGAGGAAGAAATGAGAGAGGGCATCCCACAACCCCAACCCCCTTAACATTTTCCTACTTAGTAGGACCTTATCCTATCTACTAAATCCTCACCCTCTAAACCAACAAGAACATGTTCTAATTCAAACATTAAAGTCCAAGGCCTTTCCCCTTGCTTCATCAAATACTACACACTTAAACAAAACACTCCCTAATGTCACTAAGCTTCTAATTAACCACACAAAATAGGCTTAAGGCCTAAAACATAAACCACACCAAGACTCACTTTTTTTATACTTTTGATTGTTTCAATAACACTCCAAATGCAATTCTAAATAAATTCTAAACATAAAACAAATATGAGCACTCATTTTGGGCTCATACGGTGATCCCGCACATGATTGAGGAAGTACTAAATTTCAAGGCCTTCATCAAGCCATACATGTTGAAGGGAGTGGACCGTTTGGTGGGATATACCAAAGCACAACAATTCCGATTCTATATGAGGGATGATGGTGTCCCGGCCATGCAATTCAAGCTTTTGTGCACATCTCCTAATTGGGGCTGGGATGATGGTATACTCGTATGGCGTCAAGACAAGGATGGGAAATGTTTGGTCCTGGATGGGGAACCAAAGCCTTGCAAACCCGAACCCATGAGGAATGGGCCGGAAATCATCAAAGGCATATCCGGATTCATTGAATATTGGAAAGAGTTGTGCGAGGAGGACATCACCAAACGTGTTAGAGATACCCATGAACCGTTGATCGCGTAATTGGATCGCATTCGCTCGGCCTTGATGACACTTGGTGGCGACACCCGTACGACTTTGACACAAGGATTTTGGCCATAAAGTCATTTGACGGTTGTCGAATCCGATACTATGTTTTTCAGCAATGAAGACGTTCGTGAAGAGTTCACAATGGACGAGTATTACGTTGGCCCTGCCCGCAATCAACCGGCACCGTCGTTTCGTATAGGTGTTGATTGTCATGAAGGTTATTTGGTCCTCGTACGAGCAAGGGATGAGGAGCATCCCAAGCCAATTTGGTTGGTAAAAGCATTGTCTTCACCCAATTTTGTTCGAACTAGCCCCAACTTTCGTCAAATTGAGGTGGAATATTGTTGTCCAAGTATTAAAGACCAAAATGTCCTTCGCACTTATTTAGGTTGGGACACCAAAAAGAATTTTAAGTGGACAGTGAACTCAGCGTATACACCGGTCTGGATAAACACAGATACTATACTTTGTGCTTGGAAGCCGCGTAAAGGTTCCAAAACAGAAACAATGACCATCCCCAAAAACATATAGATTTTGCCAAAGACAACTTGGCACGTATTGCAGCTGCGGAAAATGACGCCGAGAATGGATATGAAGCGGAAGATGGAGATGTGTAAACATAACATAGGTGGGAGTTAATGGCGAAAAACATGGGCGCTTAGTAGACTTGGTTTTTAATAGACTTAGTGGACTTGTCACACTCCATTGTGGTATACGTTTGGGATGTGCCATCCAAATTCATAAAAGCCTTACTTATGGGATGCGCACCCCAAACTCTATAATGACATAAACCATTTGTTTTTTTAGAGTCCATTGTTATTTCCCACATGGAGCTCACGTTGTCATTTTAATTGAAATTCTCTATTTTTAGTAATAAGAATATGCTTTACGTGCAAAATTTGAAATCGTTATGTTCTTGATGTTCCCAATATTTCGTATGCCCACAATATTGGCATCCCAAACTATGGGCATATTTTATTTTGAGACTTTCAAAAGTCTCCGATTAACGAATATAGTGTTATATTAGATAATGGAGAAAGATATAACAAATGTTGTTTGTATATGAAGAAGAGTCTAATAAGAAGGTTATAGTAAATACAATCTTGATCATGTGAATATGTTATTTGGGACGTTTAAACATGATATACTAATTGGTTTAGGGTTTAGTCAATACGTATTTCATGTTGTGGATGTTATAAGGGTTTAAGGGTCCAACTTTGGATGTTTTGCTCACACACATTAGTAAACTTGAAGTGAACTTGAGGAAGGATTCAAATATCATTGAAAGATTGAACTAAAAAACGACATTGGTAGTTAGTATCCCCTTAACGACGTCCACATACATTCGTCATTGCCACATTTGCATGCGAGAGAATAGAGTAATATTGTAGGGTTTAGGGTTTAGGGATGACAACATATTATATATAAAAGCTTTTGTCACTTGCATTGCTGCAAATTGAGATTTGGAACAATAAATAAATTTTGTTATGACATCATTTGTTTTCAATATTAATAATTCCTCATGCGAGGATCTTAATAACTACTTTACCTATTGTATTTAGTGACTCTTACCATAAGGCGTTACACAATGTTTAGACTTCTTTTGTCTACATATTGGTTAAAATATACTCTAATGTTTGAGTTGATATGAGCCCAAAATGGTTGCTCATATTTGTTTTATGTTTAGAATTCATTTAGAATTGCATTTGAAGTGTTATTGAAACAATCAAAAGTATAAAAAGAGTGAGGCTTGGTGTGGTTTTTGTTTTAGGCCTTAAGCCTATTTTGTGTGGTTGATTAGAAGCTTAGTGACATTAGGGAGTGTTTTGGCTAAGTGAGTAGTGTTTGATGAAGCAAGGGGAAGGGCCTTGGATTTAAATGTTTGATTTAGAACATGTTCTTGTTGGTTTAGAGGGTGAGGGTTTAGTGGATAGGATGAGGTCCTACTAAGTAGGAGAAGGTTTAAGGGGTGTGGTCTTGGGTGCCTCTTCCTCCTCCTCTCATTCTCTCTTCTCCTCCTCTCTTCATCTTTTCTCTCTCTCGCTCTCTCATGGCGGCAACTAGGTTGCTAATCAATGGAACAGGGGTTGCTAATTCGCAGCTGGGCTGCTAATCAATGGAACATGGGTTGTTGATCCGCAGATGGGCTACTTAGTGGTTAGGCTGATAATTAATGGACAGGTGGGCGTTAATTCGCAGGTGGGCTGCTACTGAAGTTGGGCTGCTACGGCAGTTGGCCTCAACTGAAGTCGGTATATACTGAAGCTGGGCCGCTACGGCAGCTGGCCTCAACTAAAGTTGGTATATACTGCAGTTGGGCTGCTACGGCAGCTGGCCTCAACTGAAGTTGGTATATACTGAAGTTGGGCTGCTACGGCAGTTGGTTTCTATGGTGAAGCGGGACAGAGTTTGAATATTAGAGGGGGGAACTAATAGATCAAATTAGATTATGTAATATTTGGTTATTTAGATTATTACATAATATTGATTTAGATGATTAGTTCATTAGCAAGTAGGAATACACGAGGCTTGAGGTGGTGGAATTATTGGGTGAGCCTTGATGTGAGTGATTGTGGGTTACAATAGGGGGTGTTAGGATTGTGATAATAGAGAAGAGCGTTGGTAAACGCTTGTACTCATGTCATGGAATAAATTGGTGTGCAAGAATTGATGGGAAATGTAATGAATTCTCATGAATTTGGTAAGATGGAGTTATGGAAACATGAATGTGATATCCATTCCCTCACCCGGACTAGGACGCTTAAGGGTGGGTGGTTTGGCCTCACAGTTGAAGTAGATTAATATCATGATTTAATATGTATATGATGCATTAGAGTGACATTGTAGAAGTTTTTGTTCTAAATCACTTACCACAAACATTTTCTCCTCATGACATTTAAAAAAATTAATGTGGCCGCCACCCTTCCTCACATATGTGCATGGTGCATGTCATATCCACACAAAACAATGAAAAACGGATTAAATATCCACATTACTTTCAATACACACCGTCAATACAGTCACACGCTAACCCAGATGACGGCTGGGGTATCCAGATGACAACTGAGGTTAGATGCGCATTTTCTTTAATTAGCAAAAAGTGGGAAATTCTGTCAGGAGGTTTGAAATAACCTAGAGAACTAGGCGGGAAACTAGGCAGGAAACTAGACGGGAAAGGCATCCAATGAAGAAGTTCGGGAAGCGGAGGTGGATAATATAAAGGGGTGCATGCCCCAAAAGTCGGTCCTTTTTGCTCTTCTCCCACTCCTGAAATCGTAGGAAGAACTCTCAGTTGGAGCTGTACTTCAAGGTTCGTGCACGCTGCCGTTCATGAGCAGCTATCCACAGCATGCAACCCCACTGTGAACTTCGCAATGAGCTAAAAGCCAACCCACCTCGCAATTTCCGCCGCATTATACGCCGGATTTTGTGGTGAGTTTGGGTCGGTCAACCCAAACCCACACCCCATAGTGGGCGGATTGAATATGACACTGAGGAGGTTTGGATCGGTCGACCCAAATTTTTTACCACACTGTGAACGAATTGTTAATGGCCCATAATTCATGTGCTCAGAAGGGTTAGACGGACTCAGTACTAGCCTAAACACATCATGTTTTAAGGTTTGGGTCGACTGACCCAAACCCCTACCCCATTGTGGGTGGATTTACCCTGATCAAGTTTGGGTCGGTCGACTCAAACCCCTACCCCACTGTAGGAGGTTTTAATATAACCTTGAGAAGGTTTGGGTCGACCGACCCAAACCCCTATCCCAGTATGGGTGGGTGTACCCTTATTAAGTTTGGGTCGGTCAACCCAAACCCCTACCCCAGTTTTGGCAGTTTTAGTTTGACCTTCACAATGTTTGGGTCGGTCGACCCAAACCCAAACCCACAGCGTGAATAAATTGTGAATGGACCTGAACCCATCATGGTACAAGGTTTGAGTCGGTCGATTCAATCCCGGCCCCATCACATGGGGTAGCTCTGGATGGCCCTCAACCCATGCTGCCACATAGTTTAGGTCGGTTGACCCAAATCCCCTCCCAAAATATATTGTGGAGCCAGGGTTGTCTATCGCGACGTCATGACGGGGTCGTGCCGTCATGACGCGTCGTGTCGGGTCGGACCCCTCCGTCACGACACAATAGGCTCCTCGTAGGGTCAAACTAGGGTCAACCTAGTAGGGTGGGTGTGAGCCCAAATTGATGCCCACATTGGTTATAAACACTTGTAAAATATTACAAGTGGTGTTTTGGTGATTTATGATTATCCACAAAAATATAAAAAGAGTGAAGCTTGAAGAAAACTTAGTTTGAAGCATTAGGCTTTTGTGATGTGGATTTAAGTAGGAGAAGGACAAACCTTGGTAAAGTGTGGTAGGTAGAAAGCCAAGGTTAGTTAAATCTTTGAATTAGGATTCTTGTTGATCATTTGAGGGAGGAAGGCTTAGGAGATAGGATTAGAGCCTACAAAGTAGCAGGAGATCTCGAGGGCTTATCGTGAGCCTTGAGGGTGCTCACCCCCTCAAACTCACTATATAATCCCTCATTCTTCCCTCACTCATCCTCTCTTCCCTTCGTGCTCCAAGGCACCCCACGTGTTATAAGTGTGGGTGTGTTGGAAGCAAGATTGGAGCACATGTGTGTGCTTAGTTTTTAGTTGGAGAGCCAAGGCTAGTTGGCCTTGAAGAGGGCTTGATCTCTTGTTAGAATTAGTTTTGGTGTGAATAATTTTAAGATATTTTATGGCTTCAAGTTGTAGTACTTGAGTTCATATTTTTCTTGGGTATTTCTTGAGTAGTCTAGGTTGTAAGGGCATAACTTCCGAGCAGAAGAAGATACTTCGTTGAAATTTAGAGGGTTAGTAAACAACTTGTTTATATGAACATGGTCAAAATCTGAGGATGTTTGGAGTACTGGAGCAGAAGTTATGACATTCTGAACTTTGCCTACATTTTCGAGCTGAAATGGGCATAACTCTTGGACAAAGGCTTAGAAACGCATGAAATTTTGAGGGATGCTTTGTTCTTAGGTTTCCTAGTTTTGGTACAAATTTCAAGTCATTCCGAGTAGATGAGAAGGAGATATATCTTTCTGAAGTGTTTTCAAGAGTTGCAAACTAAAAAGGCCATAACGTTTTGGCAGAAAATGAAAATAGTTTAAAATTTCAGGGGGTCATAAACAATTAGTTTTTGTGATTTCTCTCAAAATTTGAAGTTCTTTGGAGCCTGTGAGAGGAAGTTATGACATTGTGAACTTTGCCTACATTTTTGAGCTGAAATGGGCATAACTCCTGGACAGAGGCTTGGAAACGCATGAAATTTTGAGAGATGCGTTGTTTGTAGGTTTCCTAGTTGTGGTACAAATTTCAAGTCATTCCGAGTAGATGAGAAGGAGATATATCATTCTGAAGTGTTTTCAAGAGTTGCAGGCTAAAAAGGCCATAACATTTTGGGAGAAAATGAAAATAGTTTGAAATTTCAGGGGATCATAAACAATTAGTTTTTGTGATTGCTCTCAAAATTTGAAGTTCTTTGGAGCCTATGAGAGGAAGTTATGACATTCTGAAATCTGGGTAGACTGACACACTAAAATGGTCATAACTGTCGGACAGAAAATGGGATAGGCTTACAAATTGGTGAGATGTTTTTTTGCCTTGTCTCCCTAGTTACAGATAAAATTTCAGGACATTCCAAGAAGTAATGGGAAAGTTACACTATTAGCTAGTAAAGTCTAGGGGAACAAAGGAAGTTTGTTTGGTTCCATTAGGGATAACCATTAGTTCATTAAACCAATATAGTGGTTGAAGCGTGAGGAGAAAACTACAATAAGTGACAAGTATTTATCAATACTTAAACTTGTGTAATTCATGGAATCAATAAGCGAGAACTCATGTAGTAGTGTGGAGTCGACGGCAAGGACTCGCTTCACAAGAGGAATATCTTTGAAGGCATGCGTGGCCAAAGCGGCCGGGTGGACTTTAGAGAAGTACAAGGATGTGACATTACCCGAGGTTAAGGAATGTAAGAAGACATAGTATAGACTTGGCTAAGTTGTGTATATTCCAACGATAGATTGGAATCATACATTGTGTTACAAAGAGAGAAATCTCTACATGTCATTATAAACTTCTCCATTCGGGCTAGGACGAAATTGAAGGGTGGAGGCTTTTTGGTGACAGTGGGTAAAATGGGGGTGTCTTATGTGGCAAGGTGTTTATCATTTTGTTAAAATCAAAGTAATAAAATATTACTAAGGAGGGTGTAGGTCGGACGGGGGAGAGGGTCGGACGGGGGGGAACGGGTGGGGAGCGCGGGCGGACGTGTGGGAACGCGGGGGAACATGGGGTCGGACGGGGGGGGGGAGGACGGGGAGGGAGGGTCGGGTAGGGTGGTCGGAAGGGGGGTAGGGTCGGGTGGGGGGGTCGGGTGTGAGGGAGGGTCGGGTGGGGGGGTCGGACGGGAAAAGGCAGGACGGGAAAGGTCGGACGGGAGGGAACATAGGGAACGGGTTAGGGAACATGTTAATGGGCTAAGGGAGCGGGGGCGGACGGACGCTAGTAATTTTATTCCCCACTTTACCTTTACTTTGCTGACATGTCATCACACGTGGACATCGTAACTCCTACGTGTCCGCAACGGGGTAATCTAAATATATTAAAAAAATCGGTAAAATTCAAGTCCGGCAGGATAAAGACATCATCCGGCATAATGTCGTGACGGATACTTGTCGTGACGGCACGACATTATGTCGGGATTACCCTCCGTCACGACACAATAGACAACCCTGTGTGGAGCATTTTTGGACTGACGCACAGTATTGAGAGTTCACATAGTAGTTGTGTTGCACATGTCTTGGGCCTTGGTGTCCCAAATGATCATTATGTCTTGCATTTTCCATCAATTGATTCTTTTGGATCCTTATATTTTGTCCATTTTATTTGAGGTTTCATGTGCACATGTGTAGGCGCAATGGAGGGAGTTGGTGGAAGAGGTGATTCCTTCTTTGAAGACATGGGCACCATCCCATCTCCGTCTGGGGATGAGCTAGACATTGTCGGGGAGGATAGTTTTGATGACAGTGCAGATGAAGGTCATTTGGGGGGTCCTTCGCCATCTGCACTTTTTTGCCCCATTGTGGAATGTGCGGGGCTTTCACGAGCTTTATGGGTGAATTTGGATGTGGTACTTGTTAATGACGGTGGAGTTGCTGTGGCGGAGGGTATTTGTCTTAACACCCATTCACAAGATTGCATTGATGAAAACCCCCTTGGCACCGAGGACATTGGAGTTGTTATATTGGAATCACTCGTACATTTCGAAGTGAATCCAACTCATAGGTTCTCCCTGCGTAAGTGGCCGCTGAGGAATGTGACGATTGAGGGGGTTAGCTTGCATGACTATGAGTGACGACACATGCAAATCCAACAAGAGCTCCAAACAAACATTCGGCCACGCAAAGGCCTACGGAAGTACGATACATTGGCACGTCCTACTCCGTCTGCAAATGAGTATAAACATCAAAGGTTGCTCTATGAGGAGTCTATTAGAGAGGTTGCCACAAATGATTGTTGTGTACATCGTTGTTGCCAATTTTTCCCAAAGGATAAATTGAAGGCCATCCGTGAAGAAATGTGGCTCGGAGATTTCCGTCTAAGATCCACCAAAAAACTTGATGTCCATAGGGCGATACATGTGAATGGAGTAGGTCGTAAGGTCATCACCCTTGAGAGTATAGACGTGTGTTGTACGGCATGGTACACCATTTACGGTGTGTCGAAAGCGGAATTTTATAGACAAGCCGTATATGCCAAGGAAGGCCGCCGGTCCCGTCACCATGGGAACATGGGCTTAAAGAAACCAAGGGAAGCAACGAGGCAAACAACGGCCACTCTGGCAATGATCATTGTCCCCTTTGCCGATGCAATGCCACACAAAACACGCACACTCGCAACCTGTGAAAAGGTTGTGGAGAAGGTTCTTCCTACATGCACGAAATGAAAAGACATATTATTGAACGTAAACGCAGTTGGCGAGAAGGCCGGGTTGGACCTAATTCTGTTGTCAAAACTGAGTGCAATAAAAAAATCAAACTTCAGCGAATACATCACAAAAAGACAAGGCGACAAATTTGTCCGTTGTTCCAAATGCAAGAAGTTGAAACACCTTCGATATGCACACACGATGGGGATAGAGTCCTATGCAGTCCATCAAATGAACTATTTCAAGCATGTGAACATGCAAGAGGCACACCGTAATGATTACTATACAAATAGAGCTTTGTCCATCTCCAGGCCCTTAGAGGTCCTTACAATCATCCATGACAAAATGGACCATGCCAAAACAACCTCATCATGTTTTGCAAATCGAATCAAAGTCACAGATGGTTTTTTTAAGCTACCTGTATCGGTTACAGGTGAATTTAAAAACTATTGCATGGCAATATATAGACACAATTTTGTGCTTCTAGGGTTGTACTTGGGGCCATGGATGTACACCATGTGAATTTTTTTGTTATAGTTGAATATTAAACCGTTGGGTTGGTATTGCAGGAATGATTGCACATGGACATGGTGATGTCAAGTATGCTCATTATGCTCTCGATTTGTATCCGGCCGATTCAAACTACACGATAGGGTTGTTTGCAAAGCTTTTACGTGATTTGGAGAAACCGCCGTCCTATTCTCAAAATTGTTATTTGAAAACTCAGGGTCAACCCCTCTATATGAAGCGGTCTTGGATGGAAAAGATGTATGCTCCTTGCCGGAGCCACCAAGTGAAGATGTGATTGCCACGAATTTGCCCCCAACTCTACGTGTCCAATTGGACAATAAAAATAGATATGTTTTTGCATATTCATCGTTGTTGGTTGCGAAGGGCATTTTCATAGAAGTATTTGTGTCATTTTTTTTTGTAGGACACACGCATGATGATATTGATGCATCTTTTGGGCGGTGGAGCATGAAGTTGCGAGAGGAGGATTCACCAACAATCCCTTTGTTGATGAAGTCGTACATGGATTTGGAAAACGTTCCCGTCATCCCCCATATGATCAAGGAGGTTCCCGACTTCAAGGCATTTATAGAACCGTATATTTGAAGTGGAGCTCACCGATTGATCGGGCATACGAAGGCACAACAATTCCACTTCTACATACGTGACGATGGTGTCCCCGCCATGCAATACAAGTTGTTGTGCACGACACAAGACTGGAGCCCACCGGAGGGTCTCCTGGTATGACGCGTTGATGGAGAAGGAATGACGATATTGCCAGACGGAGAGCCTAAGCCTTGCAAACCAATACCCATGAAGAATTTGGAGGATATTGGTAAAGGCATATCATGCTTCATACAATATTGGGAGAGTTTGAGGGTAAGGAATGTTGGTGGATCGTGTTGGCTTCGTTACGGAAGTTGGATACAATATTGGACACGTGTTCATGGCGCCTTGGCAAACCTTCACCAAGATACACTATGAGCCCAAAATGAGTGCTCATATTTGTTTTATGTTTAGAATTTATTTAGAATTGCATTTGGAATGTTATTGAAACAATCAAAAGTATAAAAAAAGTGAGACTTGGTGTGGTTTATGTTTTAGGCCTTAAGCCTATTTTGTGTAGTTAATTAGAAGCTTAGTGACATTAGGGAGTATTTTGGTTGAATAAGTAGTGTTTGATGAAGCAAGGGGAAAGGCCTTAGATTTAAATGTTTGAATTAGAACATGTTCTTGTTGGTTTAGAGGGTGAGGACTTAGTGGATAGGATAAGGTCCTACTAAGTAGGAGAAGGTTAAGGGGTTTGTGGTCTTGGGTGCCCTCTCCTCTCGGGGGGTGCACTGTACTAAACATGTACGAGTATACGTGAGTGCACAGGAGGGGTATTGATTTGGACCTTGCCGTATTACGTATACATATGGTATACATGTTATAATTTATAGTTACGTACATATATGGAAGGCCTTTAAAAAATATACAATAATTGTATTTGTATGGTATTGTTACTATACTACATATCATAAGTTTTCATATTGGATGAAATTAGGATTAACGATTTTCGTTAGCAACCTTATAGGGTAGTATGAACCATGTACAAGGTGTCAAGGTAATATCGGGGAAAGAGGCAGTATTAGGGTTTTGAAATGATTCGTTTAGCTCAAACTAACAAGGACCCTTTTCCCCTCCCCTCCCTAGGTTTTTGTTTTCTCTTTTTGTCGGGTGTTGAAGGTTTTTGTTTTCTCTTCTAGTTGGGCGCCAAAGGTTTTTGTTTTTTCTTCTCATATAGCCTGCTTCTTTTGCCGACAATTGCTTCATTTTTCCTTCTTTCACCTGTTGCTTCCAACGCTTCTCAACGTCCCTGCGGTTACTGTTGCCGTAGAAATCACCGAAAGTCTTGACATTGTCATGGCCTCGTTCTAAAATTCCCTCTCTATCAAATGCAAAGTCACCTATGGCTTATGTAATGGCAAGGGAGTCTAGAATTTTTAAAAGTACACTTGTTAGTCAATTGAATGGCAATCCTTCTGTGAACCCTTTGAGTGGTCCACCACTCTGCGGGATCACCTTTAGTTAGAATGTTAGCATTAAAAGTTAGAATTGATAGGGAATTTAGGAAAAATTAGTTCATTTAGCATTTAGCCTAGAAGAAGGAAGGTCAAAATGAAACTAAGTAGTGCTAGAAGATAGCAAAGTAGAAAAAATATGCTAGCTAGTAAAAACAACTAGCTAAGCAAATATTAGTAGATGCTAGTTATTAAGCAAATGTTAGTAGATGCTAGCTAAGCAAGTGTTAGTTTATTAGTTAGTGTGAGGCACACAAGACTATTAGAGGTGGTTTAGGTAAGAAGATAAAATCGGCGTGAAGAATTTTGAAGACAAAAAAAGAAAGAGAGCAAGGGGGATACTTGCCCACTTGCCCCCTTGCCAACTCGATGGCGGAGAAATTAGAAAGATTTCTAAAGGTTTTTTGTCGAAGCCACCTCGGCGAGAGGGTGGCAACCTCAACCGGGAAAACCCCCGAGCCAAAATTTCGGGAAAGGGTTTGAAAAATGGATCCGGTGGAGGAGGGGTCCAACCCTTTTGTGAGAGGGTTTAAAAACCCCTCCTTCCACCTTGTAGCTCTCTCTCTTTCTCTAGTTTTTGGGCGAAGCCCTGCTTCAATGTAGTTAGGAAAAAATCCTTTAGCATGTATTCTCAATGGTCTAAAAGAAAGGCTTGAGAACCTCCTCTACTCTCTCTCTCCTAGTTAGGTTGTGTGTTTATTAACACACCAACAAAATTATTCCTTCTTTTGTAGAGGTAGGTTGGATGCTAGAGTTTTGAGTAGAGGCATTATAGACCTCATCTGCCAATGCCCTGAAGGCTTAGTTCAAAAGCTAGAACAAGATACTTATCATTTTTCTCTTAGAGAGATTTCATATAGCTATCCATAGCCGTTTCCCATTTGTGATTTGGTTGAGATGACAATTAGTTATGGATTTTCAAAAATGGAGTAGAAAAACTGGGTGGTCTTGTGGGTAGCGGCTGCTGGATCAGACCTGCGAGCCCAATAGGAATTTTAATTCCAAGAAATTATATTTTTCCCAAGTAGAACTTTTGTGTAGCTTTCCAAAATGGCTTAGAACATTTGATTTGAGCATGATTTGAATTAGATATGAATTGTGCAAGATGGGACACATAGTTTGAGAACTTTTGGTTGACTGCTGCATTACAGAGGACCTGCTGGGTTCACTTCGGCTTACCTTTCTAATCACATATTCTTATCAAATACATCTTTTTAATATCTCTCCATGGTCATATAGAACGTTTGATTTGACTAAGATTTGAATTAGATATGAATTGTTGAAGGCGAGATACATAGTTTAAGCCTTCTTGATTGACTGCTGTGTTACAAGGAGTCCGCTGAATTTCTATTAGCTTAACCTGCTGATGTCATAATTTTTCTAGTTAGAGCTTGTTCATAGCTTTCCAATGGTATAAGGAAAGCCTAGATCCAAGTAGTAAGGAATGTGCTATGAATTTTTGAAGTTAGAAGGTAGATAGGTGGGTTGGAAGGGTCGGTTGAATCGACCTCACACTTCCAACCCTCATAACTTTTGCATTTCTTATCCGATTAGAGTGATTTTTAGATCATTGGAAAGATAATTTGGTGCACTAAGTATAAATATTATGCTTAGGATTAAATTACAGGGCAGAATAACACTTTATATTTTAATTGTTAACTAAGGTACGCTTACTACCAAACTAGTTACAAAGAAGGAGGCAAGGTCGACGCTCGGAAAGTGGAGCAAGGAAGGAGGTAGCGGCTCGGCCTACATCAAGCCCAAATCAACCGAGGAAAATTGAGGTAAATTAACTAACCTTAAGCCTTCCATTTAGGATTGGAGGGAGCACGGCTAAGGTACGCATCTCTAAACCCACTCACCTATCTCGTAAGGTCAAGTGGCTTGACCACTTGACCGCCAAGGGAGTACCCAATTCCATTGTTTTCGGGGCCCTTGGTATGTTTTGTGGTAGTAGCTTCATTTATTAGCAAGTTTCGTGTGTGGTAAGTCGGATTAATCACCGACACGACCACTCTGAATGTTGTTGGTGGAAAGGTGGGGTTAATGACCCGCGAATCCACTATTATGTTGTTGGCCCCATAGATTGGGAGTAATGGCCCCAATTTATGAAGATTGCGCAACAGGTTGAACCTACAGGTCGCCCGTCACCCTGGTCCCATTGAGTTGCATTTCGTGGTCTATCCAGTGTAAACACATTTAACAATCAAAACATACAAAATAAATCGTAAACCCTTGTTGGCAAGAGACCCGAGGTAAGGGGTGATGCCTAATATGTTAATGTAGTGAGTTAGGACGTGCAAACAAAAGTAAGTAATTAAGAAGGAATTTGTGTGAAGGGTGGGACTTAGGCCAAGTTCCCCCGCTTAGAAAACTAAATAGAACTAAATAAAGAAATAGGAAGAATTGAATGGTCCATCAAATTGTCGTTATTCCGTTCGTTGAGTTAGGGTGGTATGAGTCACACCCGGTTGGGTGTATCAGAACCATCCCAATTCACAAATTAGGATTGCCTTGGTTTCAAGGCTGGTGCGTCTGCGCGTAGAATAGGTTGTAGGTTAAGGTTAGAACTAGATATGAAATTGGTTAGTGGAGTTTAAAGCCACACTAGTAAAAAACTAAGGCCTAACCTCCGGAGGTACTACGACGCATATTTAATCTCCCTTAAAAATCTAACTACTCACGTTATACACCTATCATCCGGGTTCGGCTTGGGCGCCTGCAAATGCAGGCCACCTTCACCGAAAGGCTTGTGTGATACTTTTAGGCTCCCTCGAAAGGGGGTGGCCCAAAAGTACCACACCTTGAAGCGATCAAGGCCACAACCCTCGCAGTAAGTGAGTATGATAACCATCTTCGCTTCATTTCCTTGTCCGCTCAGCTTTTACACTTTCCATCCTCTTTCTTACAATTTTCATGCTTGTTTTCATACTTGGCCTTGGAGCGGATGTGTTTGGTACTCCCACCATGGGATTCACTTTGCCAATCTATGCCCATGATATGGCGATGGTCCTAGCGGCACAACCTTCTCCTACCAAAGCTAGTACCCCGTCTCCACGTTATGACCCCCATGCCATAGACTTATTCGAGCTTTTTGCAGAGGTGGATAATGAGTGCCATAGCTTAGATTCCACTTCAGATGATGGCGGCCATGAGGGGAGTATCTTTGGAAGTAGGGAATCTAGTAGTGACAACCTCATTGTTGATTGATTTGTTGGTTTGATTGATTGGTATTTGGATTTATAAAGTGTGGTGTGGATTTCAATATTCCAATTATCTCATTGAATGCATCTTTTCGTTGTTCTCAAATCACGCTTCACTTGGTGGTCGTCATACTCCAAAGAGAATGTAGTCCACCATCTCCTCACAATCTTAACCGCTAGTCACAAAACAATGTAGCATCCACCCACTCCAATAAAAAGTTGTTGCCTCACACACCTCCTCCTTGTTTCCTTGAATCATAAGTATTCAATAATACTTGTTGCACACCACCCAACACACTCCAATTCATACTACCCGCATTGCATTCTTCATTTTTGTTCACCATCTATAATGTTCACCCTCTATAAATGTTAACCCTTGGGAGTGGATCGAACTTTACATGTATAAAGGTGTTAACAGTTAACAATTATAAAATTACTTCTTTGAGCAATATACAAATCTTAACATGTCCTAACTATAAGCAATTGTGAAGAGTAATTGTGAGAGAATACCATACACAAAATTGCAAACCCAATCAAAACTTTATTCAATATCAAGTTTACAAATAATGGGTGAATTATGAATGTATTTCAGTCGTTAACATTTATAGAGTCAAATTTACAAAGAAGGGAACACCATTTTGTTAACAATTAACAGGTTTAACATTTATAGTGTGCAATATGTAGGGAGTAGAATAAAGTGAACATTTGGAAATGGTTAACACTTATAGGTGTAACAGTAATAGAGGGATGGACTGTATGTGGAGAATTTTTTTCGCCAACCTCCTTCGTGTCACGTTCAAATAGTAAATATTATTTAATTTACCGTAATATAAAATATAATACACCAGTTTGGTAATTATAATTGTGACATCATAGTGATGTAAGCCCTAATTTTGTACTTTATTTTAATATTTCTATGTTTCAAAAATCTATTAACTTTATGAATAGGGAAATGTTACTTTATTTCCACGGTAATAGAGTCCATAACTCTCCAAAGTTTCTAAAAATAGTTCAACCTTTTTCCCTCAATCCCGCAGTTATAGGTGCAGTTTCTCTCTCATTTCATGTCTCAAATTGAGTTCTCCGCTCTTCGGTCTTCGCTCTCCGCTCTCCACTCTCCGCTCGCATACTAACTTTCCCCCCTATTTTTTCCCCCATATTTCCAATGCTATGGTAGATCTAACAAATTTATAAAATTTACCCTCAATGAATTAAAATGACCTTATTTTTTTATCTCACGTGGTTTCTAAAATTCCAATAGTCACCTCCCATAGATCTTAGCAAGTCAATGTCAACCACCGGAAGGCAATCACATTTAGTGGTAAAATAAGGCTTCCCTCTACTTGGTCTTGCATGACATGAGAATGCAACCACACATTGCAACTTCTCCGCTAAAACTAGGCGTTGTTCATTGGAAAAGGCTACTAGCAAGGCTATTGCGACAATAATTGAATTGCAAGAGGCGGTTGCCAAGGACAAGGTTTCTCCTAGTATCTGCCATTGGGGTGCACATGACCTCAACAAGTCATCAACGCTCACTTGTAGTTAGTCTTTGGGGGTCTTGACAAAGTCGAATTGATCCGATTATTTTGGCAAAAATGTGGCAATTATGATACATCACATTCCCATGTGTTTTTCCATGATTTTAGCAATATGTGAAATGCAAGAATTCTACATAGTAATACTCTTTTGACAAATTTGCTTCCAATAAATTGAAAACGGATTTTGACCCAAAACACTATATTCGTTAAATTGAGACTTTCTCTAGTCTCAAATTAATATATGGATCAAACAACATGAAGATGCCCGAAACTATATTGTCAACAATCTCAAATATATTATATGTTCAACAATCCCAAATCTATGATGTGCGGACATAAGCACATATGGTAGAGCACTCGACACCAACTTCATCAACAAAAACATATTGGGTAGAGCACTCCAAACAAGATTCACCCCAAAAATATATAAAATGATTTCTATTATTAGCATGGTCAATAATATATAGACATTGCAACATACAAAGTGCATGTAATAAATGCATATTTCTTCAATTGACAATTTAGTCCCAAACTTAATAATAAGATGAACTTCACATTTGTTTTGAAATATAGTAAATGGATATTCATCCAACCCCAAACAATATAGCATTTGTAAGTTCAACCCAAACTGTGCCCCAATTTTGAAGAGCACACATATGAGTAATATATATTGCTAGAATTACATATGAAACTATAATCATGCTAACACAATCCTACCACCTTCTCATTCAACGTGGGTTGCTTCTTGTGCAATCCGAGCAAGATTGTCTTTTGCAAAAGTTATGTACTTTTGAGGAATGGACATTGATCCATTATGATTTTTCCGTGGTTTCCATGCTATGAATATGAAATCTGTATCTACCCAAGATGGACCGTGCTCAAAATCCACCTTCTACCGAAAGTTTTGGTTTGTATCCCAGCCGGTATAATGCCGAATCACATCTTCATTCCGTGTTGTTGGTCGGTAGTACTCTACTTGTATTTGTAAAAAATGAGGGCTGGAAGTTATAAAATTTGGTTTGGACAAAACTCTTGCCACCCACACTGGCTTCGCATATGTCTCATCTCCAGGACGCAAAATAAGCATATAGCCTTCATGACAATCCACTGCAATGCGGAAAGATGGTGGGGGACGACTACTAGCAGGCCCCACATAATGGTCGTCCACATCAAACTCCTCTCGAATCTCTCCATTTCCCAAAAGACTAGCCTCTGAAGCTTGTACATTGACACCTGTTTGTGGCCAAAATCCATGCCTCAGAGTAAGGGGTGTATGTGAGGCTAAACCGCCCACCCTTAAGCGTCCTAGTCCAAGTGAGGGCATGGTGATCACATTCACATTCGTCCTAGTTTAATCCTTCCTCCGTCATTCACCCCATTACATCACACATACTTTTGGTCACACCAATTTATTCCATATCATGAGTACAAGCACTGATAAACGCTTTTTCTATTAGTGCTCTCTTAACACCCTCTATCAACTCCCCACACAAATGCCCAACCACGTACATGAATAGCTAATTATCTAGCCAACCCATCTTCCTCAACTTAGGGCACTAGATATAATTAGCCATCATTCTAAGCTCCCCCTAACCCAGCTACCGTCGAGCTTGCCTCGAAACTCGTGCCGCAGCCCAGCTGCTTCTAAACCTTTGTTACAACCAGTTGCCTCTAAACTCTGGCCGCAGCCCATTGCCTCTAAACTATGACCGCAACCCAGCTGCCTACAAACTTCTACTGCAGCCCATTGCCTCTAAATTTTGGCCGCAGCCTAGTTGCCTACAAACTTCTGCCGCAGCCCATTGCCTCTAAACTCTGGCCGCAGCCCAGCTGCCTACAAACTTCTGCCGCAGCCCATTGCCTCTAAATTTTGGGCGCAACCCAGCTGCCTCTACACCTTTGCTACAACCAATTGCCTCTAAACTATTCTACTCTTCTATGCTCCCTCTAACCAATTCTACTCTCTACCACAATACACACACACCCATACACACACAAAAAAAAAAAAAAAAAAAAGAGAGAGAGAGAATAAGAGGAGAAGAGAGGAAGGAAGAGGAGGAGAGGCTCGGGGGGTGCACCTTTCATTAAAACCTAGAATCACGTGCGTTCACTGCATACTCTAAAAACCCCCTATATACAAGTTATTTTTTGTGAAATGAAGTAATACACATACAATTGTAATAATAAATATACAAGTGACAATATGTATACACAAAAAACATCCATTCATATATAGTCATTAACATAAGTATACAAATATACTTTTGAACAATAATCAACCCCTATAATATATATAACAAAATATCCTAGCTTTCATCAACAAAGTCGTTGAAAACTTTTTCATCTCCCGGATGTAACTCATAAACATTTGATTCACCAATATATGTCATTGTAGCCAATGCAATTATTGTCTCTAAGTCTACCATCAAATGATCAGTAAGATCATATGTCCACTTGTTGTTAGCCCCTTTTTTATACCAACATAAACCAATCTCCACGTTTGATGGACGGTCCATCAAGTCAATTGGATCCCTATACTCCACCCAACGATTACCAAACTTCCTCCGCATCTTATAAACTCTCCCAACAAACCAAACCTTAACTCGAGTAGATTTTTTTGGCCTACCTCGTTTTTTCACAGTTTTAGCTTCATGTGTGTTCAAAAAACACACACCACAGTCACAACCAAGCTTTAACAAAGTGTCATGGTTTCCAGCACTCAAGAGTTTAGGCTTCATATATAATGTGCTAGCTCTAATTCGAGTCAACCGATCTTTAGACAAAGAAGGTGTGGTACTTTTGGGCCACCCCCTTTCGAGGGAGCCTAAAAGTATCACACAAGCCTTTCGGTGAAGGTGGCCTGCATTTGCAGGCGCCCAAGCCGAACCCGGATGATAGGTGTATAACGTGAGTAGTTAGATTTTTAAGGGAGATTAAATATGCGTCGTAGTACCTCCGGAGGTTAGGCCTTAGTTTTTTACTAGTGTGGCTTTAAACTCCACTAACCAATTTCATATCTAGTTCTAACCTTAACCTACAACCTATTCTACGCGCAGACGCACCAGCCTTGAAACCAAGGCAATCCTAATTTGTGAATTGGGATGGTTCTGATCACCCAACCGGGTGTGACTCATACCACCCTAACTCAACGAACGGAATAACGACAATTTGATGGACCATTCAATTCTTCCTATTTCTTTATTTAGTTCTATTTAGTTTTCTAAGCGGGGGAACTTGGCCTAAGTCCCACCCTTCACACAAATTCCTTCTTAATTACTTACTTTTGTTTGCACGTCCTAACTCACTACATTAACATATTAGGCATCACCCCTTACCTCGGGTCTCTTGCCAACAAGGGTTTACGATTTATTTTGTATGTTTTGATTGTTAAATGTGTTTACACTGGATAGACCACGAAATGCAACTCAATGGGACCAGGGTGACGGGCGACCTGTAGGTTCAACCTGTTGCGCAATCTTCATAAATTGGGGCCATTACTCCCAATCTATGGGGCCAACAACATAATAGTGGATTCGCGGGTCATTAACCCCACCTTTCCACCAACAACATTCAGAGTGGTCGTGTCGGTGATTAATCCGACTTACCACACACGAAACTTGCTAATAAATGAAGCTACTACCACAAAACATACCAAGGGCCCCGAAAACAATGGAATTGGGTACTCCCTTGGCGGTCAAGTGGTCAAGCCACTTGACCTTACGAGATAGGTGAGTGGGTTTAGAGATGCGTACCTTAGCCGTGCTCCCTCCAATCCTAAATGGAAGGCTTAAGGTTAGTTAATTTACCTCAATTTTCCTCGGTTGATTTGGGCTTGATGTAGGCCGAGCCGCTACCTCCTTCCTTGCTCCACTTTCCGAGCGTCGACCTTGCCTCCTTCTTTGTAACTAGTTTGGTAGTAAGCGTACCTTAGTTAACAATTAAAATATAAAGTGTTATTCTGCCCTGTAATTTAATCCTAAGCATAATATTTATACTTAGTGCACCAAATTATCTTTCCAATGATCTAAAAATCACTCTAATCGGATAAGAAATGCAAAAGTTATGAGGGTTGGAAGTGTGAGGTCGATTCAACCGACCCTTCCAACCCACCTATCTACCTTCTAACTTCAAAAATTCATAGCACATTCCTTACTACTTGGATCTAGGCTTTCCTTATACCATTGGAAAGCTATGAACAAGCTCTAACTAGAAAAATTATGACATCAGCAGGTTAAGCTAATAGAAATTCAGCGGACTCCTTGTAACACAGCAGTCAATCAAGAAGGCTTAAACTATGTATCTCGCCTTCAACAATTCATATCTAATTCAAATCTTAGTCAAATCAAACGTTCTATATGACCATGGAGAGATATTAAAAAGATGTATTTGATAAGAATATGTGATTAGAAAGGTAAGCCGAAGTGAACCCAGCAGGTCCTCTGTAATGCAGCAGTCAACCAAAAGTTCTCAAACTATGTGTCCCATCTTGCACAATTCATATCTAATTCAAATCATGCTCAAATCAAATGTTCTAAGCCATTTTGGAAAGCTACACAAAAGTTCTACTTGGGAAAAATATAATTTCTTGGAATTAAAATTCCTATTGGGCTCGCAGGTCTGATCCAGCAGCCGCTACCCACAAGACCACCCAGTTTTTCTACTCCATTTTTGAAAATCCATAACTAATTGTCATCTCAACCAAATCACAAATGGGAAACGGCTATGGATAGCTATATGAAATCTCTCTAAGAGAAAAATGATAAGTATCTTGTTCTAGCTTTTGAACTAAGCCTTCAGGGCATTGGCAGATGAGGTCTATAATGCCTCTACTCAAAACTCTAGCATCCAACCTACCTCTACAAAAGAAGGAATAATTTTGTTGGTGTGTTAATAAACACACAACCTAACTAGGAGAGAGAGAGTAGAGGAGGTTCTCAAGCCTTTCTTTTAGACCATTGAGAATACATGCTAAAGGATTTTTTCCTAACTACATTGAAGCAGGGCTTCGCCCAAAAACTAGAGAAAGAGAGAGAGCTACAAGGTGGAAGGAGGGGTTTTTAAACCCTCTCACAAAAGGGTTGGACCCCTCCTCCACCGGATCCATTTTTCAAACCCTTTCCCGAAATTTTGGCTCGGGGGTTTTCCCGGTTGAGGTTGCCACCCTCTCGCCGAGGTGGCTTCGACAAAAAACCTTTAGAAATCTTTCTAATTTCTCCGCCATCGAGTTGGCAAGGGGGCAAGTGGGCAAGTATCCCCCTTGCTCTCTTTCTTTTTTTGTCTTCAAAATTCTTCACGCCGATTTTATCTTCTTACCTAAACCACCTCTAATAGTCTTGTGTGCCTCACACTAACTAATAAACTAACACTTGCTTAGCTAGCATCTACTAACATTTGCTTAATAACTAGCATCTACTAATATTTGCTTAGCTAGTTGTTTTTACTAGCTAGCATATTTTTTCTACTTTGCTATCTTCTAGCACTACTTAGTTTCATTTTGACCTTCCTTCTTCTAGGCTAAATGCTAAATGAACTAATTTTTCCTAAATTCCCTATCAATTCTAACTTTTAATGCTAACATTCTAACTAAAAGTGATCCCGCAGAGTGGTGGACCACTCAAAGGGTTCACACAAGGCCGGCGGCCTCTTCTGCGTGCCTTGTGAAGACTGCGTGGCAGCAACAACAATGGATGGAGCCTTCACCGGAGGCTTAACACTCTTAAGTGGCTTAAGGACACGGTTGAAGGTGTCGTCGTCCTCCTCGAGAGCAACGATATGGCGCCCAAGCTGCCTGCATGCATGGACAGAAATCCCTGTTGCGAAGGAAAGGTTAGCAAAGATAAATAAAAGCAAACGTAGAAAGTGAAAACTAGGATATGATGGCAAGTGAAGTAGGACATACCATTGCCTGCATTAACGTCCACCACGACCTGTCCAATGTCCGTAGTGGCCATGATCAAGGAGGACATGAAAGAAATATCTTTCTCCCGGGGACCACGCCAAGCTTTGGAGCCGTCCATGAGAGGAGTTGTGGTATAATTCATAATGGCATCATCCATGTCGAGCTCAATGCCAAGAGCCTTGAGCTCATTGGCATCGCGAAGGTGAAATGACGAGTGCCAGGGCCGCTTATCAAGGTCGGATCCGATTGTTTTCGTGGCACGAACAAGTAGTACAACTTGGAAGAGGTTGGTGGTCTTGTCCACATGCTTAGCTGACTGTAGGCAAAGACGGTTGACTCCCAGCTACTCCTTGAAGATGGTGAACCCAAAAGCAGCGAAGTGGTCTTGAATGCTCTCCCTGAAGTCACCATTGTCATCTAGATGAAAGAGGAGGAGAGCTCCATCGTCATGCAGGATCTCGTCCGCGAAATTGAAGAGTTCACCAATAAAATCGGGATCTAATGCATTCTAGGAAGGTACACTATATGCAGGATCGGAGACATTGGGCACGGGCAGGTTCTCAGGGATGTCAGCAATGACAAGATCAGCCATGCCCACATCTGACCTGGTGAAGCCTAGAGCTCTCTTAGGATGGGAGGGTGGAAGAGAAAGGATGAAGTTTGAAACTTCCTGAAAATGACGACGTTGATGGAGAATGGAGGCATTCAAGATGCATTCTGAAACAACCGGAGGAGGATTGGCAGATGAAAGAACGGGCGGTGGAGGCGGCCTGGACAGAGTAGGTAATTGACTAAGAGTTACAGGGGATGCAACAGCCGCCTCAAGTGAAGCAGGGGGAGGGGGATCATCCTCCACAGTCTTGAGCTTCCTCGCGCGTTTCTTCAATGATGACTCGTCTTGAGTTGCACGCTTCCTCCTCTTGGACTTCTGTGTGTTGGCCTCATCGAGAGTCGCAACAACCTCATCCGCCTCCGGAAGTTGACTGTCAAGGAGAACAACCTCATCGCTTTGAGCAGAAGGCAGGGGAGGCTCTCCACCGGAGAGCCGAATCTTCAACTCCGCCTCCTCGTCCGGTTGCCACATCCTCTTACATTCCAAGTACCAGCAACACTCGCAGAGATGCGGGAGGGAAAAGTTGCGCTTTTGAGCCAGAGAAAATATGAAGGTGGGTGAAGAGGAATCTGACCATGTGTCTAGAAATGGAGGGAGCTTCTTCAAAACCTTCTTCTTGAAAAGCTCGTGCTTGATGTACCTTGACAACGAAGGAGTGAGGCCAATCAGCAACTTAGAAAACAAATGGTTCGAAATAAATGAGGTGAACAAAAGATTTTCCAACTAACGTACCGACATATTAAGCGCTTGACAATGTTGTCAGCGCCTTTGACATCCTTCCACCACGTCCCCTTTCCGTAGATATCTGACCCTGAAAAGTGACCAATAAACGCCTTATCCCAGAGACAGATTCGCCACTTCTCCAAGTACTCCGGCAATGAATCAACTTCCACGTCTCCGTCAAGCCCACCCAAGGCATTAAGTATATCGGGTAACTCCTTGACCGCGGCATCCTCTAGCTGTGGACAAATTCAAGGCCAAGATAAGAATCGCCACATCCCGCCAAGATAAGTAACACTTGAGCTTAAAAAGGAAAACTCAAGAAAAGTTGGAGAGGTTCGGAGGCCCTCCCCTAACACCTCTCACACCCCCCCCCTCAACCTAGCCCTTTAACCCGAAACCAGAAAATCAAAACATTTTCCCACCTCAAATCCAGGGTTGTTTATCGCGACGTCCTGCCACCGTCATGACGTCATGACGTGTCGTGTCGGGGCGGACCCCTCCGTCACGACATAATAGGGTCCACGTAGGGTCATACTAGGGGGAAGCTAGTAGGGTGGGTAAAATACTTACCTTTTTGCCAAGGTGGCATCCAATGTGGCAGAAAAATCCGACGTGGATGTGCATATTTCCCTTGCCAGGTAAATCATTTTGCCTTTGTGTTTATCATTCTGTTAAAATCAAAGTAGTAAAATATGACAAATGAGGGTGTGGGGGGGAGGGGAACGGAGCGGACGGGGACTGGAACGGGGGCGGGAACGGATGCGGACGGGGGGAACACCGGATGGAGGGCCGGATGGGGGCCGGATGGGGTACCGGATGGAGGCCGGATGGGGTACGGATTGGGGTTCGGATTGGGGTTCGGATTGGGGGGGGGAGGGGGATGGAGGCCGGATGAGGGCCGGATGGGGTGCCGGATGGGGGAGGGGAACGGGGGATGGGAACGTAGGGAGCAGGGGGAACGGGGGGAGGGGGGGACGGGCGCTAGTAATTTTTTTCCCATTTTACCTCTACTTTGCTGACATGGCACCATACGTGGACATCGTAAATCCTACGTGTCCTGATTGGGGTAATGTAATTATACAAAAAAACACAATAAAATTCAAGTTCGTCAGGATAAAGACGGCATCCGGCATAATGTCGTGACAGATACGTGTCGTGACGCCACGACATTATGTCGGGATTAGCCTCCGTCACGACACAATAGACAACCCTGCTCAAATCAGACTATCAACCTAGCCCCTTAACCCGAAACCAGAATATAAACTCATTTCCCTACCTCAAATCAGACCACTCAACCTAGCCCCCTAACCTGAAACCAGAATATAAACTCATTTTCCAACCTTAAATCAGACCACTCAACCTAGCCCCTAAACCTCAAACCAGAATATAAATACATTTCCCAACCTCAAATCAGACCACTCAACCTAGCCCCCTAACCTCAAACCAGAAAATAAACTCATTTCTCAACCTCAAATCAGACCACTCAACCTAGCCCCTAAACCTCAAACCAGAATATTAACTCATTTTCGAACCTTAAATCAAACCACTCAACCTAGCCCCTAAACCTCAAACCAGAATATAAACACATTTTTCCACCTCAAATCGTTACCTTACAGTGAGCTCACAGAGTTCAAAGTTTAAAAAAAAAACAATTTGAGAGGTTCGAAGGTGGCCCATAAAGGGCCTGTCGGATCCGACATGGCCTTAAGGCCCTCCCCTAACACCTCTCACACCCCCCCCCCTCAACCTAGCCTGTCGCGCACCTCTCCATGAGGAGTGGCCGAAACACCATGGGCACAAGGGGGACCCCGGAGTGACACCCGGGACTTGTGGCGCCATTGGTGAGAGGGCCCAAGTGATCCTAGTGTGGATGAGGTCCCCGGGCATTGGGAACGCCTCCCATCCACGAAGACTAGGAGGCACAAGGGTAAGGCCATGAGCTATGCGTAGCTCATGGCGTGGTGATTCTAGAATGCTCAAGAACACCTCAATCCGAGGTGTGAGCTAGGAGTTATGGCCATTTGAGTGGGGCGCTGTCCCGGGACAGCGCCCTGCTACAGCAGTGCCTGGGAGTGATTCCCGGGACTGCCAAGGTTCAAACAGGCATAACTTCCTCACCACTTGCCCGAATGGGGCAAGTGAGGAGTCCATCGGCATCTACGTGAAGCGTAGATGAAGATGAAGTGGTTGGTTGCTGGAATCAGACATCATACAAGGAAGTTATGATGGTCTGAAGCTGCAGGGGGGGTTCTAGGCCCAGCAGCTAAGGGAAAATGTCCACTTGGCCCCAACTCTTGGTAGAGAGACAAGAGGTTGGTTGACGGTGGGGTAGGGGCCCCGCGTAGAGTCCTAGAGGCTTATATGGGTGAGGTGGTGTGGCCTCACCCACCCGAGGCCGAACGGCAAGGCCTCCATGGGCTTTGGCCTATTGTGAGGCCATAGTTGCCTAGTATGGTTCGGGTTGTTGTAGTGTTGCTCCGGCAACGCGATGATCAACATAGGATTGGACTTCCATGGATGGAAGTCCACATTGGGGAAATGGGTTACCGATTAAGGGGTGAGTCCCGAAAGCAAAGTAGGAGGGTTGGTTCCCTCCTATGAACTATTGGTCCGGGGTTAGAGGAGCTAACCATTAACATGGCGGTATGCGAAGGGTTAGCCACTCGTAACCTTTGCTAGAATTGAAAATTGGCAAGATGGTCAAGGGGGGGCTAGCAAGGGTTGGCACCAGCTAGCCTACACGTGGCACCAGCTAGCCTAAATGAATCTAACTACTTAGCCACCACTAAAATGGCCTATTGTGATTGAGTTCTTAATGTGCTAACACCCACTAATTGGGCTCAGCCTTACTAACCCCTAACTTCCTAATGATGGTTTGCCACTAAGCAGCTTAGCTGCACTCTGATGCCTTTGACCAGCTGAGCCTGGTAACAGCACCTAGCTGCATTCTGATGCCTTCGACCAGCTGAGCCTAGTAACAGCACCTAGCTGCATTCTAATGCCTTCGACCAGCTGAGCCTGGTAACAACCGAGCTGCAATCTGATGCCTTCGACCAGCTGAGCCTGGTAACAACACCTAGCTGCATTTTGATGCCTTCAACCAGCTGAGCCGGTAACAATCGAGCTGCAGTCTGATGCCTTCGACCAGCTGAGCCTGGTAACAACCGAGCTGCAATCTGATGCCTTCAACCAGCCGAGCCGGTAACAACCGAGCTGCAGTCTGATGCCTTCGACTAGCTGAGCCTGGTAACAACACCTAGCTGCATTTTGATGCCTTCAACCAGCTGAGCCGGTAACAACCGAGCTGCAGTCTGATGCCTTTGACCAGCTGAGCCTGGTAACAACCGAGCTGCAATCTGATGCCTTCAACCAGCCGAGCCGGTAACAACCGAGCTTGTCGCGCACCTCTCCATGAGGAGTGCCCAAAACACCATGGGCACAAGGGGGACCCCGGAGTGACACCCGGGACTTGTGGCGCCATTGGTGAGAGGGCCCAAGTGATCCTAGTGTGGATGAGGTCCCCGGGCATTGGGAACGCCTCCCATCCACGAAGACTAGGAGGCACAAGGGTAAGGCCATGAGCTATGCGTAGCTCATGGCGTGGTGATTCTAGAATGCTCAAGAACACCTCAATCCGAGGTGTGAGCTAGGAGTTATGGCCATTTGAGTGGGGCGCTGTCCCGGGACAGCGCCCTGCTACAGCAGTGCCTGGGAGTGATTCCCGGGACTGCCAAGGTTCAAACAGGCATAACTTCCTCACCACTTGCCCGAATGGGGCAAGTGAGGAGTCCATCGGCATCTACGTGAAGCGTAGATGAAGATGAAGTGGTTGGTTGCTGGAATCAGACATCATACAAGGAAGTTATGATGGTCTGAAGCTGCAGGGGGGGTTCTAGGCCCAGCAGCTAAGGGAAAATGTCCACTTGGCCCCAACTCTTGGTAGAGAGACAAGAGGTTGGTTGACGGTGGGGTAGGGGCCCCGCGTAGAGTCCTAGAGGCTTATATGGGTGAGGTGGTGTGGCCTCACCCACCCGAGGCCGAACGGCAAGGCCTCCATGGGCTTTGGCCTATTGTGAGGCCATAGTTGCCTAGTATGGTTCGGGTTGTTGTAGTGTTGCTCCGGCAACGCGATGATCAACATAGGATTGGACTTCCATGGATGGAAGTCCACATTGGGGAAATGGGTTACCGATTAAGGGGTGAGTCCCGAAAGCAAAGTAGGAGGGTTGGTTCCCTCCTATGAACTATTGGTCCGGGGTTAGAGGAGCTAACCATTAACATGGCGGTATGCGAAGGGTTAGCCACTCGTAACCTTTGCTAGAATTGAAAATTGGCAAGATGGTCAAGGGGGGGCTAGCAAGGGTTGGCACCAGCTAGCCTACACGTGGCACCAGCTAGCCTAAATGAATCTAACTACTTAGCCACCACTAAAATGGCCTATTGTGATTGAGTTCTTAATGTGCTAACACCCACTAATTGGGCTCAGCCTTACTAACCCCTAACTTCCTAATGATGGTTTGCCACTAAGCAGCTTAGCTGCACTCTGATGCCTTTGACCAGCTGAGCCTGGTAACAGCACCTAGCTGCATTCTGATGCCTTCGACCAGCTGAGCCTAGTAACAGCACCTAGCTGCATTCTAATGCCTTCGACCAGCTGAGCCTGGTAACAACCGAGCTGCAATCTGATGCCTTCGACCAGCTGAGCCTGGTAACAACACCTAGCTGCATTTTGATGCCTTCAACCAGCTGAGCCGGTAACAATCGAGCTGCAGTCTGATGCCTTCGACCAGCTGAGCCTGGTAACAACCGAGCTGCAATCTGATGCCTTCAACCAGCCGAGCCGGTAACAACCGAGCTGCAGTCTGATGCCTTCGACTAGCTGAGCCTGGTAACAACACCTAGCTGCATTTTGATGCCTTCAACCAGCTGAGCCGGTAACAACCGAGCTGCAGTCTGATGCCTTTGACCAGCTGAGCCTGGTAACAACCGAGCTGCAATCTGATGCCTTCAACCAGCCGAGCCGGTAACAACCGAGCTTGTCGCGCACCTCTCCATGAGGAGTGCCCAAAACACCATGGGCACAAGGGGGACCCCGGAGTGACACCCGGGACTTGTGGTGCCGTTGGTGAGAGGGCCCAAGTGATCCTAGTATGGGTGAGGGCCCCGGGCGTTGGGAACGCCTCCCACCCACGAAGACTAGGAGGCACAAGGGTAAGGCCATGAGCTATGCATAGCTCATGGCGTGGTGATTCTAGAATGCTCAAGAACACCTCAATCGGAGGTGTGAGCTAGGAGTTATGGCCATTTGAGTGGGGCGCTGTCCCGGGACAGCGCCCTGGTACAGCAGTGCCTGGGAGGGATTCCCGGGACTGCCAAGGTTCAAACAGGCATAACTTCCTCAAGACTGGCTCGAATGGAGCAAGAGAGGAGTCCATCGGCATCTACGTGAAGCGTAGATGAGGATGGAGTGGTTGGTTGTTATGATCAGACATCATACAAGGAAGTTATGATGGTCTGAAGCTGCTGGGGGGTTCTAGGCCCAGCAGCTAAAGGAAAATGTCCACTTGGCCCCAACTCTTGGTAGGGAGACAAGAGGTTGGTTGACGGTGGGGTAGGGGCCCCGCGTGAAGTCCTAGAGGCTTATATGGGTGAGGTGGTGTGGCCTCACCCACCCGAGGCCGAACGGCAAGGCCTCCATGGGCTTTGGCCTATTGTGAGGCCATAGTTGCCTAGTATGGTTCGGGTTGTTGTAGTGTTGCTCCGGCAACGCGATGATCAACATAGGATTGGACTTCCATGGATGGAAGTCCACATTGGGGAAATGGGTTACCGATTAAGGGGTGAGTCCCGAAAGCAAAGTAGGAGGGTTGGTTCCCTCCTATGAACTATTGGTCCGGGGTTAGAGGAGCTAACCATTAACATGGCGGTATGCGAAGGGTTAGCCACTCGTAACCTTTGCTAGAATTGAAAATTGGCAAGATGGTCAAGGGGGGGCTAGCAAGGGTTGGCACCAGCTAGCCTACACGTGGCACCAGCTAGCCTAAATGAATCTAACTACTTAGCCACCACTAAAATGGCCTATTGTGATTGAGTTCTTAATGTGCTAACACCCACTAATTGGGCTCAGCCTTACTAACCCCTAACTTCCTAATGATGGTTTGCCACTAAGCAGCTTAGCTGCACTCTGATGCCTTTGACCAGCTGAGCCTGGTAACAGCACCTAGCTGCATTCTGATGCCTTCGACCAGCTGAGCCTAGTAACAGCACCTAGCTGCATTCTAATGCCTTCGACCAGCTGAGCCTGGTAACAACCGAGCTGCAATCTGATGCCTTCGACCAGCTGAGCCTGGTAACAACACCTAGCTGCATTTTGATGCCTTCAACCAGCTGAGCCGGTAACAATCGAGCTGCAGTCTGATGCCTTCGACCAGCTGAGCCTGGTAACAACCGAGCTGCAATCTGATGCCTTCAACCAGCCGAGCCGGTAACAACCGAGCTGCAGTCTGATGCCTTCGACTAGCTGAGCCTGGTAACAACACCTAGCTGCATTTTGATGCCTTCAACCAGCTGAGCCGGTAACAACCGAGCTGCAGTCTGATGCCTTTGACCAGCTGAGCCTGGTAACAACCGAGCTGCAATCTGATGCCTTCAACCAGCCGAGCCGGTAACAACCGAGCTTGTCGCGCACCTCTCCATGAGGAGTGCCCAAAACACCATGGGCACAAGGGGGACCCCGGAGTGACACCCGGGACTTGTGGTGCCGTTGGTGAGAGGGCCCAAGTGATCCTAGTATGGGTGAGGGCCCCGGGCGTTGGGAACGCCTCCCACCCACGAAGACTAGGAGGCACAAGGGTAAGGCCATGAGCTATGCATAGCTCATGGCGTGGTGATTCTAGAATGCTCAAGAACACCTCAATCGGAGGTGTGAGCTAGGAGTTATGGCCATTTGAGTGGGGCGCTGTCCCGGGACAGCGCCCTGGTACAGCAGTGCCTGGGAGGGATTCCCGGGACTGCCAAGGTTCAAACAGGCATAACTTCCTCAAGACTGGCTCGAATGGAGCAAGAGAGGAGTCCATCGGCATCTACGTGAAGCGTAGATGAGGATGGAGTGGTTGGTTGTTATGATCAGACATCATACAAGGAAGTTATGATGGTCTGAAGCTGCTGGGGGGTTCTAGGCCCAGCAGCTAAAGGAAAATGTCCACTTGGCCCCAACTCTTGGTAGGGAGACAAGAGGTTGGTTGACGGTGGGGTAGGGGCCCCGCGTGAAGTCCTAGAGGCTTATATGGGTGAGGTGGTGTGGCCTCACCCACCCGAGGCCGAACGGCAAGGCCTCCATGGGCTTTGGCCTATTGTGAGGCCATAGTTGCCTAGTATGCTTCGGGTTGTTGTAGTGTTGCTCCGGCAACGCGATGATCAACATAGGATTGGACTTCCATGGATGGAAGTCCACATCGAAGAAATGGGTTACCGATTAAGGGGTGAGTCCCGAAAGCAAAGTAGGAGGGTTGGTTCGCCTCCTTTGAATTAATGGTCCGGGGTAAGAGGAGCTAACCATTAGCATGGCGGTATGCGAAGGGTTAGCGCTCGTAACCTTTGCTAGTGTCGCAACCCTTGCTAGCCCCCCCCTTGACCATCTTGCCAATTTTCAATTCTAGCAAAGGTTACGAGTGGCTAACCCTTCGCATACCGCCATGCTAATGGTTAGCTCCTCTAACCCCGGACCAATAGTTCATAGGAGGGAACCAACCCTCCTACTTTGCTTTCGGGACTCACCCCTTAATCGGTAACCCATTTCCCCAATGTGGACTTCCATCCATGGAAGTCCAATCCTATGTTGATCATCGCGTTGCCGGAGCAACACTACAACAACCCGAACCATACTAGGCAACTATGGCCTCACAATAGGCCAAAGCCCATGGAGGCCTTGCCGTTCGGCCTCGGGTGGGTGAGGCCACACCACCTCACCCATATAAGCCTCTAGGACTCTACGCGGGACCCCTACCCCACCGTCAAGAGACCTCTTGTCTCTCTACCAAGAGTTGGGGCCAAGTGGACATTTTCCCTTAGCTGCTGGGCCTAGAAGCCCCTAGCAGCTTCAGACCATCATAACTTCCTTGTTTGGTGTCTGATCTTAACAACCAACCACTCCATCTTCATCTACGCTTCACGTAGATGCCGATGGACTCCTCACTTGCCCCATTCGGGCAAGTGGTGAGGAAGTTATGCCTGTTTGAACCTTGGCAGTCCCGGGAATCACTCCCAGGCACTGCAGTAGCAGGGCGCTGTCCCGGGACAGCGCCCCACTCAAATGGCCATAACTCCTAGCTCACACCTCCGATTGAGGTGTTCTTGAGCATTCTAGAATCACCACGCCATGAGCTACGCATAGCTTATGGCCTTACCCTTGTGCCTCCTAGTCTCCGTGGGTGGGAGGCGTTCCCAACGCCCGGGGCCCTCACCCACACTAGGATCACTTGGGCCCTCTCACCAACGGCGCCACAAGTCCCGGGTGTCACTCCGGGGTCCCCCTTGTGCCCATGGTGTTTCGGCCACTCCTCATGGAGAGGTGCGCGACACTCACCCCCACCAAACGGAGTCGATGCCCTCATCGACTATACTCGTAGTCGGCACACCAATTCTCAAGTTGCCATCCTCTATGGTGCGGCATTGTGTTTACCTTAGGGCGCGACCCCCACAATGCATCTTCAAATTTGGCATAGTCCCAAAGGTGTCGTTCCTAGGTGGTCCGTTAGCGACCTTGGATCTTTCATCCAAGGACCTAACCTATACTAGACCCACCTACTTTGGGACTCATTTGGGTTGCCCCTCCTTTGGGGCTCCCCCGTTAGGCTCCACTAGCCTAACATGACACATCTAGGCGAGACCTCAACGCTTCCACTAAGTTGTCTCGGTTGCAACTCCGAGATGGCTTTCCATTGTTAAGCCACGCCTCGATCGCACGGGGGTGATGCCAAGTCCCGCCCGACTCGGTTCCCACTTTGCTCTTTCGAGACATGGGTTCATGACTCCCATGCGCCAACTCTCGTTAGCTCGCGGGTAGCACTTTTATGAGCACGCGCCATCACCTTGTCCCCGCCCGGACAAGCCCACAATTAAGAAGTTTCTTGGTTTTATCCAAGGCCCCTCCAAGCCATGGCCCCCAATTACTCGGCTTACCCAACCTAGTTTGGCATATCTATTCCCCCTCTTCCACTAACCAAGCACAAGTACAAGACTAGGACCTCATCTCATACTTTTCTCTTTGCACCACTAAAGTTTGGACTTTATTCCCTCAAGCCAAAGAACAAGTACATGTTGTGGAGCAATTAGCCTCGAAGCTAAGTGTGCTACTAGCGTCTCTCCCCCACTAAAGGAGATTGATGTCCTCATCAATGCCTACGCTTCATTTTATTGGAATCCTTAGCCTTAGTTTCTTCAAAGTGCTTCACCAATTCATTGGTGTTCACCATGTCTCTTGCCGCCACCCAAGCGGTTTGTTTCTCATGGTATCCTCACCATTTCACCAAGTACTCCTTTGTACATTTTCTTTCATTTTCACTTGGGCTTCCTACACTTGAGGATGCCCTCCTACCTCATGTTCCAAATGACCTCCACAAGGTCGGGACGTGGCCTAATCACTTGCTTGTGATCGGGCCACAAGGTGTCGTCCTAAAATGACTTTCGTAATGAGACATGAAATGTCGGATGCACTTTGATCTCGGGCGGTAATTAATTCCAACTTATACATGTCCTTGAACACTTGTTCCACAATGGAAAACGAAGCTCCAATTTTGGACATGAACTTTTGGAGCGAGGCCTTCTGGCTAAGTGAAGTTGTTCACATTCAACAACACCTTTTGGCCCACCTCATTCTCCACTTCGCGTCTTCCGGCATTTACTAGCACTCCGTAGTACCTTCGGGCTTTCTCCACCAACAACTTGGTCATCTCCAAGACTTGTTTACCATCCTTGGCCAAGTCCTCACCATCTTGGTAAAACTCTAGTGTTGAATGTGCCCCCTCGAGAGCTAGGTTAATAGGTTGGAGCGCATCCACTCCATAAGCCACCACCAAAGACCACCCCTTGGTAGCCAAGTGCGTGGCTACATTGCAATTACACTCCGCTCGACCCACATAGTCCGCCCAATCTCCTTGGTCCGCCCCCACCAAGCTCCTCAAGTATTGCTTCAAGTCTCCATTCCACGCTTTGTTTTCCCATCCATTTCGGAATACACGGCCGTGCTAAACCTTAGTTTCAATACAACCTCCTTAGAGAAATGCATTGAAAATGCACTTGTGAACTTTGGATCTTGATCCCACACAATCACTCTTGGCAACCCGTGGTGCCTCAACCATCCTTTGAGAAAAGGCTATGTGGTCTCCAACGCGGTGGCGGTTCCCACAATCGGCACCATGTGTGCCAACTTGGCAAACCGCTCTACCATCAACAAGATGGCATCATACCCATGTGACTCCGGCAAACTTGTGATCAAGTCCATGCACATACTATGCCATGGCGCCGACGGGATAGGCAACGGTTGCAAGAAACCGCCTTGCTTTTGATAAGAAGCTCGGTTCACTTTGCACTTTGATTCAAGCCTTCACAAAGTGGGCTATATCTTCCTTTATGCACCGCCAATGGTACCTCCATGACACCATTCTATGGCGGTTTTTTCTTTCTCCTCTAAGGCCGGCAATAGGACTATCAAATTCCTCCTTCAAAACCGATAGCCTCAACTTGCCTTGTGGCACATACACCCAACTTTGCTTGCACTTGAACAATCCGTCCACCAACTTAACCGCTTTGAGCACCTTGCTCTTGCGAAGTTCACCTAAAAGTTTTTGTGCTTTTGGGGTAGTTAATTTACCCCTCCCGTATCTTGCATCACAAGTTTCCTTCGCCGGCACACATTAGCCACAAGGTTTGGATGGTTCTCATTGCTTGGAACTCATCCGGTCTACTTCGCGCATCCGGCACCACATTTCCACGGTCCGGTTTGTGGATCAAATCCACCTTCATAAGCGCCAAACTATCATGCCAACGCAATGACTTGGCGCTCACTTGCGCTTGTATGTCAAAATACTTTTAGGACACATTGTCCTTGTAAACCTTTATTTTGTGCGACCCCAACTAGTGTCGCCACATCTTCAAGCAATACACTACGCAAAGAAGTTCTTTGTCATGAGTTGGTTGTCTTCTTTGACAACCATCGAGCTACATGCTCGCATATGCAATGGCCATCCATCTTACACATAATCCACCATTGGCAAAATCATTCACCCCCATATGCACCTCAAAAGGTTTGTCAAGCTCCGTGAACTTGAGCACGGGCGGCGAAGAGAACTTGGTGTTAAGCTCTCCAAAGACTCATGACAAACATCATCCCACTCTTGGGATAGCCATTTCTTCCACAAGTCGAACCATCGAGCTTCATGCTCTCGTATGCAATGGCCATCCATCTTGCATCAACATCCGCCAATGGTGAAGTCCTCGCCCCCCGTATGCACCTCAAAAGGTTTGTCAAGCTCCGCGAACTTGAACACGGGTGGTAAAGAGGAACTTGGTCTTAAGCTCCTCAAAGACTTGGTGGCAAGGCTCATCCCACTCTTGGGATAGCCATTTCTTGCACAAGTTGGACAAGGTTCAACAACCATTAAGCTTATTGTTTTTATATGCAATGGTCACCCATCTTGGATCAACATCCGCCAATGGTAAAGTCACTCACCCCCGTATGCACCTCAAAAGGTTTGTCAAAGTCCGCGAACTTAAGCATGGGCAGAGAAGAGAACTTGCTTTCGAGCTCCCCAAAGGCTTGGTGACAAGGCTCATCCCACTCTTGGGATAGCCATTTTTTCAACAAGTTGACTAAGGTCCTAGCAACCTTAGAAAAACCTCGAATGAAGTGGTGGTAGTAGTTGGCTAGGCCAACAAATGACCTAAGCCCTTTTCTTGAGTCAAGGACCAATTCTCCTCTTGGATTGCCTTGACATTTTTCATGTTCGTCCACCAACTTCCTTTGTCACCACATACCTCTAGAATTCCATCTCTTGTTGAGCAAAGTTATTTTTTCACTCCTTGGCGGTGACTTTTGGGCAACCATTGGTGAATACATCCTTGCATCTCACCACCATCCCACCAAAGTGGTTTAGGGGAGGCCCATTTTTCCTAGCCTCCCCATAAGTTCTATCGAGTTGCTCCAATTGAACCATGACCATTATGTTGGCCATTTTTCATTTGGTCCATTAAGACCAAATTCAACTTGGGTCCTTCTACCATAGGAGTCCTTATCAATTTGAACTTCAATTCTTTGCCATTATGACACATCATAATGTACCGCAAGCACACCGGCTTGCACCTCACATCTATCATGTGAGTCTCAAAGAAGGTGACCTTCACAATGACGTGCATTTCATCTATTTCACATGATGTGAAATTTTGACAAAAATCCAATGTCCCACATTGAAAGATTACATGCATTGCGGCCTCCTTTGTCTCATGCGGTTTGCCCTTTCCAAACCGCACCTTGGTGGGCTTGCCCACTATATGCGACGGCAAGCCCCAACCCTCTTGTGAGCTTTAGGCTTATCAAAGAGTCCGTTGCCTCTTTGTCACCCCATGAGACATATCTCCCATTCATTTGAGCCTCAAGGTATAAATGACTTGGCCTTGGCTCAAGGCTACTAGCCTTGGCCACAAAGCCACCATCTAACATTCGGTCCACGGCAACAATATGTTTTGGCTTGGTCCGTAGAGCCAACTTTTAACATTCCATACGTGGCACAAATATGGTCTAGCTTGGTACCACCAATTCACCTTCTAACATTCCGTCCGCGGCGCAAACATTATATGGATTAGTATCATAAAACCACTTCTAACATTCCGCATACGGCACAAATATGAATTGGCTTGGTACCACAAAACCACGTTCTCACATTCCGCCCGCGGAATGAGCATGATTTGCCTTGGTATAATGGGCCACACTACTTGTGCCCATTTCCTTGAGACCTCTTTGGCTAAACCCACTTTGTGGTGGGATAGTGCCCAACTTTTTCTTTTTGGGATCAATGCTCTCGTAATCTTGAATATCCCCGCCATGTGCTCAAGAAACTTTGGGGACTTAAACAATGCATCCACCTCCCGCTTTTAAAACCCCACCTAAAACGATACATTTATAAGAAAGCTTGTCCATTTTAGGTGTATCCTTCATTTGTGCGTTTGAATAGCGCACATAGGCCTTAAGAGGCCCCGGGTGCCTCATTAGCACCAAGTTCATTTCAACATCCCAACCTTCGAAGCATCTTGAATTGAAATTTCAATCCAACATTAATACCCTCCAAGGTTTTGGGTGCATTCGGTATTCTAGGCCCCAAATACTTTTTGAGGTTTGCGGGAGCCCTTTTGAAGGACTCCTCCATTTGCCTCACCGAATCCACCCTTATGCCCACCATTGTCGTTAGAACTAATGGTATGGTCAAATTCCATTTACACATGATCTTTGTTCCAATTTGAGCCTCACAACCTTTTGGAAACCCCGGGCTCACCATAATAACCCTCAGGTTTGATAGCCATGTCTCCCTCAAAGTGCTAGCTCAAATATTAGAACCCTGCTCTGATACCACGTGTCGCAACCCTTGCTAGCCCCCCCCTTGACCATCTTGCCAATTTTCAATTCTAGCAAAGGTTACGAGTGGCTAACCCTTCGCATACCGCCATGCTAATGGTTAGCTCCTCTAACCCCGGACCAATAGTTCATAGGAGGGAACCAACCCTCCTACTTTGCTTTCGGGACTCACCCCTTAATCGGTAACCCATTTCCCCAATGTGGACTTCCATCCATGGAAGTCCAATCCTATGTTGATCATCGCGTTGCCGGAGCAACACTACAACAACCCGAACCATACTAGGCAACTATGGCCTCACAATAGGCCAAAGCCCATGGAGGCCTTGCCGTTCGGCCTCGGGTGGGTGAGGCCACACCACCTCACCCATATAAGCCTCTAGGACTCTACGCGGGACCCCTACCCCACCGTCAAGAGACCTCTTGTCTCTCTACCAAGAGTTGGGGCCAAGTGGACATTTTCCCTTAGCTGCTGGGCCTAGAAGCCCCTAGCAGCTTCAGACCATCATAACTTCCTTGTTTGGTGTCTGATCTTAACAACCAACCACTCCATCTTCATCTACGCTTCACGTAGATGCCGATGGACTCCTCACTTGCCCCATTCGGGCAAGTGGTGAGGAAGTTATGCCTGTTTGAACCTTGGCAGTCCCGGGAATCACTCCCAGGCACTGCAGTAGCAGGGCGCTGTCCCGGGACAGCGCCCCACTCAAATGGCCATAACTCCTAGCTCACACCTCCGATTGAGGTGTTCTTGAGCATTCTAGAATCACCACGCCATGAGCTACGCATAGCTTATGGCCTTACCCTTGTGCCTCCTAGTCTCCGTGGGTGGGAGGCGTTCCCAACGCCCGGGGCCCTCACCCACACTAGGATCACTTGGGCCCTCTCACCAACGGCGCCACAAGTCCCGGGTGTCACTCCGGGGTCCCCCTTGTGCCCATGGTGTTTCGGCCACTCCTCATGGAGAGGTGCGCGACAGCTAGAAAAGAAAATTGGCAAGATTGCTAAGGGGGCTAGCAAGGGTTGCGACAGAGCTGCAGTCTGATGCCTTCGACCAGCTGAGCCTGGTAACAACACCTAGTTGCATTCAGATGCCTTCAACAAGCTGAGCCGGTGTCGCGCACCTCTCCATGAGGAGTGGCCGAAACACCATGGGCACAAGGGGGACCCCGGAGTGACACCCGGGACTTGTGGCGCCGTTGGTGAGAGGGCCCAAGTGATCCTAGTGTGGGTGAGGGCCCCGGGCGTTGGGAACGCCTCCCACCCACAAAGACTAGGAGGCATGAGGGTGAGGCCATGAGCTATGCGTAGCTCATGGCGTGGTGATTCTAGAATGCTCAAGATCACCTCAATCGAAGGTGTGAGCTAGGAGTTATGGCCATTTGAGTGGGGTGCTGTCCCGGGACAGCGCCCTGGTACAGCAGTGCCTGGGAGTGATTCCCGGGACTGCCAAGGTTCAAACAGGCATAACTTCCTCAAGACTTGCCCAATTGGGACAAGCGAGGAACCCATCGGCATCTACGTGAAGCGTAGATGAGGATGGAGTGGTTGGTTGTTATGATCAGACATCATACAAGGAAGTTATAATGGTCTGAAGCTGCTGGGGGGGTTCTAGGCCCAGCAGCTAAGGGAAAATGTCCACTTGGCCCCAACTCTTGGTAGAGAGACAAGAGGTTGGTTGGCGGTGGGGTAGGGGCTCCGTGTAGAGTCCTAGAGGCTTATATGGGTGAGGTGGTGTGGCCTCACCCACCCGAGGCCGAACGGCACGGCCTCCATGGGCATTGGCCCATTGTGAGGCCATAGTTGCCTAGTATGGTTCGGGTTGTTGTAGTGTTGCTCCGGCAACGCGATGATCAACATAGGATTGGACTTCCATGGATGGAAGTCCACATTGGGGAAATGGGTTACCGATTAAGGGGTGAGTCCCGAAAGCAAAGTAGGAGGGTTGGTTCCCTCCTATGAACTATTGGTCCGGGGTAAGAGGAGCTATCCATTAGCATGGCGGAATGCGAAGGGTTAGCGACTCGTAACCTTTGCTAGAATTGAAAATTGGCAAGATTATTAAGGGACCTAGCAAGGGTTGCGACAGCCGGTAACAACCGAGCTGCAGTCTGATGCCTTCGACCAGCTGAGCCTGGTAACAACCAAGCTGCAATCTGATGCCTTCGACTAGCTGAGCCGGTAACAGTACCTAGCTGCCTTTAAGCACAGCCACCTTAGACCCTAATCAAATGTTCTCTAATCTCTTCTTTTTTTCTTTTTTTTTCTCCTTAACTAATGAACTAATCTACCACACTAACTTCGCTAACAACTACCTAATCCTCCTAGGGAATCTCAAGCTCTGAGAGCTCACTCGTTTGGGAGGCATTGAGATAGAGCTTAACTAACTAAGTTCACTAAAAACTAATAACCCACACACGTGGCTCAAGCTCTTAAGAGCTTGCTCCCTTGAGAGCGCTTGATGGAGAGAGAGGAAAATGAGAGAGAAAACACCTTAAGTAGCAAAGAGGGAGAGAGGGAGAGAGGGAGAGAGAGGTGAGGATAGGGTGAGAGGATTAGCACCTCCAATCACAATCCCTTAACCCTCACCTCTAAAGTAGGGACTAATCCCCTTCCACCAAGCTTCCTTCTTCCTAAACTAACAAGGCGGATCCAAAAGTGGGCATTTAACCCGTGGAGCTCGCCTCGCCTCACCTTACCCCTTACTCACATAATCAAGGCATTCTCCTATTGAAATCAACCTTGAAATAATCACACAACACCACCTAATGCCTAAAGTTAAATCCACACCACACTTCACTCTTTTTATGTTTTGTGAATAATCATAATACCTCAAAGTCAAACTAAAATTGGTTTCGAGGAGTTAATCACTACATGTGGGCACCATTTTGGGCTCACACGCCACAAGTCCCGGGTGTCACTCCGGGGTCCCCCTTGTGCCCATGGTGTTGCGGGCACTCCTCATGGAGAGGTGCACGACACACGTGGTCTCTGGTGTATTTATAAGTACGTCACTCGGCATCCAGCCTCATGTTTGTTATTAATATATCTAATTTGGATTGGCATGTGATCATGACTAACTTAAGTAACTGCTCCACTGCATTTTCAATTTTAATTCAAATTGCTCCGCCGTCTTTCATAGATTCCATCTTGTCATGGCCTTCTAATCACATCACTATATACACCGCCCCACTTTCAACTCACTTTAAGTCCATTGCCCATTTGGCCACTACCTTCTGTGAACTCGCATTTACAATTCTTTTACAATGGCCACCATCCGAGCACTGCACCATTCCATCCCGCGTATGATCCTTCTATGAGATGATGGTCTAGCCAAAGTCGCAGAGTCGTTCCTTAGTTTGATGTTTAGATTCCACCCAGACTCAATTCATGTCGAGGAAGAAGTCTTTAATGCTAACGGTGACTTGAGTCATACTGTCCTTCATATATCATTTCGCAATGACGATGGTAGAGTTTGGTTCTTGCTCCCTGGAACATACAAGGCCATAGGCGTCACCGAGTCGGATATGGCCACCACAATTGTGTTGCTAACACCAGGTGTGTCCCTTACGTCCACCATGCAGGTTCCTCTTCTCGCGACGGTCAAGAAGGAGCCCGGCATCGAACAGGTTACCTTGCTCAGTGACTCAAATGATGATCTGCCACCTGCCTCTGACATTGCCTCACTTACCCCACCTCCATTGCAAGATTAGCCCTTCATCAATCCTCTAAGGATTCCACAGTTGCCTACTGTAAGTCAACCATCTACTTCCAGACCCCCAGTTCACCCAGGTGTTTCTAAAGATCGTCCGAGTGTTGTCCACCACTTGAAGTTGCTTGCAACCCGACCAGGGTCCAAGAACATACTCAAGAAGATTGATTATGAATATGTTAGGCATGATAAGGTTGACTACCTCCCATCCGTTTTTGACGGCGACGTCATCTTTGAATTCCCTCCTCTCGGAGCTGATGCTCCCCATTCCCATGCTAGACTCATGTTCGGAATGGACAAACGTTTCGACGGTCATGCTTGGTGTAGGACAAAGACGTCTAATATTACCAATGATCTCGGCTTGACCTTCCGGTCCTCATGTTGTGTTGGCCATCTCCATTGTGATAACAAGGGATGTGATTATCTCAACCGCCCCAATCGAGCCACTGACATCAACGAGACCGAATGGGAAGGTTGTACCGCCTCACCCTACTCCGTAGGAGCTGATCCCCCATTTGGGTCATCTCTCGTTTGTAAGGTTTGTAAGACACCACCCTATTTTCTTGATACTTGCCAAGCTAAGATGTACTATGTTCTTGGCAAAGGTGACATGACCCGTGCATGCATCCATATGGGTCATCACCATCACCCCGTTTCGCAAGGTGTATGTAGAGAGTCTAAGGTCGAAATTCATGATCTCATTGGTAGAGAGGTTGAGAGGACTCCCACCGCCACCAACTCTGCGATTGCTTTGGCTGCAAGTAAAGAGTTCCTTGCCAAGTATCTTCTACGCACGGGTGATGATCCCAATAAAGTTATGGACCTTGAGTCCATGAAGTTTGTCATGGACAGGTACCAACACCTCAACACCCCTAGTATTCGAAACACAGTCACTTCCTTCAAGCGCATTGGGTGAGGGGGGATCATTGACAGCATCACCGGACTCAAAGGTCATAGCAGTTGGCCCTATGTGCAAGAAAACAAATTCCCAGGCCAAGGAAAACTGTTGGAGAAAGTCTATGTATTCAAGATGTCTGAGGTGGGCCCTAGGTCTGGAGTTGACCTTGTCATGAGAATGCAACCACACGGTGATTTGAAGGATGCTTGGGTCATGTTTGACCATGTCAAGCGTATCAAGGGGTGGACAACCATGGCTTGCCATGTCTATGACTCGGCCTACTGCCGGGTTTTGACTATTGCAATATGTGATATGCAGTCTGAGGATGTCACGGCGCAGAGCCTTCTTTGGCATGGGCTCAATGAAGTTATGCACAGACATGGCATTGTTAAAGTTAACTTCAAAGGGTTCATGGCGGATAGTGCACAAGCCAATTGGAATGCAGTTAGGATTATCTATGGCAGTGGTGATCCCAAGGTTCCTATGGAGTCTCGCGAGACACTACTAGAAAATCATGACCAAATCAACAAAAAATCAACAGATCTTTGTCGATCTGGGCACTGCAATGACCGATTTCACTGATTTTTGAATTTTTGTAAAAATCAACAGTTTACTGCCTACATTTTTGTTGATTAGAATAATACAATGACCAAATCAACAAAATTTTAGTAAATATGGAATCTTTTTGGAATATTCTAGGATCTATTGGAATATTGTAAAATATTTTTAATTTTTTGCAATTTATGGTCTTGTAAATGTATGGGTATGGAAATAATTACGAATTCAAAGGTGTGTAAATATTATAAATATTATATTAGTTGATAGTTAATATTATATATATATATTAATATATTAATATTAATATGTATATGAATTCATATTAATATGTATAATATGTATATAATATATGTTACATATATTATATATATACACATTATATACATACATATTATATACATATATATATATATATATATATTATATGTATACATTTACAGTAAATATATACAGTATATATTTACTGTAATTATATACAGTATATATTTACTGTAATTATATACAGTATATATTTACTGTAATTATATACAGTATATATTTACTGTAATTATATACAGTATATATTTACTGTAATTATATACTGTAATTATATACTGTAATTATATACTGTAATTATATACTGTAATTATATACTGTATATATTTACTGTAATTATATACTGTAATTATATACTGTATATATTTACTGTAAATATATACATCAAGTAGGTAGTAAAGAGAAAATAGTGGCCTTATTCTAGAAAGGTTTAAAACACTCCACTTATATCATGTGTGATGTGATGACCTAGTGGTTAAGGCACATGTGTGGGTGTCACTAGGTGCAAGGTTCGATTCCCGTGGCCAACACCTTCGGCCTTGGCCTTGCCACCTATGTGAGTTGTAGGTAGTCTATACTTGTAGGTGAGGTATAGGTTGAGGGTTACTTGGGAGGGGTTAGGAATTGCAGATCTGACATTTATTCATTTTTTATTTTTTAATGATATATATATATATATATAATAAGTTTTTTTTTAAATATATTTTTGTGACCATATCAACAGAAAAAATCAACAAAATTGTGTTACATCATGTCCAGGTCAACGCGTCCTAAGTGACAACCGCGACCAACGCCTTTCTGTTGATCCGGACGCAGAATTTTCTACTAGTGAGAGGACATGTCTATTGCATTGGACAATGTCTATGGAGCGCCACACCGCCACCCACATCAAGCCCGACCTCCAACAACAACACAAGTTGTTATGCAAGCAGTACAAGGATGCCAAGACTCCTGAGCAGTCCAAGTCCCGTTATCTTGCCATCCGGGCTTGGTGGCTTTCCTCTGGAGCTGCATCCGAGGAAGGAATCAAGGACCTTGATACATGGCTTGCATTTTGGCACTTTCGTTACCATCAATGGGGTGGTTTCATGCAACTAGTGAGTGTACCATCCACTTTTTATTTCGCTTTTTGGTGTCAATTTTTTTTTGCCTATTAAGCCTCTTTTGTCATATGTTGTACATCTCCATAATACCAATATCAGTTTAGGCTTTTAGCCAGATTTTGTGCAAAGCGTACTCACTACATTTTAATGATTTCTCTCATAATTTCACAGATTCTGAGTTGGTGGAGATGCCATCTTGCAACCTCTCTGAGACAGTCCACAACAAATGGCTTCAGCAGTCTGGAAACCGTGGCTCTGATCTATATGTTGCCACCATGGATGATTTCGTGAGGGCGTTCATGCAATGTACTAACTACTACGCCTACTTGAAGGGTGATCGCTCTGGTAATGGCCTAGGAAAAGAAGAACTCCGCCTTCGTGTTGCACAACAATCCGGTGACGCCAAGAGAATTGTTGCAGCCCTCGAGCACATGCTTGGAGCAGAGCATTGGTGCACCCGCAAACCCCAACTCGAAGGAGAGGAGGTCTTTGGCACCACCAAGCGCAAACTTGATATGCCCCCTGGTTCTGATCAGGATTCACATAGACCTGACAAGGTCAGCTTCTCTCATCCACGAGTGAGCACTAGGTCAACCAAGGCCCGTACTGATTCCGCCACACCATCAACCCTGCCCCTAACACAATCACCCGAGAAAGCAATTCCACAACGGGTCACCCACGTCAATAACATTCAGGAGACCCACTGCGATGTCTCCAAGTGGCACATTTCTAGACTGCCCAAGACTTCCGCCAAGGCCTGCTTCGCCATGCAAGCTCGCACAAAGACCAAGTGCACCCAGAAGATCATTCGGCATGGTAAAAATACTCCAGCTCCTACGTACACTGGCTACATGCGCGACTACAAGAAGAACAAGGAATTCTTGACACAGTTCTTCTTCTGCAACGATGACATTGAGAGATGTGTCAAAGGCACTAGGAGGAAGTGGGTGCAACACCGTCCGGATGTCCCGGACGTCTGGCCTGTCCTCACTGGGACAAACCTCACTCTCCAGGAGGTTTTGGCCCTTGAAGAAGGGGGATTCCAACTTCAGCAGCGTCAAGATGTGTCACCCAAAAGACTCTTCGGCGACTCCTCCAATGTTGCCTCATCCATGGCCGAACTCCCTACCCCGGCCCAAGCCGATCAATACCCTACGCTCAGGTTTGGAAAGAAGATTCGGCGCAGTAACAACGGACCATGCGTCCAACAACGCAACAAATGGGAGTCCGCCCTCAACGTCGACGGACAAATCACCTCCGTCACAATGATACCTCACCCAGGGATCGGGTGCATCATTCTCTTCCAGTCCCGAAAGAAGGCTAAGGCTAAAGGGTTTTGTCATTCAGACTATGTAGACTATGCACGACTACCGCATCTTACTAGCAGCTTAGGCAGAAAATAATTATTTATAAGACTGCATAAAATTTTCTGGAAATTCTTGATTATATTTGCCCAAAAACAAATAAATTAAATTAAATTATGAAACTGCCTAAACTTACATAAATTCAAGTATAACTCATAAATCTCTTCCCTACATACCACAACCATTTCATACACGATAAAACTACATCACACAACAATAAGTTTGCTTAAGGTTACTAATGCAAGTGATTAGGGTAACCATCCATTTTGAAAGTAACCCTAACCAGTCAGAAAACTGGATGAATGCCTAACTTATATTTAATTATAATTGAAAACTGCCCAACTTTGAGATATTATTTTTCAAATTGCCTAACCACTTTTTCACTTTAATTAATTATTAGGCAAAAGAGTGCCTAAGCTGCTGGTAACACATATCGTAAATCATACACGTAAAAAAATTTGTTTAAATCAACCAATATAATTACTGGAAAGTGATAGCACGGTAATAGGAAAAAAATAGGAATGTATCAATTTTTAAACCCCCTGGGTCCATGGTTATAGGTCTCAACCCTTGGCCAAAAAAGAAATATTCACAGAATATTCTGAAATGCCTATTACCATATTAGCATAAATATTCTATATTTGGATTGTGTTTTCTAGTTTCCGCTCTCCGCTCTCCGCCCATCGCTCGCATACAAGTCACGCTCAAAAAATAGGGTCATAAACATTGGATCCCCCCAAATGTGTGTAGTAGGATCAATAGAATAATTATGGGTTTGACTACTTAAATGAATATTGTGTAAATTCTATCCAAATTTGAATGAAATGCATTAGTATGGTAGGAAATGTTGTGGATTTTATTGGGGAAAGGAATGTTGTGACTTCTCAATAGCTCTTGGGTTTGCTTAGGGTTTGGGCAAGCACAGTGGCGTGAAGGCGGTGAAGCGTTCAGGTAGGAGGTCTTGCGTTGGTAAAGCATGAAACAGTGAAGCGACACAAAAGTCGTAGGTAAGACACATTTTTTAGAGCTTTCTTCTTTGCTCCATAGCATTCACACAGGGTGTTTCACAAGAGCCGAAGATTTGGCTTGCTCCGCTTTCGTGTGGCTTACTCCTTGATTTTCCCCTTTCACTGACCGTTTTTCAACAACATGCTATTGATTTCTGACACCCTCCTAAATGTGAAAGATAGAAAGATGAAGAGTTACAAGACCTGAATGTGAGTGTAGAAAGATGAGATGTTGATGATTACATCAATGCTTCATTTTCTACAAAATGAATGTTGTTGGGTCTTGGGATGGATTGTGGAGTGTATTTTATGCAGAGAAGTACGACAACTATCTCATCTACAGTTAAATCAACTATTAGGAGGACTAGGGGAAGACCTTCCAAAATTTTGCAAACTAAATGTCCTTAATGGAGTTGACCATGACACGTGGTGTTTATAACGAGTTTAGAAAATGAGATAGAAGGTAGTACAAGGTTGGGAAGTTGCAAGCATCCTGTTGACCTTCTTAATCGAAAGGTGAACAATGATAAAAAAAAATCAAATATTGTCATATCCGGTTTTATGGTTTATCTTAATTATTTTAGAAAAGTCCTTGGACACTTGAAGTTCAAATATGACCATTCAGATTCTCTTTGGGTTGATATAGATAGCATAATTTGCACAATGACTATGTTATTTGATGTAGAGAGGGATGTCTCTGAGCTTGATCCGGTTGATGGGAACTCTTTGAATGAGTTTGTTAAAAAATCTACATGAAATTAATAGCGATGTAGGATATTGGTTGTGACCCCATAACCATATCACAAAATGACTAATTCTCTTTCTAGTGTACAAATTATGAATGATTGGTGTAGAAAATGTTTTCTAAGTTAGTAGATGTTATTTAATTTATGAATTTTTCTTGCTTCATTCAAATATGTTGTTTATTAATGAGCATTGGATAGTTGAAATGATAAGCATATACTTTTCAAATGCATGAAGATTATGAATTAACTTTCAATCCAAATTCGGAGGAACCTAGTAACTATGTATCCCAAACCTTGAATTTGCACCTTTGCTTGTTGTTTGGTCTTGTATAGATTTTTGAATAAGCATGTTCAATTTACTAAATCTAAAAACCTAGTTTTTAAGCCATGAAATTATGAGAATTAAGGTTGGCTTGTGGTTCATTCTTCATTAGTTTTTGTTGTTTTCTTACTTGTCTTGCTAGTAGTGTCCAATATGCCAACATTTTATTGATTGTTTTTTTGCTACAATTGCCTTTTATAGATGATCGATGGTGTGCTACAACATTTGGCAAGCTCACCGTGGTAGACTCAGAAGATTGCACTTTACCTTGGAGAAAGACGTGGTGGAGTGGTTGGAGACTTTGAAGGTTGCCCGCCTCATGCCAACAATTAGTTTTAATTATTCTTCATCATTGGTTTTAAACCTCTCGAATTTTTTTAGGCTAATCATGACATTATAGAGGATATTGACATGTACCTTAACATGTATTGGAGAGTGCATAGTTATATCCTAACCGTTCACGATGTAAATATTTGGTACAAGGTTGAATGTGTTTGTGAACAGAATTAATGTAAATGTTTTCAATTTTTGTATTTAGTTTTCTTTCATTTGAATGCAATTTTTTATTTTTGGAGTAGATAGTTGTGCAAAATGTCATGTCTTGTGACAATTGATTGCATTTCTTGTTTTTTCTATCTGTGTTTACAACTTGTCTATGTTAGCTTGTACATTTTGTTATCTCCATGTTGATTGATAACCTTTTAACTAGTATCCAAATGCTATTGGTTTTGTCTTAAATGGCACATTGAATGGTTTAGCATTGGTATACCTAATTGAGACCGATTGAATGACAAGATGGATGATATGGAACGTTTGTTGCTCACATAGTTGATTTTGCAATGCTATAGTATTCCGTTTATTATTTGATACTTGTACGATTTATATAAAAAATATGGTGCCAAAAATTAACCTCTCTAAACAATTACAAATAAATATAGGATGCTTAAAATAACTCAAAGTAGCTTTATATCTACAAATAGGGAGGGAAAAAATATTGAAATGTGCATAAACATCCCCCCATTAAATACCCCATTATCGCACGTGGTTACAAAATGTAATGGGGGCGGAATCCCCCCGAGTTTGGAGTCCATCAACCGCCCAAATTATATGATGAAGAATTCAAATACGATGAACTGGGTTGTCTAGCATTTCTATGCATGGCGTGGAAATGCTCCAACTCAATGGATGCATTGGACCGCGGAGGTTTAGGATTGGACGCAACCTGCAACGCATTAGACCAAGAAACACGTGTTAGTTTGAGGAGAAAGACCCAAACATGTTCCATGCTCCTTTTAGGATAGAATGATTGTACTGTACAGTTTAGCCATGGGCGGGGGGTCACCTTGGCACGAGGGGCGCTCACTTCCGAGTTGGCGAGGAGGAGCAAAGCGTCCTGCAAAGGAATAGGGAGGGGTCCATTCTTTGCACGCCGAGCATTCATCTGCAGCCGCTGTTGAGGTGTAGTATATTGCCGTTGCGCCGAGAGGGGGACGCCTGGACGCAGTTGCAATCTATGCCCTGGAGTGGTAACGGAGATGGAGATTGTCGGAATATTTGCTTGGGTGGGGGGCTTTTGATGACGCCAACATTAAGAGACTCTTTGGAGTAGTTAATGATGGACACGGCATCGTAAACGGTGTCATAAAAAAAGCTTCCCAAGTTTGAGTCATTGAAGACCTCAAGTGAGGTCTCCAAACGTTGATGCCAAAATAAAAACAAACAAAACCCAAGGGAAGGGGGAGAGGGAGCATGTGAAAATCGATATACATTTGAAGCATTTTTTAAACAAATGGCACACCATGTACTCTCTCAAATGAGTTTATTATATTTTGCGTGAGCATACGACTCTCTGTACATATAGTCGTTTGGATCCATGTATCTCTCGCCTATTGAATTACAATTTAGGAACTGGGGCACGGGTAGTCTGCTCCCTACGAGCGTTTGAAGGTATTTAATGAGGTCTAACAAAAAACAATCTTGGACCTTCCTAACCGTCCACGTAGGGCAAACTATGAAATTGCATGTCGGGTTCAAAATGCTTTTGGAAGTGTTGTCCTCCATCATCAGCGTGTTGTCACGGGTGGGGCAAATGTCGTAGGGACAGCCGACCATAGTGGGACACTGGTCCCATACAATTGGCTTCAAGACCTTAAGATATTAATTTAAAGCGGGGTTGTTGGGCTTTCTGACAACCGTCAGGGGTGTATAAAGTCTTACAAGACTCTTGTCCTAAGACCAAGCATGGGGGTTGGAGGCCCTTAAAGAGACACCAAAAATAATAATTTTATTTTTACAATTCTCTATGTACAATTTGCCTGGGGGGACCGCATTGAACAAGCCATTCACACTATCTTAATTATACATCTACAAAATTGTTTGTACGCCGCCAAGTTCAAGCGTAGTCGAGCGCAAGGAGACGGAGGGATCACAAGGGGGATGAAGGGTGCGAGTGACATGCATGGGGTAGGAGTGGGAGATCAGTTCCTCCTAGTGTGGGGGACACAATCACACCAACAAGACAATGACCTAGGAAGTTTGGGTCGATCGACCCAAATTGGGAGGTCTCAGTATATTATCTTGCCTTGGTCATCTTTGGACGCCATGGAAGCCTACACCGTCTCCGCTGCTCCTCCTCTCTCGCCACCGCCTTATCCGACAACGTCAATATCCTTCTCCTACAATGTCGCAACCCTTGCTAGCCCCCTTAACAATCTTGCCAATTTTCATTTCTAGCAAAGGTTACGAGTGCTAACCCTTTGCATTCCGCCATGCTAATGGTTAGTTCCTCCTACCCCGGACCTTATAGTTCATAAGAGGGGAACCAACCCTCTTACTTTGTTTTCGGGACTCACCCCTTAATTGGTAACAAATTCTTAGATGTGGACTTCCATCCATGAAAGTCCAATCTTATGTTGATCATCGCATTGCCGGAGCAACACTACAACAACCCGAAGCATACTAGGCAACTATATATGCCCTCACATTGGGCCAAAGCCCATGAAGGCCGTGCCGTTAAGCCTCGGGTGGATGAGGCCACACCACCTCACCCATATAAGCCTTTAGCATTCTAGGCAAGGCCCCTACCCCACCGTCAAGAACCTTTTGTCTCTCTACCAAGAATTGGGGCCAAGTAGACATTTTCCCTTAGCCGTTGGGCCTAGAAGCCCCCAACACCTTCAGACCATCATAACTTCCTTGCATGATCTCTTATGAGCCCAAAATGAGTGCTCATATTTGTTTTATGTTTAGAATTTATTTAGAATTGCATTTGGAGTGTTATTGAAACAATCAAAAGTATAAAAAGAGTGAGGTTTGGTGTGGTTTATGTTTCAGGCCTTAAGCCTAGTTTGTGTGGTTAATTGAAGCTTAGTGGCATTAGGAATTGTTTTGGTTACGTGAGTAGTGTTTGATGAAGCAAGAGGAAGGGCCTTGGATTTAAATGTTTGAATTAGAACATGCTCTTGTTGGTTTAGAGGGTGAGGATTTAGTGGATAGGATCAGGGTTGTCTATCGCGACGTCCTGCCACCGTCATGACGTCATGACGTGTCGTGTCGGGGCGGACCCCTCCGTCACGACATAATAGGGTCCACGTAGGGTCATACTAGGGGGAAGCTAGTAGGGTGGGTAAAATACTTACCTTTTTGCCAAGGTGGCATCCAATGTGGCAGAAAAATCCGACGTGGATGTGCATATTTCCCTTGCCAGGCAAATCATTTTGCCTTTGTGTTTATCATTCTGTTAAAATCAAAGTAGTAAAATATGACAAATGAGGGTGTGGGGGGGAGGGGAACGGAGCGGACGGGGACTGGAACGGGGGCGGGAACGGATGCGGATGGGGGGAACGCCGGATGGAGGGCCGGATGGGGTACCGGATGGAGGCCGGATGGGGGCCGGATGGGGTACCGGATGGAGGCCGGATGGGGTACGGATGGGGGCCGGATTGGGGTTCGGATTGGGGGGGGAGGGGGTTCGGATTAGGGGGGACTGGGTTCGGATTAGGGGGGGAGGGGGTTCGGATGGGGGGGGGGGGGGGCCGGGTGCCGGATTGGGGGGGGGGCGGATGGAGGCCGGATGAGGGCCGGATGGGGTGCCGGATGGGGGAGGGGAACGTAGGGAGCGGGGGGAACGGGGGGGGGGGGGGGGACGGGCGCTAGTAATTTTTTTCCCACTTTACCTCTACTTTGCTGACATGGCACCATACGCGGACATCGTAAATCCTACATGTACTGATTGGGGTAATGTAATTATACAAAAAAATACGGTAAAATTCAAGTTCGTCAGGATAAAGACGGCATCCGGCATAATGTCGTGACAGATACGTGTCGTGACGCCACGACATTATGTCGGGATTAGCCTCCGTCACGACACAATAGACAACCCTGGATAGGATAAGGTCCTACTAAGTAGGAGAAGGTTAAGGGGTTTGTGGTCTTGGGTGCCCTCTCCTCCTCCTCTTCCTCCCTTTCTTCACTTCTCCCCTCTCTTCTTCCTCTCCTCTCTCTCTCTCCCCCTCCTCTCTAGGATTTGGAGCTCTTAGAGTTAGACAAAAGGTGTGAATTAGTAAAGAGGGTATTAGGGGATTTAGTGTGATTAGGTAGGAATTTTAGTAAAAGGGTCTCGTGGAGATTAGTGAGGCCAAGTAGAGGATTAGTGTGGTTAATTATGATTAGGAATATTAGCTGGGACAGAAGGTTGCTGGCAGTTTAAGGAGGAGTCGAATATCAGTTGGGACAGAAGGTTGCCGGCAGTCTAAGGAGGAGCCGAATATCATCTGGGACAGAAGGTTGCTGGGCAGTCTAAGGAGGAGCCGAATATCGGCTGGGACAGAAAGTTACTGGGGCAGTCTAAGGAGGGCTAAATATCAGCTGGGACAGAAGGTTGCTGGGCAGTCTAAGGAGGAGCCGAATATCGGCTGGGACAGAAAGTTACTGGGGCAGTCTAAGGAGGGCTAAATATTAGCTGGGAGAGAAGGTTGCTGGGGCAGTCTAAGGAGGGTTAAATATTAGCTGGGATAGAAGGTTGCTGGGGCAGTCTAAGGAGGAGCCGAATATCAGCTGGGACAGAAGGTTGCTGGGCAGTCTAAGGAGGGCTGAATATTAGCTGGGACAGAAAGTTGCTGGGGCAGTGCAAGGAGGAACCGAATATAAGCTGGGACAGAAGGTTGCCGGGCAGTCTAAGGGGAGCTAAAATATAAGCCGGAACAACCGGGGTCAAGGTGATATAAAGGAAGGAACCGTGGGCCACATTAGACTAAGGACTATATAGTTAATTAGACGGTCATTCAATATTAGTTTGCATAAGTAGTCGTTAGTAAGCTAAGAGAACAAGAAGTAGTGGATGGTAGGAGTAGTGGTCGAATGTGGGGTGTGAGTGATATTGGGTAGCAATAGGGAATGTTATGATTGGGATAATATAGAAGAGCGTTTGTCAACGCTTGTAATATTATCGTGGAATGGATTGGTGTGCAATAATTGATGGGAAGTGTAATGGAGTCTCACAAATTTGGTAAAATGAAGTATGGAAACATGAATGTGATACCCATTCCCTCACCTGGACTAGGACGCTTAAGGGTGGGTGGTTTGGCCTCACATCTCTAATTGTGAGCCCAATTTTGTGCCCACGTGTGTTCTTTATCGCATTGTGAGCCCAATTATGTGGCCACATCAGAAGTTAACCTTAGGAATGCCACAAATCTCTGAATTAGTAGTTGTCGTGTAGGATAGAAGACTTAAGGGGGAGTAGAGGCTTAGAAGTTTTAATGGAATTACATTAAGTGTTTTTAATCTTGGGATCATTGGAGAAGAGAAAACCAAAAGGAAAAGAGAAAAATAGTGTTTAGGGGTTGAGCAAGGTTTAAGGGTTGTTGGCTTGAGCCGTAGGTTAATTGTTTGAATTAGGGGGCCCTGGAGGGTTGTGGATAATTTGGGGTCCCGAGGCCAGGAAAGCTAGAGGATCCAGGAGGGTCTTCGGGGAGAAGAAGGGACGAGGAGGCGCTAGCGACTGGGACACCGAATGGCGGCATGGAGGCGATGGTGGACGACGATCTCAACAATGCAATGTTGGGTTGAGGGTTGCCGCTGGTTTTTTGAGGTTGGGTCCAGGCAGCTGGTTGCGCATTGTGCTGGCTGCACAGACAAATAGCTGAAGCAAACGCCGCCGTTGTTGAGGGGGGGCAAGGCAAGATTCGGAGCAATTTGAGAGCCCTTTGGGTGGCAGTCAGGGGGGGATGTGCAAACTTGAACCATAGTGCACAGTGTGGAGTGACATTCGATTGACCCAAGCGAGGCCAAAAAAAATCAGAGGCCTCAAGCTGAGGCCTAAGTAAGGATTCTGTTCAAAGTGCGGAGGAATGCGACATGTTTCGGGTCAGAGATTGTTGAATGTGAAGGTTCGATGTTGTTTGAATTCGGGAAGGTAGCCGAAGTCGCAGGAAGGGGGTAGAGTTGCCTCAGAGCATGTTGAAAGCATTACTCTGAGTTTTGGCCGTGAGGATTTCTCACGGTGGGAAGAACCTGTCGAAGCGACAACTAAAGGGCCAACACAACCAACTTGTAGGCAAAAGGGAAGGAAGCTCCCTCAAAGGGAGTGAATTCATGGGCAGGGCACACGAAGTATCCGGCAGCAAGGAGCAAAATGTCGGCGAAATCTGACCTGGACTGGGCCGAAGGCAGACTTCCGAATACAAGCCGAACTCAGCGTTGCCAAGGGGAACCAGGGGGTCCTGGCAAGGAGAAGTTGACACCATGCACATGCACCGCTGGTCTGTGATGGGCGGTGACAGGCTCTAGTAGGTTGCGACAGGGAAGCTGACTATTCAACCCCGCTACCCTTTGCTGCGACAGTCCCACAGCTGGAGTATCACAATAGTTAGGATTGGGAATGTGGGTAACTGCCATGAGGCAGTGAAGGGCCAACATTAGTTAACTTTAGAAATTAGGGATAGGGGTTTGTATTAGGGTTGATGGGCATTGGTTAATGCCTTACTCGAACAATGGGTGATGTAGTTAGGAGGGTGATGAATGATGTTTGATTGTAACACAAGCATTTTTGAGTGTTGAGCTGTGGTTCTTTTCATGATTAAGAATGTGTGTACCCCATGCTTATTCAATGGTATGTGAAATGGACTAGAGGGTTAAGCGGGTAATTTAGGCTCATGTGAACCATAGGCTCTCACCTGGACTACCACGCACAAGGGTGAGGATTTAGGGCTCACACTGATGCTAACAAACAACCACTTCATCTTCATCTATGCTTCACCTAGATGCCAATGGACTCCTCACTTGCCCCATTTGGGAAAGTATTGAGGAAGTTATGCTTGTTCAAACCTTGGCAATCCCGGGAGCCACTCCCAGGCCACCGTTGTCCCAGGACAGCTGTCGCAACCCTTGCTAGCCCCCCCCCTTGACCATCTTGCCAATTTTCAATTCTAGCAAAGGTTACGAGTGGCTAACCCTTCGCATACCGCCATGCTAATGGTTAGCTCCTCTAACCCCGGACCAATAGTTCATAGGAGGGAACCAACCCTCCTACTTTGCTTTCGGAACTCACCCCTTAATCGGTAACCCATTTCCCCAATGTGGACTTCCATCCATGGAAGTCCACTCCTATGTTGATCATCGCGTTGCCGGAGCAACACTACAACAACCCGAACCATACTAGGCAACTATGGCCTCACAATAGGCCAAAGCCCATGGAGGCCTTGCCGTTCGGCCTCGGGTGGGTGAGGCCACACCACCTCACCCATATAAGCCTCTAGGACTTCACGCGGGGCCCCTACCCCACCGTCAACCAACCTCTTGTCTCCTTACCAAGAGTTGGGGCCAAGTGGACATTTTCCTTTAGCTGCTGGGCCTAGAACCCCCCAGCAGCTTCAGACCATCATAACTTCCTTGTATGATGTCTGATCATAACAACCAACCACTCCATCCTCATCTACGCTTCACGTAGATGCTGATGGACTCCTCACTTGCTCCATTCGAGCAAGTCTTGAGGAAGTTATGCCTGTTTGAACCTTGGCAGTCCCGGGAATCCCTCCCAGGCACTGCTGTAGCAGGGCGCTGTCCCGGGACAGCGCCCCACTCAAATGGCCATAACTCCTAGCTCACACCTCGGATTGAGGTGATCTTGAGCATTCTAGAATCACCACGCCATGAGCTACGCATAGCTCATGGCCTTACCCTCATGCCTCCTAGTCTCCGTGGGTGGGAGGCGTTCCCAACGCCCGGGGCCCTCACCCACACTAGGATCACTTGGGCCCTCTCACCAATGGCGCCACAAGTCCCGGGTGTCACTCCGGGGTCCCCCTTGTGCCCATGGTGTTTCGGCCACTCCTCATGGAGAGGTGCGCGACAACAGCACCCCACTCAAATTGCCTGTGAGGCCTAAACCTCCACCCCTTATGCGTCGGAGTCCGGGTGGAGGCCTAAGATTTACACCTACTCAAACCACTTCATTGTGCTTCACCAAATTCCTCCCAAATGCCATGAAATGATGTGAATGTGCACACAAACTACATTATGAAATTTGAACCATACATCAGCATTCCCAAATGCTTAATCCACACTTGTCACTAACTGCTACCCCTAACTAGGCCTAGCCTTTTTTCTTTAGTGGCCTTGAGGCTTAGATGTTGGATGTTGAGTATTGACAAATACCCGCTTCTGGTACTCATTCCCAAGCTTCTCAATCACATTTTTCTTTGCTCATTAAAACTCTTAATGTATAAGTTCATCAACTCCAACCTACACTAACCGGTCCAGCCTCGACCATTCCAGTCCCTTCACACAGCCGTGAGGCAGCTAGCCTTCCCCTCTTGGATCAGTGCCCAGGAACCCCCTCGTTCACCCGTGATTCACCTTCGTGAGGCCTCTGATTCGATTGTTGGTCCACAACTCGATTCCCCTTACTAGTAAGTGCCCTAGAATGAATGCAACCAGCTGTCCCAGATTCCTCGTCCCGGCTGGGCTCACCACCCAGACCCGTCCTAGTTCTCCCGGCCGTGAATCCTTCTTAGGTCGCCCAACTGTTCAACTTGCGATGGCGAGATTAATTGCTTCCCCTCTTCATGCACTCCTCATGGCATTCGTTAAGCAGGTCCAATGCAATCACAGACTCATGGGAGCTACCCACAAGGAGAGGCTACCGATTAAAACAGAGATAAAAAAAAATGAAATGGCTGGGAGGTGAGGGGTTCCTGATTCAACAATTTAAATGTTGTCTCATTCCTCTCCGAACTGCGCCAACTGCCATTGTTACTATTGAGAATTCGACCTTGGTGTAGGGATTTTGATTCAGAGGTGATGCCCGAAAGCCAGCACTCAAATCATCACTTCGCACCTACAATGTCGTCACCTCACTCCTTCTGGCCTCTCGTTTCCTTGCTGGTCTGTGATTAGTTGCGATTATGTGCATCCCCAGTGAGGGTTCAGGGGCCTTGCGTCCCCGGCCTCAGTTGCCGCTCCCCCTCATTTGACCCCAGGGCCTCCTCAAGAAGCATGCGCCTCGCACTTCCATCGCGCGGCATCCTTCGCCACCTCCTCCCCTTCCCGTTAGTCCCCTGGTTCCTCCTTCCCGAGACCCTCCTCCAACAACCCCCCACACATACACACTACAAAACCAAGGCCCTTGTGAGGCCAAACCCACCACCCTTAAGCGTCCGAGTCCGGGTGATGGCTTTGAGAATCACATGTATCTCCTACAACCTTGAACCATGTGCAAAGTAATTTTCATGTTCAGAGGAACACATATTGTTTCACTCATTGTGCTTTATTAATGTTAGCCTCTTGGCTTGTGGTAGAGTTGGCTTTCTCAAGAGTCCAACCCGCGGCTTTAGCCACACATGCCCTTAAGGACATTCCCTTCACTCTTTTAATCTTCACTTCTTTTTTCTTGCCATTGCAAGAATCCTCCACATTCTCCATTAAAAATGCAAGTGAGTTATTTTGACCAAGAGGTGCAAGTGTTGAAAAACACTTTTCTCAATGGTTAAACACACTCATACAAACCCACACGTGGCACCAACTAGCCTAATGAATCTAACTACTTAGCCACCACTAAAATGGCCTAATGTGATTTAGTTTTTAATGTGCTAACACCCACTAATTGGGCTTAGCCTTGCTAACCCCTAGACGGCCTAATTATGGTTTGTTACTAAGCAGCTCGGCTGCAGTCTCATCCCACAGTCTCGGTGTTGTTAGCCCCTCCAACAGCTCAGCTGCAGTCTGGTCCACGGTCTCGGTGTTGTTAGCCCCTCCAGCAGCTTAGCTGCAGTCTAGTCCACGGTCTCGGTGCTGTTAGCCCCTCCAGCAGCTCAGCTGCAGTCTGGTCCACGTTCTCGGTGTTGTTAGCCCCTCCAGCAGCTCAACTACAATCTAATCCCACAGAGTGCCAATACCCGAATAGGCAACCCAGCTACTAGCTGCACCTTAATACAAACCCTCTCATCCACTAATCAAATGTTTTCTAGGTTCTTCTCCTTCTTTTCTTTTCTTTGCTCCTAAGTAATGAACTAATCTAACACACTAATTTCACTAACTACTACCTAATCACCACGTGCAATCTTAAGCTCTAAGAGCTCACTCACTTGGGAGGCATTGAGAGAGAGAGGAAAAATGAGAGAGGGAAGCCTTAAGTAGCAAAGAGAGAGAGAAAGAGAGTGAGGTAAGAATAGGGTGAAGGAATTAGCACCTCCAATCACAACCCCTTAATCATTTCCTCCTAAGTAGGGACTCATCCCATCCATAAAGCCTTTCCCTTCCTAAACCAACAAGGTGGATCCTAATGTGGGCATTTAACCCGTGGAGCTCACCTTGCCTCACCTTGCTCCACGCTCACCTAGTCAAGGCTTTCCCTTATTGAACTTAAACCTTGAAACAATCACACAACACCACCTAATGTCTAAACTTAAATCCACACCACACTTCACTCTTTTTATATTTTTGTGAATAATCATAATACATCAAAGTCAAACTAAAATTGGTTTCGAAGAGTTAATCACCACATGTGGGCACCATTTTGGGCTCACAGCCCTCCCTGGCCTTAGCCCGAACCTAATTTTTTTTCCTTAAGAGGCCTCTCCCTAAATGGACAATACATTGGCCAAAACTTCACAAGCCTAATATCACCTCACATTCTAATTAACTAATTCACTATTTTTAGTTTTTTTTCTTTCAACGAGTCTCACCATTAACCCAACTAAATCCAACTTAACACACAAAACACCTATCTTTAACTAAATCCAAACGATTATTTCCGTTTTAATAATTTTAATGGTTAATAAGACATGTGGACACAATCTTGGGCTCACATTGCCATAACTCCTAGCTCACACCTCCGATTGAGGTGTTCTTGAGCATTATGAAATCTACACATCATAAGCTACGCATAGCTTATGGCCTTACTCTTGTGCCTCCTACTCTCTGTGGGTGGGAGGCAATCCTAACGCCCAGGGCCCTTACTGTCGCAACCCTTGCTAGGTCCCTTAATAATCTTGCCAATTTTTGTTTCTAGCAAAGGTTACGAGCGCTAACCCTTTGCATTCCGCCATGCTAATGGATAGCTCCTCTTACCCCGGACCAATAGTTCATAGGAGGGAACCAACCCTCCTACTTTGCTTTCAGGACTCACCCCTTAATCGGTAACCCATTTCCCCAATGTGGACTTCCATCCATGGAAGTCCAATCCTATGTTGATCATCGCGTTGCCGGAGCAACACTACAACAACCCGAAGCATACTAGGCAACTATGGCCTCACAATAGGCCAAAACCCATGGAGGCCTTGCCGTTCGGCCTCGGGTGGGTGAGGCCACACCACCTCACCCATATAAGCCTCTAGGACTTCACGCGGGGCCCCTACCCCACCGTCAACCAACCTCTTGTCTCCTTACCAAGAGTTGGGGCCAAGTGGACATTTTCCTTTAGCTGCTGGGCCTAGAACCCCCCCAGCAGCTTCAGACCATCATAACTTCCTTGTATGATGTCTGATCATAACAACCAACCACTTCATCCTCATCTACGCTTCACGTAGATGCCGATGGACTCCTCACTTGCCCCATTTGAGCAAGTCTTCAGGAAGTTATGCCTGTTTGAACCTTGGCAGTCCCGGGAATCACTCCCAGGCACTGCTGTAGCAGGGCGCTGTCCCGGGACAGCGCCCCACTCAAATGGCCATAACTCCTAGCTCACACCTCCGCTTGAGGTGATCTTGAGCATTCTAGAATCACCACGCCATGAGCTACGCATAATTCATGGCCTTACCCTTGTGCCTCCTAATCTTCGTGGGTGGGAGGCGTTCCCAACGCCCGGGGCCCTCACCCACACTAGGATCACTTGGGCCCTCTCACCAACTGTCGCGCACCTGTCCATGAGGAGTGCCCGAAACACCATGGGCACAAGGGGGACCCCGGAGTGACACCCGGGACTTGTGGCGCCGTTGGTGAGAGGGCCCAAGTGATCCTAGTGTGGGTGAGGGCCCCGGGCGTTGGGAACACCTCCCACCCACGAAGACTAGGAGGCACAAGGGTAAGGCCATGAGTTATGCGTAGCTCATGGCGTGGTGATTCTAGAAAGCTCAAGAACACCTCAATCGGAGGTGTGAGCTAGGAGTTATGGCCATTTGAGTGGGGCGCTGTCCCGGGACAGCGCCCTGGTACAGCAGTGCCTGGGAGTGATTCCCGGGACTGCCAAGGTTCAAACAGGCATAACTTCCTCAAGACTTCCCCGAATGGGGCAAGTGAGGAGTCCATCGGCATCTACGTGAAGCGTAGATGAAGATGGAGTGGTTGGTTGTTATGATCAGACATCATACAAGGAAGTTATGATGGTCTGAAGCTGCTGGGGGGGTTCTAGGCCCAGCAGCTAAAGGAAAATGTCCACTTGGCCCCAACTCTTGGTAGAGAGACAAGAGGTTGGTTGACGGTGGGGTAGGGGCCCCGCGCAAAGTCCTAGAGGCTTATATGGGTGAGGTGGTGTGGCCTCACCCACCCGAGGCCGAACGGCACGGCCTCCATGGGCTTTGGCCCATTGTGAGGCCATAGTTGCCTAGTATGGTTCGGGTTGTTGTAGTGTTGCTCCGGCAACGCGATGATCAACATAAGATTGGACTTCCATGGATGGAAGTCCACATCTAAGGATTGGTTACCGATAAAAGGGGTTGGTTAGTGATTAAAGGGGTGAGTCCCGAAAGCAAAGTAGGAGGGTTGGTTCCCTCCTATGAACTATAAGGTCCGGGGTAGGAGGAGCTAACCATTAGCATGGCGGAATGCGAATGGTTAGCGCTCGTAACCTTTGCTAGAATTGAAAATTGGCAAGATTGCTAAGGGGGTTAGCAAAGGTTGCGACACCAACGGCGCCACAAGTCCCGGGTGTCACTCCGGGGTCCCCCTTGTGCCCATGGTGTTTCGGCCACTCCTCATGGAGAGGTGCGCGACACTTACCCACACTAGGATCACTTAAGCCCTCTCATCAATGGCGCCACAAGTCCCGGGTGTCACTCCAGGGTCCCCCTTGTGCCCATGGTGTTTTGGGCATTCCTCTGGGAGAGGTGCACGACATGCAAAGGCTCAGTATCAAGCCTTTGTCCTAAACCAACCTCCCCATGTGCATCATGCGCGGGTTCATCGATTTGGTTAGGAGTAGAAGTATCACAAGGCCCTTGCAGGCCTTTAACATCTCACATGGTTGTGTCTCTTTGGCACCCATGTTGGTCAATGGGAGACCGAGCTACAATAGGGTTTCAGTCAACCGACCCAATGTCTTTTGTATCAGGGGAGCCACCTTGGGGGTCTGCAGGGGCGGGTGGGTTTGGATCGGGCGACCCAAACATTATGCGGTTGTCATGTTGGTGAGGGGGAGGGCATCAATATGGGTGGCTGAAGTGGAGGAGGCCCCAAAGCGAACGAGTCTCCGGGAACGCGCCAGATGTAAGGATCATCCACTTGCTGCACCAGGGCATATAGACTGTGATGGGGTCGCAACATATGTTGGAAGTTGAAGGACGGTTGTGGGATGCTCTGCGCAGGGAAGCCGGGGGGCAAGTGTGGAAAGGAGCTTGAAGGAGCCACCGCCAAACCTTACGCCCACATTCCTTGTATCACGTGCAAGATCAAGTCTGCGCTAGATGGAGGCTGGGCCATTACCCTTTGTCGCTCTTGCTCCAACAGGAGAGCCTTCAACTCTGTGACTTCGTTCCGCATTGAGGATTCTTTTGCAGCAACCTTTTGTAAGCGAACACGCTGCTCTTTGTCCCTCAACATCTTCTTGTTAGCCTCCTGCACAATGTGGACTTCGGGTTTCACCCTCACCATGCTTGGAGCATTGTAGGAGAGGGAAGATCTGACCTAAGCTGTTTGGCAAGCTCCATGTCGTCCTCATTGCTTATGGCGATGATCTCCTCCTATTGCGAACCTCTCCATGAGGAGTGCCCAAAACACCATGGGCACAAGGGGGACCCCGGAGTGACACCCAGGACTTGTGGCGCCATTGGTGAGAGGGCCCAAGTGATCCTAGTGTGGGTAAGGGCCCCAGGTGTTGGGAACGCCTCCCACCCTCGGAGACTAGGAGGCATAAGGGTCAGGCCATAAGCTATGCGTAGTTTATGGCGTGTACATTCTAGAATGCTTAAGTACACCTCAGTCTTAGGTGTGAGCTAGGAGTTATGGCAATTTGAGTGGGACAGCGCCCTGGTACGGCAGTGGCCTGGGAGTGGCTCCCGGGACTGCCAAGGTTTGAACAGGCATAACTTCCTCAATGCTTGCTCAAATGGGGCAAGTGAGGAGTCCATCGGCATCTACGTGAAGCGTAGATGAAGATGGGGTGGTTGCTTGTTAACATTAGGGATCACATAAGGAAGTTATGATGGTCTGAAGCTGCTAGGGGCTTCTAGGCCCAGCGGCTAAAGAAAAATGTCTACTTGGCCCCAACTCTTGGTAGAGAGACAAAAAGTTTCTTGACGGTGGGGTAGGGGCCCCGTCTAGAGTCCTAGAGGCTTATATGGGTGAGGTGGTGTGGCCTCACCCACCCGAGGCCGAATGGCACAACCTCCATGGGCTTTGGCCCAATGTGAGGGCATAATTGCCTAGTATGCTTCGGGTTGTTGTAGTGTTGCTTCGGCAACGCGATGATCAACATAAGATTGGACTTCCATGGATGGAAGTGCACATCTAAGAATTGGTTATTAATTAAAGGGTGAGTCCCAAAAGCAAAGTAGGAGGGTTGGTTCCACTCTTATGAACTATAAGGTCCGGGGTAGGAGGAGCTAACCATTAGCATGGCGGAATGCGAAGGGTTAGCGCTCGTAACCTTTGCTAGGAATGAAAATGACCAAATTAGTTAAGGGGGCTAGCACGGGTTGTGACAGTGGGTGGCAAGAATCTCGAGGGGGACACTTCACTATACTTTGTGCGAACACGTGCGTTAAAGGGGTATTTAAATGAGGCTATCACATAATTGGAATATTCGAGGTATATCCTCAAATATTCTAGAATATTTCAAGTATATTCTTGATATATTCTCTCATTATTCCTTACTTGAATTTTAAGCATCCTATATTACATCTAATTTTTTCTAAATTTTATTGCTCATGAATAAAATACACCCTATATTTTAACGCACCATGTTTACTAATTTTCCTAAGTGTCCTCCCCGAGGCAGGAATTTGTCCAAACCAAACTGTGCAACTTCTAGCCCTTATTTCCGACAGATTCAGGTGGAGTACGACCAACCGATGGCATAGAATAAAGATGTGATTCAACATTATATAGGTTGGGATACAAAGCATAACTTTCGGTGGAAGGTGGATTCTGAGCACCGTTCATCTTGGATAGACCATGATTCCATGTTCATAGCATGGACACCACAAAAAAAATCATAGTGGATCAATGTCCATCCCTCAAAAGTACATAACTTTTGCAAAAGACAACCTTGGTCGGATCGCACAAAAAACATGCCATATTGAATGAGAAGTTGGTAGGATTGTGTTATCAAAATTATAGTTTTATATGAAACTGTAGTAGACACATATTAGTCATATGTGTGCTCCTCAAAATAGGGGTAGAGTTTGGGTTGAACTTAGGAACGCTCCAACTCGATCGGGGTTGGATGAATATTCATATAGAATATTTCATAACAAATGTGAACTTTATTTTTTTAATTTTTTTGGGACTAGATTATAGGGTTGAATAAATATGCCTTTATTGCACGATGCTTCTTAACTTGTAGTGTCTATATTTTATTTAACATGCTAATAATAGAAAACATTGTATATGATTTATTTCATGAAGGTGGTTTCAAGTGCTCTACCCAATGTGTTTATGTCGGCCAACCATTGATTTTGGGATACTAGGACTAATAATATATTTGGGATTATTGACAATATAGTTTTGGGCGAATTCATGTTGTTATGGTCCATATATTAATTTGAGACAAGAGAAAATTTCAAATTAGCAAATATAGTGTTCTATGAAACAAAGGATGTTTGAAAGGCAAATTAAATGCAGTAATGGGAGAACTACCAATAATCATAATTGGAATAGTTATTTAGGATATTCCTATGGAGTTGGAAGTAACTAGTCCGGTAGGATAGTTGGTGGGACGAGGGCAAACTACCAATTATCATAGATAACGTCAATTATTGGAGAAACGTACAACAAAGAAAGAGCAACTGGGCCGGTGGTACCAATATCTAAGGAAATGCTGATAGTACTCGTAGTCAAATAAGGCCGATATTGTGTCTTTATAGGAAACCAAGACAATAGCCCCCTAGTAATAGATACCTGGTAGTTTCAATAATGGTAGATACACCGTACCTAGTAGAATGAATAAGCCTAAGAAACCACACCATAACTGGTAGCTTGAGCGGTAATGTCAATGGCAAGAGGGATCAGAGTCAGCTTAGCGTACTTAGTTTACTGGGGGTAGAAAGAAGTAGTCTTTAACATTGACATTGCAAATTTGCTAACTTGCTCTCCGGATTGTGGCTAACTTATTGTGCTCTTGTCTTTGTTTGTTTGATACAATCATGCATTGGAAATTGAAAGTGCATTTTATGTGCAATAATTAGTTTTATTTAAATTCATGATTTATATTTTGTACATGTAGTGGAGACACTACATTAACAAGCTTAGTATAAATACATGAGTCCATTTTCTAGCACGATTTAAGTAAATATAAATTTTCCTTCTCTATAATATTCTCATGTATAGGGGGTTTAATTGCATGGTGACCCACGCACATCATTTAGGTTTCCAATGAAGAGTCCAGCCCTAGGGATTCCTCCCCATCCTCACTTCTTCACATGTTACATGAATCATTTGTTAAATTTTCTTTTCTTTCGTGTTCTCTTTGTTATACTTCTTCAGTTTCTTTAGTTTTTTGGTTTTTTTTCCTCTCTCCTTTGAGATTTTCATGCTTTTTTTTGCTATTATTTTCCATTGAGAAGTACACAACTCCATTATCATTTATCTTAATTATTTACGCATTTAAGATTTTTCATTTTGGCATTAATTCCTTTTTAAAATCATTTTTAATTTGCATGCTTTCACATTCTTCTTGTTTTTTGTCCTCCTTATTCTTTGAGATCATTTTGTACTCTTTCCTCTTTATAATTATTTTGTAACAAATATTTTATAAATTTTAAATTATTTCTCTTCCTTTAAATTTCTTTTTTTTCCTTCTCTTCATGATGTCTTCTTTGTATCTCCTCCTACTTAAGAGTTTACTTTATGTTTTAATTTCTTAAGATGCACTACCTTATTTATTTTTCTTATGTATATATATTTTTTTGAAATAGCCTTGATACTTTTTCCTCTTGATATCACCATGCTTCTTTCATTTTTGAAGATTATTTTTCCCTTGTGTTCTTTATTTTTCTATTTGATAACACCTTCCATCTTCTTTATTTTCATATCAAGTTTCATTTGTTTATGCAATTTTTTTTTGAGAAATTATTATGTTCATAGTATATAAACATGATAATATATTTATAATGATTTATATTCATCGCAATCCAACATGTTTTGATATATGCCTATGCTTAAGAATTAGCAAAACAACCAAAAATAAATTTGGCTATAACAATACGTCATAGTGACTTACCAAATGTTACACACACGGATACCTATGTTATCAATAAAAATAATTATGTAGAATAGAATGCGACTTCATGGCTTTGGTAGCAACATGTGGAAGCCTAAAAGTTGATTCTTCGATGTTCTAAAGCCAGATCATGGCAATTTGCCACTTATTTTCTATTTACAAAACAAAATAATAATTGCTCTATAATAGTTAGCTTGGCACATGAGGTCTCATACGCCAACTCAAAGTTACTTGCGTAAACTAAGTCTCACCCGAATCTCTTGATGAACACATCTGGAATTTGTTACTAGTCTACTAGATGACTCCCTTGAAGTGCATCCTTGGCCACATGTGTTGGCCTCTGCCTTATACATGGTCACCTAGAATATATTAATTGTATTTGAGTTAAAAAAAACTTTTGAAATGCATCAAATCATGTAGTATGTTGAACAAAGCATGAAGTTGACGTGGCCTTAATTGAAAATGTCTTGATGGCCTTTCAACCATTGGTAATGGCAAAGATTCTCATTCAAAACTAACACCAAAGTAACATGTGCTACGATGAGATTGGGTACCTATATGCTCAAACATAGATGTTATTTTACATTACACGCTTAGCTTTAACAAACTTGGATTAAAGACCAAATATGCAAGTGTGAAGAGAAAGAGAGCCTTTGATTTGACTTCTTATACATTTGACATTCTAGCTTTGATTTTAACACTTGGCATTGGCGAACCACATGAAACAATTCTTGAGTTGATCCAATGGCCAAAACTATATGTGAAGTTGGAAACACATGTCCAACAACACAACACTCTAACATGGACCACCAAGAGAAGAGTACTACGTAAGCATGATTGGGTGACCGTTGTTTGTGTGTGTTTCTACCCAAATCAAATAAATGTCTATTTCTTTGGCAAACACATGTTGAAATGCCATTGGGTCCTCAAAAAAGGAAAAAAAAAAGGAAAAAAAAAAACGGCAACTCTAGGGTGCTCTCTAGGCCATTCTCTAGCATGGTTGGGATCAATCCTTTTGATGCAACCATTGTTACTATCTTATGGGTACAACTATATTATATAGTACATTCCATTATCATGATTCTCAATTTCCCATTGGACATCAAAGCATTGTGGGTACCACACGTGTTCAAAGACTTCACTATTTATTGTTGTTTTAAAAACAACCCATTTTACTGCACCTTGAGTCCTTCCAATGAACTGGGAGAACCAAACGCTAAGTTGGTTACAGATGAACTGGTTGAGTTTGAGAAATAACCGGTTCAAGGTCAAGATTTCAGGAAATTTACCGATCATTTTAGAGGAATCTATAAAACATACCTCACATGATGAAGGAGACCTGAAAGATGTCAACATGTAATCGGTTGGAACTGGAAACACTAGGGTTTTGATCAATTATAATGCCCAAAAATCTCCCCGGACACTGAACCCTTCACTTGTGACATTTCCCTGCATGTGATTTATTGCTTCATAAGAAAGGTAACTTTTGGCCAGCCATGCACAAGTGCTAAGCGGATGCAAGCATAGTCAAGTACACAACTTAATTATCTTGCATAGGTATAAGTGAAAATGATTCAAAATTATATACTAGCTTTGAATTATGTGAAGGAAAAAAATCATAAACATTTGAAAAACATATTGATCTACAAAGCCAACCAATTTATGTTGACAATTTTTTTTCTCCAAGAAAGTCTACATATTTTAGAAGATGGTGCAAGTAGTGTCCAAGTAGACATATTGAACATGTCATTGTCTAAAATTTGTTCTAAACATATACATTAAATTGATGTGTTTCTATAAATTGATGTTTTTCTATTTCACCCAACTTTCAAAATAGACTCCAATACACAACATGCTAACGAGCTTTGAATAAAAAAATTTCTCAAAGAATGATCAAACCCACGGTTTTGTCAACCCTCCCCTTTGAGGGACTTTACATATAACTCTAATAGTATTCATCAATCATGAACTAAAGTGTCACGTTAGCCTTGTAGGAACTTAGGTTTCCCCTAATTAACGGAATTTAAAACTAAAGTTCCTTTGGGTGCAAAGTAGCAATTTGTAAGTATCTAATATGGGCCCTACCTGTCTTATAGGTCTATCATTTTCTCATGTACAAAGTGCAACGAGGTTGAGTCATTCAGCTTGTAACTTTAGAAAACGTGAGGCACAACTTTTGTTGTGGGTTTTTTGTGGTGTACATCTATGGCGTGAAGGTGAGCAAAGGTGAGAAGTGTATGCTTGATATGGAATATAAATTTGTGGACTGGTTTTTACATCCTCCTTGATAAGTGCACATAAATCGGAGAGTGACCTGGTATCATAGTATTGATTTCTAATGTATAGGTACATATTCAAGTAAGAGGTCAATATATATTGATAAGAAAACTACTATTGGTGATTTACATAGCATCATTCGACTTCATCAAACATGGAGAGAAGCATACTAGCATATCTGGCACAAATTACCACAAGCCCTCATATTCAACCTCATCATGAAGGGAGGCTCATGGGTGTACATAGGAAGGCCATTAAATTGGCCATGTTGGAAAGGGAATGTAGTCCTATGTCCTAAATATGCTATGAGATATTCACCTCGATGAGCTCAAGTCAAATTGCAAGCTCAAATTTCATGTGCCCATCCTGGGGATTGAATTTTTCATTGGAGACCTAAATGATGTGCGTGGGTCACTATGCAATCGAATCAAACCCCCTATATATGAGAGTTTCATAGAGAAAAACAAATTTGTACGTACTTACATCATGATACTAGAAAATTGATATGTGTATTTATACTAAGCTTTTCAATTTAGTGTGTAAAAAACCTCCACTACTTATACAAAATTCAAATCATGAATTTAAATAATCTTTTATTAAACATAGAATTCACTTTGACCTTCCAATGAGAAAGTTATTGAATGATTTTCATCCATTGCATGGAATGCATGATTGTATCAAACAAACAAAGACAAGAGCACCAAAGTTAGCCACAATCCCAGGACCAAAGCTCGAGGAAGCCCATGAGCGTTTCAAGAGCCTCTAGGTTGTAAAAACATAGAACCCAAACATAAATCCTAAACAAGAACATACATGGTACTCATCAAGGACTATGACCATATGACACCACTGCATGAAAACATGAATTGGATGAAACTAGCACATCTATTGTCAATGTTTTCACTAAACCTTAGGGCCCTTTTTGTACATCACCCTTTACTTCCAAAAAAACTAATAGCCTTTTTAAATGCACACACTAGATAAAACTAATACCTCTCCTTTATGTATAGTATGTACGTTAGTGCCTCAAATATCCTAATATCATGCATGGTATCAACGTGCATTGAGGACTGCATTCCTAGCTCATTTTAGACCATTGGGCTTTGCTACTAGCCTAAAAGCGAGATTGCATACCACCAAAATGGGTACCAATGAGAAAATTGATAGCTATTTGATAGAATGTAAGATATCTTGCAACATATGGGTAATCATCAAATCCGAGATGATTTCCGTAAGAGTATATTTATCGGTGATTTATATCCTATGGAACTTAGGATCTATGTCAAGGAAGAAGCCACTGCTACATATGCATAAGCTTACGCACGTGCAAAAACAAGGGAAGAATGTAGATTGGAAAATGATTCGATTATATACACTAATAATACATATTCCAATAACCCATTCCATCACATTTTGGTATCTTTCCCATTACTGATAACAACCAACATTATATCACGAATGCATCAGTAGTGCAAAATTCTAATGCACCTTTGTATACTCAGCCTATTATTAGCTGAACTACACAACAAGACCATGTAATTGCTAAACATGATTATGCCATATGAAACTTGACTAAATAGTTGTTAGAATTGTTAGTTAAGATAGCCAACAATAAACCTAAAAGACCTCAACCCATAGAAGAGTGGCATAATGTATGGTGTCACAATTGTAAGGGTTAGGGGCACCTTGCTAATGAACTTTCAACCACAAAGGGATTCAACACAAAATGTACATGGGTGCAAACATGGTAAAGTGGACCAAAAAAATGCTCGGATCAATGTAAATTTGGAGGTGCCATCCGAAAGTGACCATTATCAAATAAAACTGTGATTCTACTATGGATATAGAAATGTTATTCTATTAGTGTACTAGTATAGGAATTAAGTGAGTCAAAGAAAAGTGAAGAAAATATGTGTTTTAGAATATCTATATGCCATTTCTAAACACCTATGCAAACTTGTCAGGATTTGCAAATGCTTGAAAGTGACATATAAGTAGTCTCATAATAACATATTAAATTAGAATTATTATACGATGACCTAGAAAATACTTGTATATACATATTTTGTTGGAAAAAAATCAACAAAACCTTTCATTTCAATGTAAAAACACTTGCATGAAACACAAAATTTGCCAACTTTACTTATGAGTATTATTATTAGGGTGAATAAGGTAAGTTTTTTCATTATTTTTGGAATTGTTATAGTATCATATATGCATAGGTTGTGATAAATTTATTTCCAATATATTACAATTTTATTTCAAAACATCACATAGTCAAAATTTTATTGTTTTTCGTAACAAAGTGCATGATCCACTAATTCTAATACAAGGAGCCTTAGGAATGCAAGTGAAATTAACGAGGGAATTATTTTTATTTTTATTATTTTTATTATCATTGGAAGCCAAGGTGTAAATTAAGGAAAAACATCCAACTTGGGGATCTAGATTTAGCAAGTTGCAATCATTCATTGATTGAAAAACTTCACACGGCCATTCATAAACTTGAGATCCTTTCAATTTTGGAACCATTGGGTCTACAAAGCATATCAAGTAGGGTTATAATAAACCTATGGATATTTTACATGACATAGAGTGGAATAAAGTTTCATGTTCCATATGGTTCCCTTTTTGTTCTCTCATGTTCCCTCCCACATTCTCATGATGTTAACAAGTGGTGAATTTACTTATAATGAATAAAAAATTGTCCATTTTTATGTACTTGCCCCCATATTTTGTGGAAGGTATCATGCAGTTTAAGAGTATTGAAACCTTAAGCAACAAAAGATTGTAAATCAAGTTGATACAAGTCAATCTTGTCATTGGCAACAAGAACAAAATGGACCAGGTCCTAGTGCCAGTTACAATCCCAAAAGAAATTTGAATTGTTGACTGATACCTTTGCATTATCAAAAACATTCTACATGGATTCAACAAAATGATTCTTCCAATTGGAACGGATCTCCATCTTAAAATCAGAATTATGAGAGGTTTAATTCAAACGTAGATGATCTAAGGAAATGTCCTATCTGTTAGAGATGTAAAGAACTTGGTCATTATATCAACAACTGTTCAAATCCTAAGAAACCACATGACTATGTTCATTTGTGGCAATTGCAAACAACATGACACCCCACAAATGAATGTCCTCATCCTAAGAAAGATTGTCCTCCCAATGAGAGAGATTGGAAAAAAAACGAGTGAGAATTCCAGACCCAAATGATGATGAAGAGGGGGCACAACAACAAAATGCATGTTTTATAACTGCAATTTATGACTGCACTCAGTCATAAAATCCCAAAATATGATTGACGAGGCACTGGAGGAGGATGACGTGCGCGGTGACTGTGATCTACTCATTACCGACGACTCGCTTCGAACATATGAATATATACGGTAATTGGGGCGTATAAAATGACAGAATCTACGACCCCGACAGCACGTGGGGTATGCTTTGGCTGGCCTTGGAGTCCGTGACCTTCTTTGACTTGCTTGGGTAAAAAAAACACAATCTGACTTGGCATGTGACTTTGCGTAGTCATATTTTTGGCTGACGTGTAATATGATTGTGACGAGTCATAATTTGGCCGACGTGGCAGACCACGTGGAATGTGACTGCTTGTAGTCATGTTTTTGTGGCATTAGCCGAATTTTTTGCTGGACTGTGATTATTAAATAACGGCATATAGTCATATTCTTGGTGATATGTATTGCAAAATATAACATGATGGAGTGATATTTTTTGTGATTGAGAGTCATATTATATGGTTTTCAGTGCGCGGTTGTGACTGTATTGGATTAAATCCGCATTACTTCTAGTTATGAATGTCAGTCACATTTTGAATACATTCCAAACAGTTGTGACGCATTGAAGTCATGCGTTATATGACTGAGGCAACTAAGAAAAAAAATTGTCACAGATCTATATAAGTATGTACCAAGTTCACTTTGCATATACACGGGAGGCAATCATTAGAGACACAAATTGCACAGATAAATATAAATGGGTTCAATGATATTTTGTAGTCAATATCTTAAAACATATCCAAATGAGTCAGTCTCTGCCACATTTACAATCACGTATGTGGAGGTTTAATTTCCCATCAATATATAAACTACCTAATTATGAAAGGCTTGTTTCATTCATCCGGGATAGCCTTGAATGCTTCCATGGGCCATTTGGTGGTGGAATTCAACGCATCGTCCAAACACACCATCGGCGGGTCGTCGTTATTGTTGCCCTCATACAACAACACTACTTCTGCTTCCGGCACAATTGAGGATATGTTTACAGATACGTTGTCCTCCTCAATGATATTAATGCCATAACTTGTAGAAACCCCTTTCACGCATGACGGTTACACATCGCATACATTCGATATTCCATGATATGTCATTATTACATGAATTTTTTTATTTGTAACACGTCCATGTTATATTTGGCATTTTATGATGAGTCCTTGTTATATACATTGGACATTTTATGACAAAACTCTGTAACATATAATTTCATAATTTTATGACTTATTCTTGTGACACAAGACAATTTATGACACGTCCTTGTTGCTTTTATTATTTTATAACATGTCCATTTTATATCCAATCGACGTTTTATAACGCGACACTATTATACATCCTTCTCGTATGTGCCAGCCAAAGCGTACAAAAATAACATGAGGACGGTTGGAGGGCGAACGTCTTTCTCTCTCGCCAATGCACGCCAAGTAGGACGTGCCTTCTGGTCCGCTAAGAGCTTCTCCGTCTCGCCCTTTCTCTTCTTGGCCGCTTGTTTGTCTTTTCTCGTTGGAGGTTGGCTGCCAGTATCTGTTGTGGTATTAAGCAGGGGCTCGGTTGCAGCAGTCTCCCCAATGTGCACAGATTCTGCGGATTTCCCACTTGCCTTCTTGTCCTAATAATTCACATGAACGGTGTATTAGTGTTGCATGTTTCTATCGGAGGAACAAAATTGCTACAACAATGATGTTCTAAGCATGAATTCAGAGCCCGTACCTGAGGTGATGCATCCGCTACCTCGGCTGCGGATGCATTGATCACATCGGCGTTGGGGGTTGTGACTATTGGCAAACATACTAGGTCTTGCATGGCGACAACTTGTTCTATGGGCACCAACTCCTGCGCCATCGCGTCCTCCAAACCCGTGGTTCCCACTTCCGAAGAAGTTGGTGGTACCCCACCCCCTATGGTTCGATTCTGGACCTTGTGGAGAAGCTGCTTCACCATAGCCTTCATATCCTCCAACTCCTCCTTCACATTGTCCTGGAAGTTGTGCAACTTGCTCCGCACCTCTACAAGGCCTCTATCTCCCACTCTCGCATTTGCGAGTGACCCTTTTGAAGATGACGAGCGGTTGTGGCTTGATTTTCCTAATGTCGCAAGCTCGGTTTTGATCTCCAGCTACGTGGGGGGACGATCCAAATCTGCAGCCTGTGAGAGAAGCAATTGTCCATCCATGAAAATTTTGCGAAGGTATCAATACCCACCTATTCCAATCTTAATGACAACAATGGCTCCCGAACCAGTGAAACATGTGGTTTCATTTTGTGAATTTCACGGAGTTATATGACTCTCACAATGTGATTGGGATGAGTGACATGACTATGCAGAGTCATATCATCCATATTCTACCTTTATTCGAATGGAGTGAGTCACACGACGCAATATGTATAGTCATATGACTCGGCATATATGACTGCATGAAGTCACGTGCTTGTACATAAACATATGAACACTATGCACATAATCACTCACGCCAAGGCTCTAGGAGATCATTTACAAGTCGCGATCTCACTTCTCCCTTCGACCACCCAGAGTACAACAAATTTTGCACGGTCTGCCTCGCAACCTTCATTCGCGACGCCTCCGCAATCTTGTCCATCCTCGCAATTAGTTCTTGAAGTTGTCCACGTGTTGCTTTTTCACATACGGTGGGAGCGGCCCACCGTTCTCAATCAATTTCTTCATATTCGACCGCCGAGTCTGCATTTGTTGACGTAGTATCTGAAAAAAAACCTCCTCCGGAATATCGCCTAGTCCGCCCCAGTACTCGAACTACGCCGCCATCGTTTCCTTGATCACTATCAAGAGCGCTCGAGGATGTGCCTTGAAGTTGTCCACACTCCAGTCTAGGTCAGGGGAGTAGCCCCGTAGTCTAGTTAGCCAGTCGGGCCTACGTTGCTAGGTAGGGCATCTTGCTTTGTCCATGCCGACCCAGGATCGCCCCCCACCGCCCATGCTCGTGTCTTGTTTGTCACATTTCTTCAAGTGCCTCCTAAGATGCTTCAACTTCGATTATCGATGCCGGGTTCTCCCGTCGTCACGATCACTTGCTTCATTCTCCACCATCCGGTTGAGTTTCCGCACCTTCTCTCGGAGTTGTGTCGGACCTGCCTTTTTTTTCGCCATGCACCTCAAAATACTCACCTCCTGTGGCTCCAGCTCGTCAAGGAGCTCATTGCAATGCCCGTGGCTAGATGTGAGCCCAATATGATGCTCACATGTTAACTTAATCACAAAAATTACTAAAACCTTAATATTGTGCCTTCTTGAGTAGTCAAAAAAATAAGAAAAAGGGTGAGGAGTCAAAGTCTAGATTGAATTAAATTAAGCGGTAAGTTAGGAGTTATGTAAGGCAAGAGGCCTTGGAGAAGTGATGGGGAGTCAAGTAAGTAGTTAGGTGTGAGTTCTAGGGGGAGGTAAAATTGACTAAGGGAATGGGGAAATGGAGTCTTACAAGGGGAAGGGCCAAGGAAAGAGGCCTAACCCCGTTTTTCTTTTCGGGCGGCCCGAAAGACGCCGGGCAACGCAAGAAAAAAGGGAGAAGCTTGGAGGGGTCTCGGGAGGCAAGGGAGAGGAGCCTCATAATGCATGTAGAGGGAGACTCTCGGGGAGAGAGGCGGAAGCCCTGTCTTTGGGTGGATTGAATGTGAACAAGAGAGCGAGAGTGGGAGAGGGGAGGGCAAGTGAGCACCCATAGCAGGCTCTGGAGCCATGAAGGCAGAGGGGGCGCAAAGATACGTTGTCCTAATGGTGGGGTTGTTGGTGTTGTGCTGCTTTGGGAAAAGGTGGATCGGCAAAGGAGAGTCAACAATCTCTGCTTCCAGAGGACTTCGGAAGTCGGTTGGACGGCGCACCTTTGTTGGTTGGTCTTGTGCAACCCCAAATAGTGTTGCCACGTCTTCAAGCAATGCACTACGGCAAAGAGTTCTTTTTCATGAGTCGGCCATCTCATTTGACAACCATCAAGTTTCTTGCTCTCATAAGCAATGGGCCGTCCATCTTGCATCAACACTCCGCCAATGGTAAAATCACTCGCATCTGTATGCACTTCAAAAGGCTTGTCAAACTCCGAAAACTTGAGCACGGGTGGCGAAGACAACTTGTTCTTGAGTTCCCGAAAGGCTTGGTGACAAGGTTCATCCCACTCTTGGGATACCCCCTTCTTTAACAAGTCGGACAAAAGCCTAGCAACCTTAGAAAAATCTCGAATGAAGCGGCGGTAGTAGTTGGCTAGGCCAAGGAATGACCTAAGTCCCTTTTGAGTGGACGGCCGCTTTCACTCTTGAATTGCTTTTACCTTTTTCATGTTTGGCTTAATTCCCTCCCTCGTCACCACATGGCCCAAGAACTCAATTTCTTGTCGAGCAAAATCACTCTTCTCCCCGTTGGCATACAATTTGTTGTCCCTTAGCTTTTGAAGCACCACCTCAAGGTGTCGTACGTGCTCCTCCGCCGTCTTGGAATACACCAAGATATCGTCGATGTAGACTATCACAAAATCGTCCATTTCCTCTCGAAAAATGATGTTCATAAGGGTTGTGAATGTTGAGGGCGCATTACACAACCCGAAGGACATCACCAAAAATTCGTAAGACCCATACCTTGTGCGGCACGCCGTCTTGTCCACATCTCCATCCGCGATTTGAATCTGATAGTACCCCGATTTAAGTTCTATCCGACTAAAATACTTAGCCCCCGCCAACCGGTCAAAAATATCGGGCACCTCTCCATGAGGAGTGCCTGAAATACCATGGGCACAAGGGGGACCCTGGAGTGACACCCGGGACTTGTGGCGCCATTGGTAAGAGGGCCCAAGTGATCCTAGTGTGGGCGAGGGCCCCGGGCATTGGGAACGCCTCCCACCCACAGAGACTAGGTGGTATGAGGGTAAGGCCATGAGCTATGCATAGCTTATGGCGTGTAAATTCTAGAATGCTCAAGAACACCTCAATCGGAGGTGTGAGCTAGGAGTTATGGCCATTTGAGTGATTCCCGGGACTGCCAAGGTTCGAACAGGCATAACTTCCTCAATTCTTGCCTGAATGGGGCTAATGATGAGTCCATCAGCATCTACGTGAAGCGTAGATAAAGATGGGGTGGTTGCTTGTTAGTATCAGAAACCATAGAAGGAAGTTATGATGGTATGAAGCTGCTAGGGGCTTCTAGGCCCAACAGCTAAGGGAAAATGTCTACTTGGCCCCAACTCTTGGTAGAGAGACAAGAGGTTTCTTGACGGTGGGTAGGGGCCCCGCGTAGAGTCCTAGAGGCTTATATGGGTGAGGTGGTGTGGCCTCACCCACCCGAGGTTGAACGGCACGGCCTCCATGGGCATTGGCCCAATGTCAGGCCATAGTACGCTTCGGGTTGTTGTAGTTTTGCTCCGGCAATGAGATGATCAACATAGGATTGGACTTCCATGGATGGAAGTCTACATCAAAGAAATGGGTTACAGTTTCAAAAGTAAAGTAGGAGGGTTGGTTCCCTCCTATGAACTATAAGGTCCGGGGTTAGAGGAGCTAACCATTAGCATGGCGGAATGCGAAGGGTTAGCGCTTGTAACCTTTGCTAGAAACGAAAATAGGCAAGATTGTTAAGGGGGATAACAAGGGTTGCGACAAAAAAGATCATCAATCCGAGGTAGCGGGTAATTGTTTTTGATGATCACCTTATTCAAGGCCCTATAATCGATACACATGCGTAGCTTGCCATCTTTTTTATCCACAAAGAGCACCGGAACTCCATATGGTGATTTACTCGGTCTAATGTAGCCTCTCGATAGCAAGTCATTGAGTTGCTTCTTCAATTCTAGCAACTCCATTTATTTCAATCGATAAGGTGCCTTGGATGGTGGCTCGGACCCCGGGATCACTTCGATGTTATGATCAACCTCTCTTGTTGGCGGTAACTCTCGCGCACCTCTTCATGAGGAGTGCCCGAAACACCATGGGCACAAGGGGACTGTGAGGCCCAAACCACACACCCTTAAGCGTCTTAGTCCGGGTGTGGGAATGGATATCACATTCATTTCACATAGCTCCTTCTTACCAACTTCGTGAGAATTCATCACATTTCTCATCAATCCGTACACACCAATTTATTCCATAACAAGATTACAAGTGTTAAGAAACACTCTTCTCTATCATGGCATTATTAGAGCACTCAAGTACAAATTCACACAACTCAATCACCAGTCCATCTCCTATTGCCACCTTATAATGTATAGTGGTCAATCAACTTGCTAATGACTAATCATCTAACTATCGTTATGTGCTAACTCTATTAACTAGCTATAACCTAATCTATTGTCAACCTCGTAGGCTCTTCCTTCCTTTATAATATTGCAATTTCAACCCTTTGGGCAATTTCCTAGATCCCATACTATTCCAAAGTATGCAACCTTGCTCCAAGCCCAACCCGTTCTCTTAATCCAACTAGCTAAGTATTCCCAGCCTCCCAGTCTGATTTCACAAACTAGCTGTTGCCGAGCCTCCCAGTCTGATTACACAACCAGCTGCTGCCGAACCCCCAGTCTGATTACACAACCAGCTGCTGCCAAACCCCCAGTCTGATTACACAACCAGCTGCTGCCGAACCCCAGTCTGATTATACAACCAGCTGCTACCGAACCCCCAACCAGTTGCTGCCGAGCCTCCCGTCTGATTACACAACTAGTTGCTGCCGAACGTCCCGTCTGATTACACAACCAGCTGTTGCCGAGCCTCCCAGTCTGATTACACAACCAGCTATTGCCGAACCCCCAGTCTGATTAACCAAATCCTACTTAATTTCTAACAAGCCCCCTCACTAATTACTCTAACAACAACTCACTAATTCTACTAAACTACTTCCTAATTCACACATTCCCTTTTCTTAATCTAAGAGCTCCCAATTCCTGGAGAGGAGAGAAAGAGAGAAAGAGAGGAGAGGAAGAGAAGAGAGAATGAAGAGAGAATGAAGAGAGGAGTGGAGGAGGAGGAGAGGGCACCCAAGACCACAAGCCCCTTAACCTTCTCCTACTTAATAGGACCTTATCCTATCCACTAAATCCTCACCCTCTAAACCAACAGGAGTATGTTCTAATTCAAACATTTAAATCCAAGGCCCTTCTCCTTGCTTTATCAACAATACTCACTTAATCACAACAACTCCTAATGCCACTAAACTTCAATTAACCACACAAAATAGGCTTAAGGCCTAAAACATAAAGCACACCAAGCCTCGCTCTTTTTATACTTTTGATTGTTTCAATAACACTCCAAATGCAATTCTAAATAAATTCTAAACATAAAACAAATATGAGCACTCATTTTGGGCTCATGGGGACCCCAGGACTTGTGGCGCCGTTGGTGAAAGGGCCCAAGTGATCATAGTGTGGGTGAGGGCCCCTGTCGCAACCCTTGCTAGCCCCCTTTGACAATCTTGCCAATTTTCAATTCTAGCAAAGGTTACGAGCGCTAACCCTTCGCATTCCGCCATGCTAATGGTTAGCTCCTCTTACCCCCGACCATATAGTTCATAGGAGGGGAACCAACCCTCCTACTTTGATTTTGGGACTCACCCCTTCATCGGTAACCAATTCTTAAATGTGGACTTCCATCCATAAAAGTCCAATCTCATGTTGATCATTGCATTGCTGGAGCAACGCTACAACAACCCGAACCATACTAGGCAACTATGGCCTCACATTGGGCCAATGCCCATGGAGGCCGTGCCGTTCGGCCTCGGGTGGGTGAGGCTACACTACCTCACCCATATAAGCCTCTAGGACTCTACGCGGGACCCCTACCCCACCGTCAACCAACCTCTTGTCTCTCCACCAAGAGTTGGGGCCAAGTAGACATTTTCCTTTAGCCGTTGGGCCTAGAAGCCCCCAGCAGCTTCAGATCATCATAACTTGGGAACGCCTCCCACCCATGGAGACTAGGAGGCATGAGGGTGAGGCCATGAGCTATGAGTAGCTCATGGCGGGGTGATTCTAGAATGCTCAAGGGGAAACTTAGTAGTGTGAGCGGAGAGCGGAGATTGGAGAGCGGAAAATTTAGATTTTGTTGGGTAATTTTAGGAGAAGCAGTGCCTATTTCCGTGGAATTAAAGATAGTTTGAATTCAAGTTGCTGGAAAGGCACTCCATTCCCGTGGACATAATAACCCAGAATTGTTCGAGAAACCAACGGATCCTATAGGCGTGGAAGATTGCATTTGTTATCAAACATCTTGTAGTATATGTTTCAAATGTTTCATATTAAATTAGGGCTGACGTTACCAATTGAAATGAAAATACCATACACAAAATGTTTTATTGGCCGACAAAATGTAGGTAAGTTAGGTGCCAACCTGAAGACGAACAAAAATGTGTATTCAGTTCAAGTAGCTATATACAGATTACTCTACTTTATTTTCATCTACACCCTATCAGCCGGGCATGTCCAATATGGATAAAATGATTCAAAGATCATGCCATAGATCTCCACCGCACACCAACAGCTTTCCAATTCATCCCTAAGCTTAGCAATGAACGCAATGATAAATCCCCCAAGTCCGACATAAGAATCCTCTTGGAAATTTTTGAGGTCACATGCCGGCTGTGTGAGAAGTTGAGAACCACATCAAGTTCATTTGAAATTGATGTATGAGGTTATGTTCGCGTATCAAAGACACCCTCGGGACACCATTGGGACCCATGGAGTATTCATGCTGAGCCAAACGAAGAGCATTGTACTCCACACTTTTGTCCACAATCGTTTGCCATGCTTTGCAACATAGCCTCAAATCGTGTATTAGCGACAAACGATGTTGGGTATCCAATACCGTATCCCGGCCCGTATCCACATTTGCGGCACCCACCAACAAGTTTGGGACCAATACGTTCAATTGTACATCTTCGTCCAAATACAATGCAAGACGCGCCATGATGTGGGATTCGCGCGATCTTCCACAACCTGATGAGTTATAAAATAAAGTCGGCCAAGATCAAAACTTAAAAACAAACATTCAAGATTTGTGAAATCTAGCCAAGAATGTAACCTCAAAACAAATACTCTAGAATTCTGAAATTTGGCCTAGAATGCAACCTCAAGACAAAGGGTCTAGAATTCTGAAATGTGGCCTAGAAAGCAACCTCGATTCAAAGACTATAGAATTTTGAAATGTGGCCTAGAATGCAACCTCAAGACAAAGACTCTAGAATTCTGAAATGTGGCCTAGAATGCAACCTCAAGACATAGACTCTAGAATTCTGAAATGTGGCCTAGAATGCAACCTCAAGACAAAGACTCTAGAATTATGAAATGTGGCCTACAATGCAACCTCAAGACAAAGACTCTAGAATTATGAAATGTGGCCTACAATGCAACCTCAACACAAAGACTCCAGAATTCTGAAATGTGGCCTAGAATGCAACCTCAAGACAAAGACTCTAGAATTCTGAAATGTGGCCTAGAATGCAACCTCAACACAAAGGGTCTAGAATTCTGAAATCTTGCCTAGAATGTAACCTCAACACAAATACTCTAGAATTCTGAAATGTGGCCTAGAATGCAACCTCAAGACAAAGACTCTAGAATTCTGAAATGTGGCCTAGAATGCAACCTCAAGACAAAGACTCTACACTTCTGAAATGTGGCCTAGAATGCAACCTCAAGACAAAGACTCTAGAAGTCTGAAATATGGCCTAGAATGCAACCTCAAGACAAAGACTCTAGAATTCTGAAATGTGGCCTACAATGCAATCTCAAGACAAAGACTCTAGAATTATGAAATGTGGCCTAGAATGCAACCTCAACACAAAGACTCTAGAAGTCTGAAATATGGCCTAGAATGCAACCTCAAGACAAAGACTCTAGAATTCTGAAATGTGGCCTAAAATGCAACCTCAACACAAAGACTCTAGAAGTCTGAAATATGGCCTAGAATGCAACCTCAAGACAAAGACTCTAGAATTATGAAATGTGGCCTAAAATGCAACCTCAAGACAAAGGGTCTAGAATTCTGAAATGTGGCCTAGAAAGCAACCTCAAGACAAAGACTCTAGAATTTTGAAATTTGGCCTTTACACAAGCATGCAAGCATTCTGAAATGTGGCATTGAAATAAACTTAAACAAAAAGAATTAAAAAATGCAGAGATTTGGCCGAGAGACACACCTGAACTCAAGAATGCAACCTTTGTCCAATGTGGCTGAGAGAGGCCAAACCAGAACTTCCATTTGTTATATAGCATTTGGGATAGGAAGTTGTCCAATGTGAAAAGGGTGCACGTGGAGGCAAACATCATGGGATTAATATTTGATTGGATTGCCCTGAAGTAATGGGGTGAATCTTGCCTTGAGTGGGGGATGCAATCTTCATAAGTATGACTATAGTGCCACATGCAAAATCTAGTGCAATGACCACAACCTTTGGGCTAAACCTTAACACAAAAATCAAACCATTCAAACCATGCAAAGTCACTCACAACCTTAGGTACTCTCAAGTACAACTAAACTAGGCAACCTCCAAAGTATATTCAACCCGTCCACCCGAACCTTTAAAGAGAAATCAAATCAATCACCAACCTAACATGAATAAGGGATTGAATGAGGTGTGCAAAAGGCACATGGAAATTCAACAAATGAATTTATACATCTTTTTAGCAAAAACATTACATATGGGATGGAGGTCCGAAATCTGGTCCTACATTCTTCAAGTAGGCCTAACTAGGTCCGTTGATTGATTTTGTTTTTACCATGTGTGAATGCTTGTATGAATATATATCCATTGAAATAGCATTTGAATGAGGGCTTGGTCACATATGGCTTCACACTACACTTAAAAATCCGTGACCACACTACATAATTTTGGAGGTGTATTGGGACGGCCTTTGGACACCTTGTCGTGGGCTCTCACAATTCATGGTTACCGACAAAATAGTTGAACCTATCAACCAACTAGTTGAACATATGTACAAAATTAATACAAGCCTTCGACCTTCAAGAGCAATTGAAAACAAACAACAACATAAGATGAAGAAGGAGTTGAATGTGGTTTGCAAAAGGCACAAGGAAATTCAACAAATGAACTTATAAAAAACTCATACATAGACAATATATAGGAGGTTCCAAACGCGAGAGGCGTAGTCAAGAACTTGGACTACCATGTCTATCACTATCCTCGCCATGCTCGGCCTCTATGTCTAGGAAATCAAAAACTAGTTTGTTGAAAGGTCGGATGGGACTAGGAGGTGGAGATGGAGCTTCCGCCAAAAGATTGGCAAGCTCAGCAGCATACGAAGGGAGCTCGAACGTCTTGGACTCGAACACATGCCTCGACGAAGGTCGGCGTTCTCCACTAGCACTCTGAACCCCAAAGACAAAAGATTAGAAACAAAATGACACAGAAAGATGGGAAAATGACATGAAGGCAAATATGTGAAAACATATAAAGCAAACTTACGCACAAAGAAAACCGAACGCGCGTTTGGTCATCTTCTGAGGCGGATCAAAAATAGACGTAGACGGTGGGACAACTGAGCGAGATGTACGAGCAGGCTGGGGATCGCGCATGGGGACTAGAAGTGCATTGAAAATGATGGGGTCACTCTCAAGTGCCACAATATGCCGCTCAAGGGAGCGACATGCTGCAATCGAACCACCTAAAGCAAAGAAATGTAAAATGTTAGTATGAAAAGTAGTGAAGCAAAAATAACGGAAAATTCAAAGTAAGGGTGATGCTGAAAAAGAAGGCGTACCTACACCACACTGCCAGTCCATAATAACATCATTTTCTTATCGGTGAGAGTAGCGAGAAGGATAGAGAAGAAAACATGATGCTTTTCACAAGCACCTCTCCAAGGTATCCCATCAGAGCGCATCGCCTGGCTCTTCTCATCGGTGAAGGCATTCAACCATCCATTTCGCTGGAGGTTGTAACCATACTCTTGAATGGCTTCCTCCCGCACTTTGAGAACGGAGTTAACACGAACAAGAACCTTGATGCTGAATTTCCGAGTCTGAAAAAAATAAAAACAATTTCATTAGAATCCGAAGAAATGAAATAAAAAAAATACACAATCGTATGAATAGACATAGAGTTGTTTACCACTCCAGAGGGGACCACAGGGGATTGGAGGCCCAAATCATTCATATCAAACCAATCTTCACCGACGTAGAAATCGTAAGTGTATGCCCAATCCAAAACAGTCTTGGAAACAGAGGAACTTGTACAATGGACAAGGACGAGGACCCCATGATCATAGAGGTTAGATTTCGCAAATGCAAAAAGACACTCATAGTATGATTCATGGAGTTTGTTCCAAGTAGGAATATCAGTAGAGATGTTGAGCACATGCAAATTCTCGGGAATGTCTACGAAGAGCAAATCGAGGCCCTTGTGAGTAGTAGTCGAGGTGTTCACACGGGAACAACCTGCTCCAACCTGCAATAAGACCTTCATGAGAAAAAAAAAACAAGGAAAAAAATAAGCAAGCGGAAATGAAAGAAGCCTAAACATTGACGAAGGGAAAGATACAAACCTTGCCAATGAACTCCTGAATGCGGGTATATACAGGGAGAGGACTTCCTGCAATCTCAGAATCCAGCATGAGGTGCACCATGTCCACATTTTCGATGAGGGCAAGCGTGGTTGGAGACTCCGAAGAGGTGGCACTCGTATCCAAGAGGGCGGCCTTCCTCTTGCAAGGCAAGGAGAGAAGAGAAGTGCCACTATGAGAAGGAGTAGCATTAGTTTGTGGATGAAAGGCTGAGGGAGTACCAGAGGGGGCAGCCGATGAAGCAAGGAAGGGAGTGCTAGAAGGACTGTGTAGTAAGGTGGGTGGCTGAACGGGGGTCTTTGAAGTAGAGCGAGTGAGAACTTGGGAAGATGCTTGAGTGACGGTATTCTTTGCTCTGCCCTTACCCTTTGGTGCCTTGGGTGGAGGAGGAGGTAGCTCAACGATGTCCGGCTCCTCAAAGGGGACAATGTTCTCATCGGGAGCACTACTCATTAGGCTGGCAAAGGGAGGCTTTTCTTCCCCAGACACAAATCCTCCAGAACAATCCAAGTACCATCCCCCAGCCTACAAGTGAGATTGAGGAAACTTGGTTGTTTGCGTGGCCGTGTACACACAGAGGCTAGAAAGCACGTTTACCCAGTCCGAGAGGTAGGTGGGCAAGGAAGATGCTGCCAAAGCATTCTTAGCAACCAACTTTCTCATGATATAACTACAAAAAAAATAAGATAACAATTTGAAAAAGAAGGAAATGGAATGCAAGAATGAAAGAAATGAATAGCGAAAATGAAGGATAAGTGTATTACCGATAGGCGACACGCTTAATAGTGAGAACACCCTCCTTGAAGTCAAAGAGGTTATCACCTTTGACAAAGGGGATGTCCGGCTTATCACCGAGATATGGTTTGAAGGCTCCGTCCCAAAGGAGAATCCTCCAGTGATCCACATATTCACGAGGGCGCAAGATAGTCTCCGATGCATCCCAATCGATATCGATTGTGAGGTCGTCCTGAAATGATTCAATTTGAACCGAGACTTCTTTCTCCAACTGAAATGAGAGGGAGAGAGAGTGAAATTAGATATGAAACAAGAGGGAAAAAAAATTAAGAAGCCTAGAAATGGATATACCTGAGCCCAGAATGACGCTTTGTAAAACCAGTCGTCCAATGCCTTCTCCCTCATAGGATTGTCGATTGGGAACTTGTTTTCAGACCTTTCACGAGTAGAGGCGTTCCACCAGTGAAGCCACTTGGCTTTGAATGAAGCTTCGACCAGACATGTGACAATTTTTTGCAACTTTTCAATTGTCATATCGGTCGAGACAAACTCATTAAAGTGCTTGTCGATATGCGGACGTCCAAAAAATTGAAATTAATCCAAGAGGGTTAAAAAATGAATGAATTTTTCATATCAAGAAAAACATGAAAGTAAAGAAATGATACCTCGTGAAAGAAATCCTCTTCATTGTCAGGGTGTGCGACCGAGATATATTTTTCAAATATGCGTGTACAAATGCTCTTGATGGTCTTCTCTTGGGCCTTGGTCATTACATTCCAAATTTCGGTAGCAGTCCTCTCCGCAACTGGAGTGGTTTTACGGTAGTGCCTCACTGCAAGGTCCGCTTGAGCCGAAATGTCTCTCTGCAAAAAATGACCTTGTGAGAAATATGATCGGCATGGAAATGCAAAATGGAATGCAGCTCGTGAAATGGAAAAGAAAAAATGCAAAGTCATACTTTGTAAAGGAATTTGACGAAGACATCCGCGGTGAGAGTGTACCAAGTAGGGCGACTCTTCTTAACCTTCTCGCATGCTTTGTAGTCGGCAGGAGATATGAGATTTTTGAATGTCAATAACTCCAACCTTCCAAACGTACGAATTTGAAGGAACTTGGCAGGAATGTTGGCCTTCACATAATCATGCTCGGTAGACCTGAGATAGAAACAAATATGAGAAACGACCAATGAAATGAACGAAGGAAATCAAAAAAATAAATATGCTTACCAATTAATGTCGCTCATTACGTTGGGAAAACACAGGTGCATCCCCTAGGGTCGACCACAATACAATCCACCGAGACATGCCAACTCTTGTCGTCGGCATGGTTGTTGTTGATATGCCTCCACCATGCTGTGAGTCGATGGTTTCTTTCCCACACGAAAAACATCTTCCCACAGAGATGTGCAAGATCCGGATCCTCCTTCAGCTTCACATCGAACTCCGCGGAGGTCTTTTGCCATAGAGGGCTCCATGAGGCCATAATGGCAGGGGAAACCGGGAGGTCCACAGAAATGTCGTTGAAAACTGAAACGTATAAGACCCGATCTCCCTCTCGGTATCCCATAACGAACTCACATTCCAAATGCTGCACCTCTACCTCGCTGATAGGACGGACTAGAGGGAGGGCTCGCAAGCGGCACAAAGGAATGGAGAAGCGGGACTTACTGGTGGGTTTAATACGGAGGCATTGGAGTCCTCCTTTTGTGATTTGCGGAGCTCAAGCTCACACACAATAGGATCTGTGTCGGCAATAGCAACAACGGTATCCTGGCCAATAGACATCACCTCTCCCTGCATTTGACGTTGCGAATTGGCACTCTCACCCTGGGCGGCCTCAACCTCGACCGCCGGGGCAGCAATAACAACGTCCTCTGCAGATTGATGTTGCTCCTCCGCAACCTCAAAAGATTGAGAGCCCTAAGAAAAAGAAACCATATGAGAACTTCCCAATTTAACAATAAAATGATAACACCTACAAGTTACCAATATCTTAGCAACCTCAGAAAAAAAAACTCACAAAGTAGTTTGAACACAAAGTAGTTTGAACACAAAGTAATATAATTATCAATTAGGAGGCAAATGAGTACCAACCACATTCAAAGCCGCCATAACGATGAGAAATTAGTGACAAAGACGTCCTCGTATTGTAAACAAAACAAATGCCTGATAGAAAAGCAATGCCAAGTCAAGTCATGAAGGGTATGAAAGAGGAGGGCTCGGTTCCGAGCATTACAATCTGAAACTTCAAGCCTAAACATGCAAGCAGAAGAGGCCTCGGATCCGAGGCCTCCCACCCAACCTCCCAACGCTGCCCTTAGGCATTTCTGAAGTGGCCTAGTCCACTCAAATGCGAACATCAAAATCTGACTTTACAAGCCAAATTTCCATCTATAACATTCAACAAAAAGAGGCCTCGGATCCGAGGCCTCTTTCCCAAACTTCAACCTTTGCCATTAGGCAATCCAGATGTGGCCTAGGCCTTACAGTTATGAACCCCAAAAACTGAAATTCCAAGCCTGAATGTTTTACACCTGCCCTAAGGCATTCATTAAGTGGCCTAGCCCATTAATATTTGAACATGAAAATCTCAATTTACAAACCAAAAATCAAGCATAAACAAACAACAAAAAGAGGCCTCGGATCCGAGGCCTCTTTCCCAACCTCCTACATCTGCCCTAGGCATTCCTGAAGTGGCCTAGGCCATTAGAATTTGAACATGAAATCTGAATTTACAAGCAAAAAAACAAAGCATAAATATACAACAAAAAGAGGCCTCGGATACGAGGCCTCTTTCCCAACCCTCTACCTCTCCCCTTAGGCAATCCAGACGTGGCTAGGCCTTACAGTTATAAACCTTTAAATCTAAAATTTCAAGCCTAAATGTCCTACACCTGCCCTTAGGCATTCCTGAATTGGCCTAGCCCATTAATATTTGAACATGATAATCTGAATTTAAGTGCCCAAAAACCATACATAAACAACCAACAAAAAGAGGCCTCGGATCCGTGGCCTCTTTCCCAACCCTCTACCTCTACCCTTGGGCAATCCAGTCGTGGCTAGATGTCACCAAAAGTACTCCACCCTTCGATTTCGTCCTAGCCCGAGTGGAATAGTATTGATGACACTTAGCAAACTCCTTCCTTAGTAACTCAATGTATCATTCCAATATGCCTTTGGAATATACACAACGTTAATGACTTATGATTTAACCCCCAAGGCTACATCCAGAACAAATTTCAGAATAGTATAACTTTTCCATTACTTCTCGGAATGTCCTGAAATTTTATCTGTAACTAGGGAGATAAAGCAAAAAACATCTCACCAATTTGTGAGCCTATCTCATTTTCTGTCCGACAGTTATGACCATTTTAGTGTGTCAGTCTACCCAGATTTCAGAATGTCATAACTTCCTCCCACGGGCTCCAAAGAACTCCAAATCTTGGGAGCAATCACAAAAACTAATTGTTTATGACCCCCTGAAATTTCAAACTATTTTCATTTTCTGCCAAAACGTTATGGCCTTTTTAGTCTGCAACTCTTGAAAACACTTCAGAATGATATATCTTCTTCTCATCTACTCGGAATGACTTGAAATTTGTACCACAACTAGGAAACCTAAGAAAAAAGCATCCCTCAAAATTTTATGCGTTTCCAAGCCTCTGTCCAGGAGTTATGCCCATTTCAGCTCGAAAATATAGGCAAAGTTCAGAATGTCATAATTGCTGCAGTAGTACTCCAAACATCCTCAAATTTTGACCATGTTCATATAAACAAGTTGTTTACTAATCCTCTAAATTTCAATGAAGTATCTTCTTCTGTTCGGAAGTTATGCCCCTTACAACCTAGACTACTCAAAGAACCCTCTCATTTATCAACTCGTATTCCGGCAACGTGTCACCAAAAGTACTCCACCCTTCGATTTCCTCCTAGCCTGAGTGGAATAGTTATGATGATACTTAGCAAACATATTTACCCAAGAAATATGAACTCAAGTACTACAACTTGAAGCCATAAATTATCTTAAAATCATTCACACCCAAACTAATTCTAACAAGAGGTTAAGCCCTCTTCAAGGCCAACTAGCCTTGGCTCCTAACTTCAAAACCATACACACACATGTGCTCCTATCTTGCTTCTACACACCCAAACTAATTCTAACAAGAGGTCAAACCCTCTTCAAGGCCAACTAGCCTTGGCTCCTAACTTCAAAACCATACACACATGTGCTCCTATCTTGCTTCCACACATCCAAATTAATTCTAACAAGAGGTCAAACCCTCTTCAAGGCCAACTAGCCTTGGCTCCTAACTTCAAAACCATACACACATGTGCTCCTATCTTGCTTCCACACACCCACATTTATAACACGTGGGGTGCCAAGGAGCACGAAGGAAAGAGAAGATGAATGAGGGAAGAATGAGGGATTATATAGTGAGTTTGAGGGGATGAGCATCCTCAAGGCTCACGATAAGCCCTCAAAATCTCCTCCTACTTTGTAAGCTCTCATCTTATCTCCTAAGCTTTCCTCCCTCAAATGATCAACAAAGATCCTAATTCAAACATTTAACTAACCTTGGCTTTCTACCTACCACACTTTACCAAGGTATGTCCTCATACTACTTAAATCCACTCCACACAAGCCTAATGCTTCAAACTTAGCTTTCTTCAAGCTTCACTCTTTTTATATTTTTGTGAATAATCATAAATCAACAAAATACCACTTGTAATGTTTTACAAGTGTTAACAACACATGTGGGTATCAATTTGGGCTCACACTAGACCTTACAGTTATGAACCACAAAATATGACATACAGGCTGGAATTTCAAGCCTTAATTTCCGAAGCATACCAGAAGTGGCCGCAAACTAGGAACCTCAAAATTAGAATCTAGAAGCTGAAAATTCAATCATAAGCTTCCTAGCGCTCCCGTTGGCATTCTGTAAGTGGCCACTTAACTATGATCCTCAAAACCTCAAAATATAGGCTGAAATTTCAACCTCCTCCCTCACTCAAAACTACACATCTCACCTACATACTCAACCCGAATCAACACAAGGCCGAGACCAGCCCATGCCAAGATTCCATGTACTTTAAGAACTCAAAACCCTCGCCTCAATCAATGTGCTACCTCTCAACTACACAATCAACCCGAATGAAGACAAGGCCGAGACTTCCTCCACATCAAGATTCCATGTACTTTGAGAACTCAAAACCCTCTCCTCACTCAAAACCCTACCTCTCAACTACACAATCAACCCGAATAAAGACAAGGCTGACACTTCCTCCAAGTCAACATTCCATGTGCTTTGAGAACTCAACACCCTCTCCTCACTCAAAACCCTTGCTCTCACCTACTCCTCTCTTCACTCTAAACCCTTGCTCTTATTCAACCCAAATCAAGACAAGGCCGAGACCAACCCAACCCAAGGGACGACCAGGGTTGTCTATTGTGTCGTGACGGAGGGTAATCCCGACATAATGTCGTGCCGTCACGACAAGTATCCGTCACGACATTATGCCGGATGATGTCTTTATCCTGCCGGATTTGAATTTTACCGAATTTTTTGTGTATTTACATTACCCCATTGCGGACACGTAGGAGTTACGATGTCCACGTGTGATGACATGTCAGCAAAGTAGAGGTAAAGTGGGGAATAAAATTACTAGCGCCCGTCCGCCCTCCCGTCCGCCCCCGTTCCCCGTACCCTAACCCCGCTCCCTTAGCCCATTAACATGTTCCCTAACCCGTTCCCTACGTTCCCTCCCGACCGACCTTTTCCCATCCTCCCTTTTCCCGTCCGACCCCCCCACCCGACCCTACCCCCCTTCCGACCACCCTACCCGACCCTCCCTCTCCGTCCTCCCCCCCCCCCCCCGCCCGACCCTCCCCCCGTCCGCCCCCCCCCGCCCGACCCTCACCCCCATCCGACCCCCCCCCGTCCGACCCCACGTTCCCCCGCGTTCCCACACGTCCGCCCGCGCTCCCCACCCGTTCCCCCCGTCCGACCTACCATAACATTAAGTAGCAATGCTAAGAGGGTACCCTTTGAGTACCCGCAAATTTACCTCAACAAGAAGGGAAAAGCTTGTACAGCAAGGGTGAATGAATGGATAATTAACCAAATATAGAAGCTTCAAAAAGGTATCAGAGAAGTCGTATGGCTGAGAGTTGCGCTTCATACTCAGTTCTATGAGGAATACAATTACTATGTAATTGCTAGAGAGTAGAGCGCAGCAAATTTTTTTTTTTTTTTTCGGCCTCTTATCGCGTTTATTGCGTTTATGAAATCTTTTATAAAACAAATAAAGTAGCCCCGGGTTCGCTTTCGAGTCCATTCGATCCTTAAAAAATAAAATCCCTGTAATAAATTGATCCAAAGTTAGTTATTGTTGTTTTTTATAGAAAGAAAGTATCTTTACCCACGAACTTGGCTAGTTTTCATAATAAGGCTCAAAAGGACTCGCACTTGTTGTTATCTTCCCAGATGTAATAGACTCGCTATTAAATACTAGCGAGGGCCTCCTACATTAGCATCAGAAAAAGGGTTTCCAATGCGGGTGTTGGGAGATTTTTCCAAAAAGTGCAACTACCTTTTTGACCTCACCAACTTTCCCGTTGCTTTATAGCTATTTAAATTTGTTTAGATCATAATTTAGCCTAGATTAGAACCTTTATCATCACTTGGCATTAGTTTTGTCCTAGAAACCGACATAATTAATATTAAGCATTGAAAGTAACTACCCAAATAGATCTAAAATAGCCTAAGTAAAATTCAAACTTAGTGTTACTTTTGCTCTTGAAAGAGCATCAAACCGGCACGCGCCGGTTTGATGCTCTTTTAAGAAGGTCAATTTGGGCTTGCTACTTAATGTTATGACACCCTCCTTAGTAATATTTTATTACTTTGATTTTAACAAAATGATAAACACAATGGCAAAATGGTTTACATGCCAAGGGAAATATGCACATCCACGTCGGCATTTTTTGCCACATAGGACGCCACCTTGGCAAGAAGGTAAGTATTTTACCCACCCTACTAGGTTGACCCTAGTTTGACCCTATGAGGAGCCTATTGTGTCGTGACGGAGGGGTCCGACCCGACACGACGCGTCATGACGGCACGACCCCGTCATGACGTCGCGATAAACAACCCTGGGGACAACATTTGTATGTGAGCGTAGAGCGGAGAGCGGAGAGCGGAGATTTTGAGAGCGGAGAGCGTAGAGGAAATAAAAATAGTAAACTTGGTAGACTAAAATAAGGATATTTAAAAAATAACCAAGAATATACCAAGAATATTCTAGAATCTGCCAAGAATAGTAAAAAAATTGGACCTATTTGCGTGGGATGTATAGGTTATAAAATAAAATAAAAGGCCCTGAAATTAAAATGGTATCATTAAGTTTGGAAACTGTGAGGTGGTTGAATTATTAAAACCAAGGATGATTACGAGAAAAAATCAATGAAAATGGATTTTATGAGATTGGTATAATTGAAGAATGAGTCAATAAAAAAACAAAGGAATCAAAATAATGAACTTCCTTGGTTTTTATTCATCACTTTTCTGTTTGTCTTATATGTGAGTCTACTCTATAGCTTGGACTTTAGCAATTATCGTTTGTGGCCGAATAGATTATAAATTGGACTCATACCAAACATCATTGTATATACACTTGCATACAATGGGTGATGAGAGAGACATGTTTGCTGGATTAGGATGGGAGAAGAAAATTAGGAGTCTAGGAGATCCTCATATTCTCTTTAATTCATCGCCGGAATTTGAGTTTGCTGCTGGAAATCGAAGTAGTCATGACTATGAGCTGATTCCATTTTCGCAGTCTACACAAGCATGTAGGTGGAGGGTGCAGGAAGAGAAAAAACAATATGAGAAAAAAGAAAAAAGGCAGGAAGATGTGCCGGAGAAGGACGTTGTTTTGGATGAAGACAAATCGAACGAAACGGAGGAGGAGGTCAAGGTGCAAGCCCGGAATCTTCAAAGTCTCTTTCATTTCGCGAACGGATGAGAGGAATGACACCACATCATCTTCCGCTGAAGGATCGAAAGAGAGATAAAACAATTTTTTATATGGATTTGCTTCGACCGGGTCCACCTCCCTCGGAATCATCCAAGAAGTATTCAAAACGGAAATAGAGTTGATAGACATAGGATACATTGTAATACGAAATTTTGTAAGATATTTTGAATGGAATAAAAATAATCATTGAGATTATACCTTTATTATATCAATCAATTATTGCTTCACAAAAGGTCCAGAAATGGACACATATATCATAGCCTAATGTACTGCTAGGCTGAGCTAAATCCTAAGAAGTAGACTTTGTCAAAAGACCCCCTTCGAGGATGAGTTTGACTTCGTTGAAGCTAAATGTCGGGGCGTGAATGAACAAATTCACTTCCGCATCCAAATTAGAAACCTTGATGAAGATGTAATACATATGCTTATAATTCAGATAAGAATTTCGTTTGCGGCCAAACTTGGAAATCATATCCAAGAAGTATGCGCAGTTGCACTCTGGAAGAGAACTGACTGTCATTTGGTAGATGGGTGGTTGGGGTTTTGATTTGGACTGCAGTGTGATAATGCAACCAAATCCTGGTTGAGGGATCATAGTTAACTTCAGAACAGTACCATGCATAGCTTCAGCAGAGGCCACCATCTGCCTCCGCTTTGCCGAAGGTGCGCTGCTGGATCGCCGAACAAGCTTGGACAATCTTGTCGAAGGGTGTGGGAACACGCGAACACCAAAAGATCCGGATTGGCGGTTTTAAGTGCCAAATCCGGGTTGTCCGGATGACCCTACTATCGTCCAGGAATTCTGTGAAGTGTAGGAGGTCTAAAACTCTCCGTACCTGCTTATTTCCTCTTCCTTAGCCAAATTTCCGGAAATCCTAATTTCCGGATATTTGGTCTTTGGGGACATTCTTAGCCTTTTTCCGGAGTGTGCCTCTCCGGATGTTATTTCTAGGTCCTCTTTATAATACTTACCCACCTCTTTACGTCTACCCTCTAGAATAGGTGGTTTCTTCCGGTGAAGACGTCCTTGATAAGATTGGCATCCGGAAACTCCCTCACAACCAATCCGGATTGATTAGGTCCGTCCTGGCAGGTCACGCAGAGAGATCTGGATTGTTCCTTGGGACCATAGTGGCCAGAGGAGTCCGGATTCCGACCGGAGATCTGACTCGACGGGATGAGTAGGTGACCCGTACCACTTTCCGGATTACCCCGTCCAAAGACTGTGAGACCTCTTCAGAAGGTCGGATGGCGTAAGTCCGGCACCTTTCGGATCTTGCCCAGTCCTAACGACGGCTATCTCACATGGACGTTACCCAGGCATTCGGAACAATGAGGATCTCTTCCTACTGCACTCCGGAGGTGGCCTCCAATCCGGAATCCTTACTGATCCGGACCTCTCCTTCTCCGTCCGACGGATCGGTCTGGCTACCTCTACCTTGGATTCTACTCAATCTGAGCTAACTGGGCGATCCGTACCACTAATCCGGATAGGTCCGTCTAAGGACGGTGGGACCTCTTCAGAAGATCAGATTGGCGTAAGTCCGGATCCCTTCCGGATCTCACCCAATCTTCCCAGCGGCTATCCCACCTAGACGTTACCCAACCTACCGGATTAGTGAGGTTTCCCTCCCACTACACTCAGAGAGGATCTACAAGGCGATAACCGGATCTGATCTGGGTCTCCTCTCTCATGTCCTATCCGGAACTCCTATCCCTCATGCTCTCTCTCTCTTCCACTAACGATCTCCGGATCATTCACACAAACAACAATCAAGAGAAGTCAAGGAGTGAGAAGCAAAGACATTTATTCAGAATAGGAGTAATCGCAATACAACAATTGAGAAGGAACCCTTCTCAAGCTCCTTATTCAGCCTTAAGTAGAGGCTCAAAAATCCCTAAATTGAGGGCGGCGGCCCAAGTGGCCGCCGCTCAAGAAAAAAAACCCTAACTACACCCGGTCTCCCGGATTTCCCGGATCCAGATCCGGGTTTTCCGCTGACACTTACCAAGGGAAAGTTTTATTAATCGTCTTCAAAAACTCCTAAGTCCTACCTGCCTACCTCTATTCTGTCTAACTAATCTAGCTACTCCCCTAACTAAGAAGACCGGTGCTTCTTCGGAGCCGATCCCTCCTTTGAGTGGCTCCCTAACCCGCTGACGGCGGATGAGCCCCCTGCCGGCGACGCCTTCTGCAGCTGCGTGAGCATCCTCCTCATGTTCGGAGACGGAGCAACCTCGTCCTCCGAATCCGCTGCCCTCTCGGTCCGTGGGGTAGCGGTCCCTGGTGTCCCGGAGACTGTCCCTGGGGTTCCGGAAGCTGTCCCCATCCGGATGCTTCTGTCGCGCACCTCTCCATGAGGAGTGGCCGAAACACCATGGGCACAAGGGGGACCCCGGAGTGACACCCGGGACTTGTGGCGCCGTTGGTGAGAGGGCCCAAGTGATCCTAGTGTGGGTGAGGGCCCCGGGCGTTGGGAACGCCTCCCACCCACGAAGATTAGGAGGCACAAGGGTAAGGCCATGAGTTATGCGTAGCTCATGGCGTGGTGATTCTAGAAAGCTCAAGAACACCTCAATCGGAGGTGTGAGCTAGGAGTTATGGCCATTTGAGTGGGGCGCTGTCCCGGGACAGCGCCCTGCTACAGCAGTGCCTGGGAGTGATTCCCGGGACTGCCAAGGTTCAAACAGGCATAACTTCCTCAAGACTTGCTCAAATGGAGCAAGTGAGGAGTCCATTGGCATCTATGTGAAGCGTAGATGAACATGGAGTGGTTGGCTGTTATGATCAGACATCATACAAGGAAGTTATGATGGTCTGAAGCTGCTGGGGGGGTTCTAGGCCCAGCAGCTAAAGGAAAATGTCCACTTGGCCCCAACTCTTGGTAGAGAGACAAGAGGTTGGTTGACGGTGGGGTAGGGGCCCCGCGTGAAGTCCTAGAGGCTTATATGGGTGAGGTGGTGTGGCCTCACCCACCCGAGGCCGAACGGCAAGGCCTCCATGGGCTTTGGCCTATTGTGAGGCCATAGTTGCCTAGTATGGTGCGGGTTGTTGTAGTGTTGCTCCGGCAACGCGATGATCAACATAGGATTGGACTTCCATGGATGGAAGTCCACATTGGGGAAATGGGTTACCGATTAAGGGGTGAGTCCCGAAAGCAAAGTAGGAGGGTTGGTTCCCTCCTATGAACTATTGGTTCGGGGTAAGAGGAGCTATCCATTAGCATGGCGGAATGCGAAGGGTTAGCGCTCGTAACCTTTGCTAGAAACGAAAATACGCAAGATTGTTAAGGGACCTAGCAAGGGTTGCGACAGCTTCGGACTGGAGAAGGATCGCTTCCGGTGCCCTGCTCCGGATTCCGTCCGCCCGAGAGTGAAGCCGTCCGCAGATCCCTGTTGGAGGCCGCTCTTGAGGGTGGCGGAGGAAATGGACTCACCACTTGGCAGTCCCGTGGAGACGATGGCGAGGCGTGGGTCATAGGGGCCTTGCCCCTACTCGGAGTGGCCTCCCGATCGGAAGTCTGGTGCCGGATCGGCGTCCTAGCCCTATCCGGAGTCCGGGACCTATCCGAGTTCCGCGGAACAGGGGACTGGCCCCTTCCGGATCGGACCGACCCGGTGCTCTTCCGCCTCACCTGGGGAGAACGGACCCTTTCCGGAGCCCCTCCGGAACTACCGGGCCGAGAGCCGCCTCCCTGCTGGCTGGGTCCTGCAGAGGACGGCGGGTTCTGAACCAGGGCTACTTCACCAACCACCTCGTAGAGGGTTCCGGTTGGTGACCCTGGCGGACCCGGATAGAGCACCCTCCGCGGTGTTCCGCTTGGCGGGACCACCCTCTGGATTTCCGCCAGGAGATCCTTCATCGTCCGTAAATACTTCACGAGGATGGGGAGGGTTTGCCTGGCGGAAGCCGGATCTCCGGACTCCATCATCCGGTCGTAGAGATGTGCCTTGTTCACGATCTCCGCCGGATGACCCACCAGCTCCCGGATCCGGCTGAAGAGCACTGCCTGCTCCGCATGGTACTTCCGGATCTCCTCGCTCTTCTGACTCAGCTCCTGAGTCATAGCCGCTACTTGTGCGGTGAGGTGGGCATTCTCCGTCTTGGCTTGCTCCAGCTCCTTCCGGTCTGCCCTCTTTGCCAATTCCCGGAGAATGTTTCCGGGTCCGCAGTCATCCAGAGCATGGTTCGCCCCCTTGACGATGTGCTCCAGTCGGTAATATTGGGTCTTGAGGTCCTCCATGCCCTCCTGGAACCGTTTGAACGGATTCTCCGGAAAGTCCCAAGCGGATAGGTCCACATTCCGCCATGGGGTCTCCCGGCTGGGTCCGGCTTCCGGCTTCCGGATGATGGTGCGAGGGAGGAGGAGAGAGTGGCCTCGAGACAGTCGGCGGCGGGCTTCCGGGCGACGAGGGAGGTGCTTCCGGAAGAATGGGGTCGCTGGATGTTTCCGTCTCGACGTCTCCGGCTTCCGGAAGAAGCTTGTAGGTGACCTCGTCCGTCGCTATCGTTAGCAGGTCCTCCTCCTCCGCCAGGATGCAGTCGAAGTGCTGGTAAAGGTGTAGAATGAAGGGGGAGAGGAAGGAGGGTTTCCGGCTGATGTGGGGGAGGGCCCGTCCGACTATCTCCTAGATGATCAGGCCCCAATTCACCGGCCGGACTCCGGACATTGCACCAAACAGCGTGTTAGCCATGGTGAGGCTAATCCGCTTCGGCTTGTCCGGATTGAGAATGGGCAGGAGAAACTCTAGCACTCTCCGCTCCCTAATATTCCGGCAGTTCCCTGGGTGGAATCCGTCCTTTGGATCCGCGTCCCCTCTGAACTTCCCGGCGAACAGGCCGTCGCGGCGGCCGGCCCACCCCTCCGTGATTCCCCGGGGAAACCCGTAGACCCTGTTCCACGTATCCGGAGTCCAATGTTCCGGATCCCTCCTCTTTGTGCCTAGCCACTGATTTCCCCTCTCGAATTTAAACTCGCGGAGGGTATCTTCCGCTCTGAGATTCCAGGGTTTGGAGAGCAATCCCGCACAACCCATGACCCTGAGATCCTCCGCGAGCTCCTGCAGCTCTCTATCCTCCCTCGGAATTGCAGGGGTGAGGGCTTTCAGCGGAATCGGGATGGGTTCCTGTTGATCCTCTTCCCGTGCTTCCGGCATTTTCCTCTCCTCTCACCCTTTCTGGCTTGCAACCTCTCTCTCTATCTTCCGGAGTCCTTCTCTTCCGTCTAATTGCCACAAAGTCCCGGCAAGCCCACTGCCGGTGACTGAAAAAGTGCAGAGTCCCAGCAATCCAACTGCTGGCGGCTCGAAAGAATGAACACCTCACCACTCGTTCTCTCAACAGGTTGCCTTTTTCCAGAAAAGAGTGGGAGGGAGAAGGAAGGGACCCTTAAATATCCTTCCTCCCTCTTCCTTCCCCTGTTACCGTTTGGTTTAACGGAAAACGGTTACCAACCGTTTTCCGGCGGTTCTCACCAACGGTTTTACTAACATTTTTCCCAACGGCTTTCTTTTCCCCCAACCGTCATAAGGCCCGTTATAACCGCCACTTCCGGGCCGTTGGGTAATCTTGGCGCGTCCGTTACTTGGTCCGGACCAATGGTTTGGACCATGATTACAGGGTCCGCCCATCCTATTTGACGGACCGGTCATAGTACTTATTTAGAGTCGTTTTTCCGCACAAGGCGGGGTTAGAATACTCTATTTCCTAGTACAATTAATTTTGTCCTAATAGACCCTATTACCTTCAGATAAGCAAGGAAAAATACGGAAATGGAATCCGTATTTCCGTATTTCCGTCTTTCCGTCGAATTTGGACTCCCACAAAGGGATCATGTCGGGGTTTTCTGGAACACGGATTCGAGACATATCCAGTGGAGGAGCAGAGTTGGTAAAGAGTCGAGTCGGTGTGATGCGCTCCTTTGGTGGGAGTTGAAAACCTGCGTTCTCAAGGGCGAAGATCTCCGAGCGGGTGAGGTTGGTTCCAATCTTCACTGGCCAGATTGGGGGAATAGGAGGCTTATGGTCATCAGCAAAGAACGGCATGACCCATTTCCGACGAGGGCCCTTTACGCAACGCTCAATGTCGGGGCAAAAGACAAATTCCGTGCGCTTCATAGATTGGAGTTTGTAATGATGCCACATACCGGTGTAGGTTGGTGCACCTGGGGACGCTCTTATTATTGGTGGCGATTCTTGCGGTGCACTTCTTCTTCGTGCCCGCATGATTAGCCCAACAAGACTTCCCAGAGGTATAGGGTATGCGGGCAATATGCCAAAGAGAGACATCTACTTTGGTTTCTTGCACGGCGGTGACACGATGGAAACCAAGTCCTGCAGGTGAAGGCACTTGGACCTCTTGTACAGAGGGGGAAAACTCCTCAATAATAGTGGGCAATGTTTCGGGTTGAGATCGAGTGACACGTTTACCGGGGGGAGGGCGAGAGAAGTTCACGGTATCGGGGCGGTGGGTCTCGCCATCATCACCAATTGGAGTGTCCGGTCTTCGCTTCTGTGATCCAAAGACCTCGGCGTCCTCAAGGTGTGGATCGCGTGTGCAAAAATCTCCTCCACCGGGCATGTCAAGCAAGACCTTCTGCAACACTGTGGGGTCGCCAGTACGCTGAGCTCGACGTTGAGCACCTCTGAGCTTTAGTTCCTCTTTGCTTGGACCATCTCCGCCAATTCCACCTTTAAGGAACTGGTAGTATGCAACAACTTGTAAGAAGGCCCGAATGTAGTCGTCCACCGTAGCCACGTATAGATCTCCACCCTTGTTGCCGGAGGCTTGAAGCCACTTGTTGTGGACGGACTCCGCAAGATTGCAGGACGGCATCTCGGCCAACTGGTCTTGGGTCAAAACTTTTTCCTGATTGGACAAATCAAGTATTAGAATAAGTACAGAAAGAGGAAACCGAATCAAAGAAAAACCAAAAATGAATCATGTAGGAGATGTACCAGTTCCATGAAACCACCCCATTGAAGGTAGCGGAAGTGCCAAAAAGCAAGCCAGAGTTGAAGATGCTTGAGACCGTCCTTACTTGTACAATTCGATGACGCCCACCAAGCCTTGATAGCTAGGTACCTAGTCTCGGCCTCTTCCATAGATGACGCATTTCGATATTGAAGACAAAGGTGTCTATGTTGGTCTTGTAACTCATGCTTTATATACGATTTTGTATGTTTCTCGAGCGATTGTTTCCAATGGAAAAAACAAGTGCGCTCACGACCCTCCATTGGAACTTTGGGATCCCCTGAACCATAAACAATGCGAATAGCGTTCCAATTGGCTTGCGCACTGTCCGCCATGAAGCCTATAAAGGTTGGATGTGGGATACCGTGTCGGGCCATGACGTGGTTGAGGTTCTGCCAGAAGACCACTTGGGCATCCTTATCCTCCGATTGGAAATCACAGCATGAAATGGTCATCACCTGTTGATAAGTCCCATCGTAGACATGAGCAGCCATGGTGGTCCACCCTTTGACCCGCTTGACGTGATCGGACATGATCCACACGTTCTCCAAGTCCCCACCCGGTTGCATACGACGAACCAAATCCACTCCACTTCCAGGACCAACCTCCGACATCTTGAAGATGAACACCTTGTCCGCATCGTCACCTTGTCCTGGGAATTGATTCCGTTGGACGTAGGCCCAATTGCTAACGCCTCTGAGCTTTGCGATGCCATCCATAACACCGAACCTCCGCAAATATTTGAAAGATGTAACCTTAGAGCGAAGGTTTGGGGAATTCAACTCTCTACAGCTCTCAAAAACGGGTTCGAGCTCTTTTAAGGAGAGGGGTCGGTGTGTGTGATTATCGCCAGAAAGGAGGAACTCACCAACAATGTCTTTGTTGGCTTCAAGGACGATCTTGTTGTGCGTGGCTTGAGGCGTACGCTCAACGTGCTCCTCAAGAAGTGCATTGATACGCTTCCGGCTGTCTCTGCAGTCTCCAACCTTCACTAGATGTTGATGAGTACCGAGATGAATGCAGGCTCTTTGAGATGACTCCTTCCCATGGACGTAGAAGGATTTCGCCTGGCATAGAGCAATGCATTTGGGAGGCTCTTTGCAGATCCTGCAAACAAGAGTAGATCCGGATGGCACAATGCTAGATAGAAGGAAAGGATCTTTAGTGAAACCTTCGAATTCCGTGTCGTTGACCTTAGAGGTACGATGGGCGCGTTGAAGGTAATCACAGCTAGGGTTTTGGCATTGGAGATGGCCAACACAGGCAGAGGAACGAAAGGTAAGGCCAATGTCGTTTATAATGTTGGTGGTTTGAGTCTTCGTCCAAACATGGCCATCATATTGCTTGTCCATGCCGTCCAACAACTTGGCCCTGGTTTGAGATGATGAGACTTTTGCTGCTGGGAGGACAAATAACTGGGTACCATCGAAACAAGGGGGAAGGTGATTAACTACTTGGATTTTGAGTTTATCGTAATCTATTTTCTTGAGGACGTTCTTACTTCCGGGCATAGAACCAAGACGACGAAGACATTGAACAATAGGTTGAGAAGGTTTGGACGTAGAGGGTACCGAAGAAGGTGAAGGCACAAAGAGAGAAGGAGAAGGCGTGACATAGGCAGAAGAGGAAAACAAATGAGGAGAATCATGAACTGATACATCTTCATGCTGAACTGGTACATCTTCACTCGAAGAATCAGACAAGTCTATAACGTTGTCTACACCAGGCTCGGTCTTGACACTTATTACTAGAGGGGTGCTAAAGGCAGCAGTGGATGATCAAAGAGGAGTAAGGATTTCTGTCGAAACTCCCATCTGAGAATCTGGCCAGCCACAAACCCTATACTTTCCCGCGGCAAGCTCCCACACTACAATGCCATTGTCAGTTAACTTGGAGGTCTCATGGAAGGTATGAACGAGCAATCCAGTATCAGGATGGAAGATCTCACACTCTACCCATATTGTATTAGGTTTGAAAGAGAACCTAATGCTAAGATGAAGCTCCAAGACAACATCAATACCTTGTGCATCAATGGGGAAAAGAATAGGGACACCAATCCCATGGGAACGAAGTTCGGCCATCTTAGAGACGGGAGGAATAAGTGAGGTGGAAGCCATGAAGGCAGAGAACGTAAACGTAAAGGAACAAAGATGAAAAGATCCATAAAGAAGGAGAATGGTGATAACGATGACGTTATAAACAAATAAGCATAATTATCAGAAAGAGACAAAATTGTCAGGCATCCTAAAAAATGATACCCCTAATTATGAAGACGGCTGTCAGATAGTGAAGCGCGCCTCCCATCGGGAGGTATTGCAAATATATACTGAGAAGAATGGGATTGCTCACTTTCTTTCCAATGTGTGAGTTTGATGTGGTCAGGTTGTGGAAAGGAAATAGAGCGAGTAGGTCTGAATTGCGGGAGGGTTGAACACATGAAAGAAATAGGCAATTCACAACCTCCGACAACGGAACCATCTAAGAAAAAGAAGAGGAGGCGAACGTCTACACATTACACTGATAAGAAGAGAAAGACAGTGAGGACACAGAAGACACAGGCAAGGAAGGCGCCAATCGAGGGCCGTGGGACGCCTCAGGATTTGAACGAAAGCATAACGGACCTGCGGAAACCTTCGTGGAGGCTAGACTGTGAAATTCGGCCTTTTCATTTATCACCGATTGTAGAAAAGGTGGACGGAAGTAAAGCGCAGACAATGGCAGAAGTGGAGGAGTTGGGAAATGACAGCATCCAAGAGGACTCACGCGAAGAGACAAACTCTACCAGTGTCGTACGTATTCTTCGGGTTCTCCATATATTCAGTTGTTTGAGCACATAATGAAAATGGTAGAACATATTCAACGGTGAAATTACTTTCTTTTAAATATTCCGGTTTGTTATCATTGTTATAAACATTGGGACGCTGTTAAATATAGGGGGATGGGGGGAGTGGAGATAGTGGAAATATCTACGAAGAAGACAACGAGGAGGTAGCACAACAAACTGAGAAGGCGTTAGATGAGCGAGAACCGGTGTCAGGACAGCCAACGAATCAAGCAAGAGAAAAAATGAAGGCGTCCAAGAAGAAAGCGGCAAAGGAAGATCTCAAATCAAATTTGGTGGGAGGCCGCGAAAGAGCTGAAGGAGGAGACCCAGGCACTGAAACCCTGGTTCAAGATAATGTGACCCCTGGTTCAAGATTTCTGCAAAGCAAGGCGGGCGGAACACAACAAACATCAAGGCGAGGGCGTGGATGCGGGAGAGGAATGGCACAGGTAAACCTCGGCGATTCAAGGAGCACTCCAATAACGCCGACAGGGGACGGGACATCAGAAGATAGTGGCGCCAATATCGGGGATACAGTGGAGGGCATACTCCAAATTCTGGTAAGGTGTCGGCTCTCAGCCAAGCTATGTTGGCCGAAGTTTTTGGTTTGTATTACCTTGGTTTCCAATAGTATGTGGAATATTAGCTTGACTTGCTCTCAGCCTTGTCTTGATATGGGTTTAAGAATATGTTAGAGATAGGGTTTTGAGTTATCAAACTACATGCAAAGTGCAAGTGCCATGCTCTCGGCCATGTCTTTATTTGGGTTTTGTGAGTAGGTAGGAGGTAGGGTTTTGAGGGAGGTGAGGTTCTTGATTTTCAAAGTACATGGAATGTCCACTAGACTTGCTCTCGGCCATGTCTTGTTTTGGGTGTAGGAGCATGTGAGAGGTAGGGTTTCGAGGTGAGGAGAGGGATTTTGAGTTCTCAAACTACAAGGAATGTTCAAGTGGCATGCTCTTGGCCATGTTTTGATTTGGGTTGTGTGAGTACGTAAAGAGGTAGGATTCTAAGAGAATGTCATCTTTCTTACTTTCTTGATTCCATACTCTCGGCCATTCCATACTGTCGGTCATTCCTTACTCTCGGCCATTCTTTACTCTCGGCCATTCTATACTGTCGGCCATTCCTTACTCTCGGCCATTCTATACTGTCGGCCATTCCTTACTCTCGGCCATTCCATGCTCTCGGCCATTCCTTACTCTCGGCCATTCCATGCTCTCGGCCATTCCTTACTCTCGGCCATTCCATGCTCTCGGCCATTCCTTGCTCTCGGCCATTCCTTACTCTCGGCCATTCCATGCTCTCGGCCATTCCTTGCTCTCGGCCATTCCTTACTCTCGGCCATTCCTTACTCTCGGCCATTCCGTACTCTCGGTGTGCTTGAAAATTCAAAATGTTATGTGCATGAAAGATTGTTCTCCGCCTTCGTGGTTTGGATAGTGCATAAGGAGGAGCATTCGGAAGAGGCCTCATTTTTTAGTCAAGATTCATGTATGAAAACTCAAAATGTTATGTTCATATTTGAATGCTCTCGGCCTTCATGTTTTGGGTAGTTCATAAGGAGGAGCTTTGGGAAGAGGCTCGGATCCAAGGCCTCATTTTTGAGTCAAGATTCATGTTTGAAAAACCAAAATGTTATGTGCATATTGAAATGCTCTTGGGGTTCTTGTTTTGGGTAGTGCATAAGGAAAGGCATTCGGAAGAGGCCTCGGATCCGAGGCCTCATTTTGAGTCAAGGTATGTGTTGAAAACTTAAAATGTTATGTCCATATTTGAAAGCTCTCGGCCATTTTTTGTAGAATGTATTGTATAAGGAAGAGCATTCGGAAGAGGCCTCATTTTTTAGTCAAGATTGATGTATGAAAACTCAAAATGTTATGTTCATATTTGAATGCTCTCGGCCTTCATGTTTTGGGTAGTGAATAAGGAGGAGCTTTGGGAAGAGGCTCGGATCCGAGGCCTCATTTTTTAGGCCACATTCATGTTTGAAAATCAACATGTTATGTCCATATTTGAAAGCTCTCGGGGTTCTTGTTTTGGGTAGTGCATAAGGAAGAGCATTCGGAAGAGGCCTCGGATCCGAGGCCTCATTTTTGAGTCAAGGTATGTGCTTGAAAACTTAAAATGTTATGTTCATATTTGAATGCTCTCGGCCATTTTCTGTATTATGTATTGCATAAGGAAGGGCATTCGGAAGAGGCCTCGGATCCGAAGACTCATTTTTGAGTCGAGGTATGAGCTTGAAAACTTAAAATGTTATGTGCATATGTGAATGCTCTTGGCCATTTTCTGTAGTATGTATTGCATAAGGAAGGACATTCGGAAGAGGCCTAGGATCTGAGGCCTCATTTTTGAATCAAGGTATGGGCTTGAAAACTTAAAATGTTATGTTCATATTTGAATGCTCTCGGCATTTTTCTGTATTATGTAGTGCATAAGAAAGGGCATTCGGAAGAGGCCTCGGATCCGAGGCCTCATTTTTGAGTCAAGGTACGTGCTGGAAAACTTAAAATGTGATGTTCATATTTGAATGCTCTCGGCCTTCTTGTTTTGGGTAGTGAATAGGTAGGTGATTTGGGAAGAGGCCTCGGATCCGAGGCCTCATGTTTGTGTCAATATTTAAGCTTCAAAAATCAAAATGTTATGTGCAGATTTGAATGCTCTCGGCCATTTTCTGTAGTATGTATTGCATAAGGAAGAGCATTCGGAAGAGGCCTCGGATCCGAGGCCTCATTTTTGAATCAAGGTATGTGCTTGAAAACTTAAAATGTTATGTTCATATTTGAATGCTCTCGGCATTTTTCTGTATTATGTAGTGCATAAGGAAGGGCATTCGGAAGAGGCCTCGGATCCGCGGCCTCATTTTTGAATCAAGGTATGTGCTTGAAAACTTTAAATATTATGTTCATATTTGAATGCTCTCGGTATTTTTCTGTATTCATGTTTGAGTCAGTATTTATGCTTGAAAAGTTAAAATGTTATGTGCATGTAAGATTGCTCTCCGTCTTCTTGTTTTGGGTAGTGCATAAGGAGGAGCATTGGGAAGAGGCCTCGGATCCGAGGCCTCATTTTAGGGTCAAGGTATGTGCTTGAAAAGTTAAACTGTTATGTGCATGTAAGATTTCTCTCGGCCTTCTTGTTTTTGGTAGTGCATAAGGAGGAGGTATGGGAAGAGGCCTCGGATCCGAGGCCTCTCATTCGTAGGTAGGTTAGTGGTAGAAATATCAAAATGTTATGTGTACTTGAGTTGGCCACTTGACTTTGCATTCGGCCATTTCTTGCTTTGTGTTGTGCATAAGAATTAGCTATGGGGAGAGGCCTCTTATTTATGTGTACTTTGCTCTCGGCCTTGTATTGTTTTTGGATGTTTAATCTTGAGGATGTAATGAAGTCTTTGTACCGAGGTCGTTGGTTGGATAATCTAAGTGTTCTTCATTGATTAACAAGACTAAGGTACGGAATGTAGGCTTCCAACCGAGGACGTGTGACACCTTCTATCTCATCGTGATGGCGGATTTGAATGTGGTCGGTTCTCGTTTAATACCCCTTTCATAATTGAGTTACTTTGAGTTCAAAATAGTTTGTGAGTATTTGTTTCTTTATAGTTACGAAGATATTGACTTTTCTTTGGGAAATTCTAATTTTCTCCATGTTCTTAGGATTCGGACTCTTTTCAGGTTGCGCAATCGTAACCCCAATCTGGAGAGGATGTTGTTATTGCGGCCCCCGCGGTTGAAGTTGAAGCCGTCCAGGTTGAGAGTCTCAATTCGCAAGGCCTATTGCAAGGAGAAGTGAGTTGGATAGTTGTTGAATAAGTTGTTGAGCAAGTTTTTTGAGTTCTAGCTTTCTAAGCATGGTTTTATTGTTTGTGTTTTTTTAGGCTCTCGCAATGAGCGAAGATGCCGTACAGGCAGTTGTGGACACGGATCCTGTGGTGTGAGCTTGAGCTTCGGAAATCACAAAAGGAGGACTCCATTGGTGTTATCCAACGCCTCCGGATTAAGCCAACCGGTAAGTCCCGCTTATCCATTCCTTTGTGCTGCTTGAGAGCCCTCCCTCTCGTCCGTCCTATTAGTAAGGTTGAGGTGCAGCGCTTGGAATGTGAATTTGTAATGGGATACCGAGAGGGTGATCGGGTTCTTTACGTGTCTGCTTTCAACGACGTTGCCGTGGACCTTCCCATTCCCCCTGGCATTATGGCCTCTTGGAGCCCTCTCTGGCAAGAGGCCTCCACAGAATTTGACGCCAAGCTCAAGGAGGATCCGGATCTTACACATTTCGCCGGGAATATGTTCTTTGTTTGGGAAGGCAATCATCGTCTCACTGCGTGGTGGAGGCACATCAATAACCACCATGCCGATGACAAGAGTTGGCATATTTCGGTGGATTGCATTGTTATTGACCCTAGGGGATATACCGGTGTATTCTTCAATGCCATGAACGACATTAATTGGTAAGTTCACTCATTTTTTTTCCATTTTTTTTCCATTTTTGTTTCAATTCTTTTCCATTCTTTTCACTGGACGTTCCTTACATCTTTTCTCTCAGGTCAACCGAGCATGATTATGTGAAGGCAAACATTCCGGCCAAGCTCATTCGAATCCGCATTTTTGGGAGGTTGGATTTGTCGACCTTCAAGGATCTCATATCTCCAGCTGCCTACAAACCATGCGAGAAGATAAATGAGAGTCGCCCAACTTGGTACAACTTGACGGCGGATGTCTTCGTTAAGTTTCTTTACAAGGTATGGTTTTTCTACATTCAATCATTTAGAGCTTCCAACATAGATAATTTACATGCCGATTATATTGGCTCACAAGGTCATTTCTTGCAGAGAGACATTTCGGCTCAAGCGGACCTTGCAGTGAGGCATTGCCGTGAGACCACACCCGTTGCGGAGAGGTCGGCCACTGAGATTTGGAATGTTATGACCAAGGCCCAGGAAAGGACAATCAAGAATATTCGGACACGCTATTTTGAGAAATATATATCCGTTGCACACCCTGACAATGGAGATGCTTTCTTTCATAAGGTATCTTGTCGTGATTTCTATGTTTCCAATGTTATAAATGTTCCTCTTGAACTTTCTTGAACTCATGTGCTTTCTTGAACTCAAATCACTCTTGAACTCAATCACTCAAATCACTCTTGAACTCTAGTACTCTCTTGAACTCAAATCAGTTTTTCTACGTGCACATATTGACCGCCATTTTAATGAGTTCTCTTCGACGGACATGACAAATTGAAAAATTGCAAAAAATTGTCACATGCCCGGTCGAAGTTTCGTTAAAAGCTAAGTGGCTTCACTGGTGGAACGCCCCCCTTCGTGAAAGGTTGGATAACAAGTTCCCCGTCGACAAGTCTATGAGGGAGAGGGCTTTGGACGACTGGCTACACAGGGCGTTCTTCTGGGCTCAGGTAAATCCATCCCTCGGCCTTCTTCATTTTAATTTTCCTTTATTCCAGTTGTCTCATATCTAATCATCTCTCTCTATGCAGTTGGAGAAGGAAGTCGCGGTTGAGATTGAGACCTTAGAGGAGAGCCTCTCCGTTGACATTGACTGCGACGCATCGGAAACTATCTTGTGCCCTCGTGAGTACGTTGATCATTGGCGGATTGTCCTTTGGGACAAGGCCTTCAAGCCTTACCTCGGCGATAAGCCTGACATCCCCTTTGCCAAAGGTGATAATCTCTTGGAGTTCGAGGAGGGGGCTCTCGCTATCAAGCATGTGGCCTATCGGTAATACATCTATCCTCCACTTTGCACCTCTCCTTATTCTCATTTCTTGCTCGTTTTCTTGGTTTTCTTACATTCTTGTTTTTTCATGTAGGTATATCATGAGAGAGTTGGTTATAAAGAATGCATTGGCATCATCTTCCTTGCCCGCCTACCTCTCGGACTGGGTGAACGTTTTTTCTAGCCTCTGCATGTAGCCTTTGTCCCCGGGAAAGAGAAGGCTTTGTTTGCTAGCCTTGTGGGTAGTGCTCCGGATGATAACATTGTCACTTTTGAGGAGCCTGACATTGTTGAGCTTCCCCCTCCTCCGCCTAAGGCACCAAGGGGAAAGGGCAGAGCAAAGAAGACCGCCACTCAAGCATCTTCCCAAGTTCTCACTTGGTCTGCTTCAAAGACCCCGGTTGAGCCATCCACCTTCCCACACAGTCCATCTATCGCTCCCTCCGTTGCTCCCTCTCTTGCCCCCTCTGGTACTCCATCGGCATTTCGTCCACAATATTTTGCCACTCCATCTCACAGTGGCACTTCTCTCCTCTCCTTGCCTCGCAAGAGGAAGGCCGCTCTTTTGGATACGAGTGCCACCTCTTCGGAGTCGCCTAACACGCTTGCCCTCATCGAAAATGTGGACATGGTTCAACTAATGTTGGATTCCGAGGTTTCTGGAGGTCCCCTCCCCGCATATAACTGCATCTAAGAGTTCATTGCCAAGGTTTGTATACTTTCCTTTGTCAATTCTCAATTTTCTTTCCTTTGGTTTGCTACTTTTTTTCCATCTTATTTTCTCATGAATTTTTAATTGTAGGTTGGGCAGGTCGTTCCCATGTGAACACCTCGACTACAACTCACAAGGGCCTCGATTTGCTCTTCGCCGACATTCCCGAGAATTTGCCAGTGCCCAACATCTCCACCGATGTTCCTGCTTGGAACAAGCTCCATGAATCATACTATGAGTGTCTTTTTGCATTTGTGAAATCTAACCTCTATGATCATGGTGTCCTTGTCCTTGCCCATTGTGCGAGTGCCAGTGTTTCTAGGAGTATTTTCGATTGGGCACACACTTACGACTTCTACGTCGCCGAAGATTGGTTCGGAATGAATGATTTGGACCTCCAATCTCCCGTTGTTCCCTCTGGAGTGGTAAGCAACTCTCATTCTCTTCCGCTTTCGTATTGCTTTTCATTTCAATTCAAATGAGTCTTATGAATTTGTATTCATTGTTGCAGACTCGGAAGTTCAGCATCAAGGTTCTTGTTCGTGTTAACTCCGTTCTTAGAGTGCGGGAGGAGGCCATGCAAGAGTATGGTTACAACCTCCAGCGAGATGGATGGTTAAATACCTTCACCGATGAGAAGAGCCAGGCGATGCGCAGTGATGGGGTATCTTGGCGAGGTGCCCGTGAGAAGCATCCTGTTTTTTTTTCCATCATTCTCGCTACTCTCACCGACAAGAATGATGTTATTATGGACTGGCAGTGTGGTGTAGGTACGCCTTCTTTTTCAACTTCATACTTATTTTTAATTTTCCGTTATTTTTCCTTGACTAATTTCCATACTAACATTTTTCCTCTCTTTGCTTTAGGTGGTTCGATTACAGCATGTCGCTCCCTTGAGCGGCATATTGTGGCCCTTGAGAGTGACCCCATCATTTTCAATGCACTCCTACTCCCCATGCGCGATCCCCAGCCTACGCGTATATCTCGCTCAGTTGCCGCACCGTCTACATCTATCTTTGATCCTCCTCAGAAGATGACCAAACGGGCATTCGGATTCCTTTGTGCGTAAGTTTGCTTTCTATATTTTGCCATGTTTGCCTTGATTTCAGGTTCTCATTTTCCAGTATCATCATGTTTCTAATTCTTTTGCTTGGGTGTTTAGAGAGCCAGCGAATGACGTAGTCATTCGTCGAGACATGTTTTCAAGTCCTCCGAAGCCATTTGAGCTTCCCCCGTATGCTAGTGCAATGGCGGATTGCTTTGCGAAGGCGGAGTCCCCACCTCTTCCTCGCGTTCGTCATTTCTCGCGTGGAACACGAAATCTTTTCTTGTTAGAAGCAAATGAGGGTGAGGAGAGTGATAGGGAATGTTCTCCAAGCCCTTAGTTTATCATTTTGGTTTTGGAGATTATAACTCAGTTTGTTGTTGTTTTCCGGCTTTAAATAAAGTTGTGTGTTGGTTTTATTTTTGATATCCGGCGCAAGTCTCATTCTTTCTCTCCATTATTTCATATTCATAATGTCAACCCGCATTGCATTCTTCATTTTTTCTTCATTGTTCGAATCTCTTAACTTCTAGTCACAAAACAATCTAGCATACACCCATTCCAATAAAAAGTTGCTGCCTCACACACCTCCTCCTTGTTTCCTTAAATCATAAGTTTTCAATAATACTTAAGTTGTACACCATACAATACACTCCAATTCATACTACCCGCATTGCATTCTTCATTTATTACTGCTAATCTAATTAGTTTGTGGATTAGCCCTTAAGTATAGTTTAAGTATCCCTAAACAATATGGCTCTCACAATCTTAACTGTTAATCACAAAACAATGTAGCATAAACCCATCCCAATAAAAATTGGGTGCCTCACACAACTACTCACATGAGGCTCCCATCTAGGCTAACCTTATGCTTGACTGAAGGCCATTTAAATCTAACTCCACCCCTGACATGTGAACCTCCTTAATCAAACACTCACCACCAAGGGCTTTATAAGTTTTAATGTTAAGAACGCATGTGGGCACGATATTGGGCTCACATAGTGCTGACGTCAGCCCTAATTTATGTATATTTCAACGGAATTGGGCTCCCTTTTCAACAAATGTTTCTACTAATACCCCCTAAATCCACGGTAATACACCCACTTTCTCTCAAAATTTATACCAAAAATTTCTGCTCTCCGCTCTCCGCTCTACGCTCACATACTTGAGTTTTCCGCGAGTCGTATTCACAATCCAAACGTATAGGCTATTATTAACATACATTTAGTAGAGGGATTATATTTTTAGGACTTTGGCTTAATATTGGATATTCCACATGTATTTTGTACTTCAACCCTACTCAATAAATATGATATCGATTTTGTATATGCAAATGTTTTCATATATCTCGTTTTCTTATTTACGTCTATGTATTTCCATGCATTTGAGTCTCATATTTGAATCCTAAATTGGGAACATAGCATCTTTGTACTGTTTTCCTTCCTACAATTGTGAAAGCCACGTCCTTAAATAGTCTCAAAATCAACAAAAAGTCTCCAATTAACGAATATAGTGTTTACTTCGAAAAATATGACTCACAGTCATCAACATAAGGTTAATATATTCCAGTTACAATGTCTACCTCTATCTGATAAATACAGAAAACTTAATAAATTAAAATAAATAAGATCAAACATATATTTGTATTGTATTATATTATATATATTCACAACCTACGAAAGAAAATTATTGCGGAAAAGACTGGACTGGAAGTGTTTGGAAAAAGAGATACCGTACTTTAAGGGCAGCTTCGGCACAAAATAATTCTAAAAATAGACGCCGAAAATTTTGGAAAATTATTGACATTTTTTGCCGAATATAAAATTAATTAATTTTCAAAATTGCCGAAAAGTAAGAAATTTTAACTTCTCACTAGAATTTTACTTACACTGGAAGCATATATGAATTCTGATGGAGAGAAGGTGCTCCTTTTGTAATCAAGCTCACTTACACTAGTCCACAAAGAATATGGGTTAAGAAGTAGCAAGACTCTAAGTGAGGCTTTTCAGATGTGTTGTACACAATTTTTTGGAGTCCAATTGAGCATAGAAGATGAAGTTTTATAGAATTTTGTTCAACTAACAAAAGTTGAGAAATCAAGTAATCTTCCACCCCCAACAAGTTTTGTGTCAAAATAAATTTTTATGCAAAAGATATGGACAAAACATTGCAGCCGTGTAAAGATCAAAAAATTAAAATGCGTTCATAACAGTTTTTCGGAGCTCATTTGTGCATAGAAGATCAACTTTTTTGGAATTTTGTTGCTCTATGAAAAGTTTAGAAATCAAGTAATCTTCCACCTCCAACAAGTTTTGTGTCAAAATAAGTCTTTATGCGAAAGATATGGACAAAACATTGCAGCCGTGTAAAGATCAAAAAATTAAAATGCATTCATAACAGTTTTTTGGAGCTCATTTGTGCATAGAAGATCAACTTTTTTGGAATTTTGTTGCTCTAAGAAAAGTTTAGAAATCAAGTAATCTTCCACCTCCAACAAGTTTTGTGTCAAAATAAGTCTTTATGCGAAAGATATGGACAAAACATTGCAGCCGTGTAAAGATCAAAAAATTAAAATGCGTTCATAACAGTTTTTCGGAGCTCATTTGTGCATAGAAGATCAACTTTTTTGGAATTTTGTTGCTCTAAGAAAAGTTTAGAAATCAAGTAATCTTCCACCTCCAACAAATTTTGTGTCAAAATAAGTCTTTATGCAAAAGATATGGACAAAACATTGCAGCCGTGTAAAGATCAAAAAATTAAAATGCGTTCATAACAGTTTTTTGGAGCTCATTTGTGCATAGAAGATCAACTTTTTTGGAATTTTGTTGGTCTAAGAAAAGTTTAGAAATCAAGTAATCTTCCACCTCCAACAAGTTTTGTGTCAAAATAAGTCTTTATGCAAAAGATATGGACAAAACATTGCAGCCGTGTAAAGATCAAAAAATTAAAATGCGTTCATAACAGTTTTTCGGAGCTCATTTGTGCATAGAAGATCAACTTTTTTGGAATTTTGTTGCTCTAAGAAAAGTTTAGAAATCAAGTAATCTTCCACCTCCAACAAGTTTTGTGTCAAAATAAGTCTTTATGCAAAAGATATGGACAAAACATTGCAGCCGTGTAAAGATCAAAAAATTAAAATGCGTTCATAACAGTTTTTCGGAGCTCATTTGTGCATAGAAGATCAACTTTTTTGGAATTTTGTTGCTCTAAGAAAAGTTTAGAAATCAAGTAATCTTTCACCTCCAACAAATTTTATGTCATTTGAAGACTCTATGCAAAAGTTATGCGTGTTATAAAAATGAAGTCTAACTAGGTGCTTCACCTCAAACTTTACATATCCCATATGCATTGTTGAACACAACTCCACTCTACTTGTATAAAGCACAGAGCATTCTCAACTCTTCACAAAATCGTGAAAGATTTATATCTTTTGTAAAACTCTTCACACAAATTGTGAAATCGTGAATAAGCATCCTTGTTTACCGTTAGATAATAAATTCTTGGATGTATGCCGAAATTGCATTATTAAACTATTTAAAATGCTGAAATTTTTAGTAATTTTTTTTTTGCCGCCGAACACTGTTTTTTTACTTTTAATAATTATTCGGCAAGAGAGTGCCGAAGCTACCCTTAACGTACAGTACTCAAAAACGGGACCGAAGGAGGGCTGAAGTAGAGCATCCAATTTCATATCCAATTTTCACCGAGGCCTCCTTCTGTCGTGTGCATTCTAAACCAGGAGTATAAAATCTGTGGTGCTATAATCTTTAACTGATTTGATGCAAGATGTAGATGCAGTATACGATGCTGGTGATGGTTTGAATGCACATTTATATTCCAGAGCCAAAATTTCCCCAAGCAGGTGGATTAGCTTACAGATATCAGCTCAAGCAGCTCAGCATGTAATTAGAATTTATTTATGTACTCTCAATTACAGAATCTAAAATTTTGCTAACTTGGCAATTTATCTACACTATTAGCCAATGCAAGATTTTATATTGCAATATCGCGAACGTGTTTAAATTCGGGAAATTCTTATATATTTACAATTTGTGGGAGTCTCATGACAAGGTGAATTGTTTGCCTTCAATGCGGATCATTCCAAGTATTTGATGGACTCATGACATGCGATGTTTTGGATTTATATTGAGGCCGAAAACCCCTTGAAATCATTCAAGTTATAATGGGGAATATTGCATTGCGCAACGAAACTCAAGCGGAACGCCGATTTAGGATTCTCTAGGATCTTCCAAAAACCCAAATACAATCAACCTCTGATTCAATATGACTTTTGGTCGGTAGCTGGCTGTTTTCTTAGAATACCTCCCATGTTCGGTAAGGTTGCGATGTATGCTTGGAAGCCGCATGGACGTTTGAATGAAAATCATTCTACCTCGGTTCATTGAGGGTGAAACTCATTTTGGCATGCCCTCAATGAGTTTCATAGTCCTCAATGAACCAAAATAGGTTGCTCTTCATTCAAATTCAAACACTACCTCCGAGCATGCACCGCAAGTGGAAAAATAAAGGATTGATTCTACATACGATGCCAATAATTCAGCAAAATTCCTCTCCGTGCACCATTTTTACTTACTGTTTCGAAGTATTTGCATCATATATATGTTTCGAAGTATTTGGAAATTCTCGGTGATACTCAATACAAAACAAACAGGAATCATCACAGACTTAATGTTTAGACACAAAATCGTGAAGGACGCTTTATTATCATGTTGCGTCATGTAAAAGATTACTTGAGTCGTCATCAGAATGAATACAAGTGAATAATATTTGCTTTCCACATGAGAGACGAAAAAGTTTCTGCCTTAACCGCTAGCTTGGTGGTAAACAGGTGACTACGGCCGAAGATGAGTGTTAAGGGTCTGGACCATCGTGATAGAAGGGATCCTTGGTTCTACCACTACTAGAAGTGAAGCAAATTAGAGGCACTTTGGAACACCTCTGGAACGCTGTTGTAACGAAAACAAGGTTTTTATGGGCTTCTTTGGCGTCCATTTTTGAATAAATCCGTTGCAAAATTGAACCAACAACATGGGAATCTATGTTACAGACCCGACACAAAGAAGAGCGCTTGTCCCATTCCGAATCCGTTGTTATTTGTCTGTTTTCAACGTTATTGAAACGTTGTTGACATCCTTTTGTGACAAGATAACAATTTCGACAAAAATGATATTGGAATGTTTTTGTTGCATCCCAAAACCAGTTCATGCATTGAGCAAGGCAAGTTTTCAAATAATTGTCCAACAAGCTTCCCACACAACACATGTTTGTTATGTTAGTTTTTCCCACTCTCACTACAATATTTATATGTCATTCACATTATATTCTAGTGTGTTTTATTTACTTTACAGATGTTCTAGATACAACAACAATCCGAAATTGGATCTCCATATACCACCCATTCTCAACGGATTTGCATCATTTCCTTCACAACAACGAACAACATTTCTCACATTCTTTGTATGGATCTGGGGTTGTTTCACGACACCTCTTTTCCAGTTTTTATTCATTGCATATACACCCTCTCTTTGTCTATTTCCTTGATTCTAAACACTTCTTATACACAAACAGAACAAAGGAAAAGCAAAATTTGGACCTTTTGCCATTGCAACTCCCCTATCTTAGGCTCAACCCTCAAATCATTTTCTCACAAACTACATTTATTTGTTCAATCATTTTCCAACCTCATTCTTGCTATATTTATATGTTTCAAGAATACTATTGTCGTGTAGTTCTAGTAGTTTTTAACCAATTTGCATGCACTCCTAGTTCGAATTTGCAACGCAATATGAGCCCCATGCATAACACAATTGTATTAGTTTCAAGACATGCTATACACAACCTCCCAATGTTCTGCATCCACTTTTTCCCGTGTTTAGGGACCTCTTTCCCACAACATTCATACATTTTTGCTACAAAACTGTCTTTTTCTTGTGCTGATTTACAATCATTTCTGACACATTCATAGTTCAAATTTTAGACATTGTTGGGTGATCTTTTGCTATGCATTTGTTTTATTTTTGGATCTAAAATTGTACAACTTCCCCACATGTCACATCTTTTGCCTTCATGTTTTCATTACTTCATACCCACATTCCCCGTTCACTATGTGAATCCCATTACAATAGTAATAGGTTATTTTTAATGCATTCTTATGAGATCCAATTTTCAAATCATGCATACAAATCCATCCTGATTTGTGACATTTTGTATCAATTGAGGAGTTTTGCTGCATATTGTCTACATCATAGTCCAATTGCAACAAATCCGCCACTTCGTCTGCACAATCATTTCCATTCATGCAATCCATTGCACTCTTGATTTGGCCAATGATATGGACATCCATGCCATGCGTACAAGCTTCAATATCACACAACAATGCGTGAACAAGAAACTTCATGTCCACACAATGAGTTCATTCCTTGATGAGTCTGTAGAGTTGTACATCAGCCGATCATGCTGGATGAGCCTACAAGTCAAAAATCAACTTCTAAGTGACATCTCATCACGAAAATTTTGATGTATGCTTCTCTTGTCGGCTCATTGATGCAAGGTATTGCCAAGACTAGTCCACTCTTCAAAGATTGACCACCAAAGTCATACTTCTTCAATTTCACCTTCGGGGCGCACATCAAGAATAATATAACCTTGTTCTTGTTGGGGCGGTCATGCTTCCTTTGGGGAGACTGACCGCAGGTGCACATCCAATCAGACATCAGCCCTATTGAGAAATCTGATAACAATATATCATCTTGTGGTAGTGTGAGCAAACGCAATGTCAACATTTTTCGCTACTAGCAGCAATTGTTTACCCTAATACTCATGACCACAAATTGGATCACTCTCAGGCAATCCAGTGAGCAGTCAAAACAAGGCAATGCAATCCCTCAATGGATTTACTACCAGAAAACAGGAGTCCACAGATTTCATACAGTATGATTTGTTCTAGATTACAGAGTTTTTGTGGATATGTTACTAGCTACTTAGTGAAGGATTATTGCCACTGATGTGCCTAGTAGAAGACATGGTCGGCTTTTATAACACGGACATTTTGTACACGCGTGTCAAATTGGCATGGTTGTTGTACAAGAAGCAGAGTTTAGGCGTTCACATATGAGGGACATATCTTCTAGTGGTTTCAAATTCCTATGCCTAAGAATCATCCCGTCATACAGATGTGAATCTACTCAGACCGGCCACAGATAGGTGACTACAGGCATGCACAGCTTTGTGTGGCACTAACTTGAACAGATGCAGAGGTGACCAATTACCAAATAGCTCCTCTCGATTTTTGGAGTCCTGATGCGCCTTGGATGGTAAGAAACAAATAGTCATCGACATGATAAATCATAATTCAGGACAACAATAAGCTTCAAGTTGTAGCCTCAGCACTAGATATAAGTCATTAGCTGCCTAGACTTTAGTCCAGTCGCTATGCAAGAGCCGCTGAACTGACCAGAAACATTGTAGTTTATACGTATGAAATTGTCATGACTGCATGTAAACTGTTCAAAGAGTAAGACCTGCTTTCGTCGCAGCTGCGAGGTTCAATCTGTTCTGAATGACTGCATCTCAGAGAGAGGCGGCTGTGGAGTAAATCCCCGAGGTTGGAAGAGAATTTGTAATTCAGGTCACTGTATGTTGCACGCATACCTATTGCTGGCAAGTCTAGCTAGTTCTTGACACACGGTGCAACTGCTGCGTCGCCGCCAGCACTCTATGTACGAACAGCGTATGTATCAAAGCCTTGCGAATGAGGTGCCGCACAAAGGAATGGAAGAATTGAATCTGCTGGTGGAAACACCGTCAAAATTCATCACAAGTCCTTTTGGAATGTCAACACCCACGGAGGTAGCTCTATGCCATCGGGTCAGTTTCTCACTCTTGTGAAGAACTGAGATGAAACTGGATAGGGCCACAAAGAAGCTGAATCCAATTAGACGAACCCATATCAATGGCGATGCTCGATGTAGCTCGATGAAGAGCCTCTGAAATTTCGTAGTTTTCCACAACGTCTGTTGAAATGATTTCTGAATACATATACTTAATACTATATATTATGTCAAACTTGAATGGGAGTTGGCCTTTTCAACCTCCCAATGCCTCTTTGAGATGACACAGGAAGCCATGGTCCTGCGCATCTTCACTTTTGACAACCTCGTGTTTCATGGCTGATTGCTAGTATATCTGCAACATTCAAACTGCAGTGATACAGGTTTTCTATTAATCATGACACAGACCTAGCGGCCGCAAAGACGTGATTGGCGTGTACGAATCCACTTAGGTATGTGCCTCTTTTGACAACAAAGAAAACTTGAATAATTAGATGCAGCCTGAGTGAGCAGCATAAGAGTTGCTCCTTCAAGCCCTGGTGCACTTATTTGGATGGAAAGTTGCAGATATTAACAGACATAATACATTGTTGAGGACAACAGGGTACCCGGTTCCTATTATTGCTTACGATGAATTTCCAATCCAGCAGTTAGATAAAAGAGAGTCATCCACAAAGGCCTTTTTTAGATGAGTGCTTACCCATGACACTTCCACTCACGGTGTCTTTATTTCGATTACAAAGTGGTACGAAAATCCTCCAACGCCTGGTATAAAGTACAAAGCCTCTGATCGTATATTACCTTAGTCTTACATGCAAGCAAGCACTAAAGAGAGATCCTGATGATCTCAAAAGCCAAGTCGACACTATATGTCCTGCATTCTTACTGCCATGTTCTGAACACTGTTCGGCACCACCTCACTCGATCAACTTGGGATATGGCTCGTTGGAGGCGACGAGTTTGAAACACTTATCGCCCTTGGTATGGATATCGTTTGCCAAGAGGTTTGCATAGAGGATCCGAATGGCATTGATGCGAACTGTGGAACCCGAATCCGCGATGGCCGTGGTGAGCTCATCCTCCGACTTGTACACAAAGGAATAGCCACAGGTGAAGGATTTCAGGTGGGCCCAATATCCCAACGCCAGCTGCAGCTGGCAGTAGGTGTCTTCCTGGCTGGACAGCTCCTCAGGTTCATGAGAACTTGTCCCGTCTTGACCGATGGAGAGGATCTGCTTGGTGATGGAGGTGGCGTCCCAGATGGCATACTTATCATCATGCGCACTTTGCAAGCACTGTATGACAAACTCCTTGGCCTTATCTTGCATCTTCTGCGCAACCGCCAGGATACCTTTCTTCTGTTTGAGTTCTTTGACGAGGTTGTTGACCATTTCCAGCACCGTCTTGGCGTTGAGATGAAATTTGGTGCTTCCACTGAGATCTCCTTTCGAAGGGTCCTTGACACCCCAGGTTGCTACAATCCCGCTGGCCTGCTCGAGCCAATCAGGGGTGGGCACAAGGATCTTGGCAATGTCTTCATTGGCAACGATGGCCGGAGCTGCGCTATTGACAAGACCCGGTTTCGCTTTGTGAGCAGCGAAGGCTTGGGCGCTGTGAGCAGTGGAGGCTTCGATGAGATCGACCTGCTCGTCGGTTAGGCTCCACTCTTCCTTGATGGCGGTGCTGATATGTTGGGGAGCCATCTCGTATCAGGCAAGCGAGCAGAAACTCTGATGAAAGGTAACGTGAGCGAGTGTGTGTGAGAACAGGCGATCGAGAGGAAGCTCCAATGGTGATATGCTTGAGATTGCCTGCCGGCTGCGATCATCTTATACTTGCTGGCTACTCCGAGCGACTCCGATCGATCGGCAAAGGCCTCATAGATTCCATCTCGGTGGTCCGATGGAACCGTGCGTCAACAGCCTTCCAATCGCGTGAGCAAGTTGCAAACGGATCGATCGAACGAAATGACGGAATCGCTTTTGGGACTGTTCATCGGTACTGCAATTGTCCAAACATGATGGTGCCTGTGTATCGAAATTTGGGATGTAAAAGGTACTAGAGGGTGCTTGAACCAACACTTTCAGCTATTGCACATACATATGGCTACATGGTTGATATAGAAAATACATATTCATATTAGCCTTTGTTCGAAGCATGTGTATAAAGAAAGAAAAAATATTTTTAGCCTCAGTTAGATATTTGATGAATATTCAAAGTCAAACCCACTAGTTTCCTCAAACCGATATATAGGCCTATGTATGACGACCTTGGATATGATGAGGACCCCCACCTTCATTGCCTAGAACCAACACAACATAGTTGGGTACTAGACCCAAGCTAGATCAAAGACCAACTAGTAACGGTGTGCAAAGCCACATGGCCACCTCCATGATCCCACCTAGTTCACTTGCAAAACCATGACCTTGCATCATGGGTACCAACCCCCTTTGTGCTTTGTGGGCCTACCTTTGTGACTTTGTGAATAGAATGGCTATAACCCCTCCCCCCTGCAATGTATAGAATGGCTAGAATAGGCATTGACAAGCCACCTTAAACCCGCCTTGAACCAACTTGAGATAGAGTGGAGCATGTTACCTACCCTACATGGAGGTAGTGAAGGTCGCTATGAGGTGGCGCCACTAGTGGCACCTAAAAGCATCACTCCGTGGGTCCATACACTCCTACACCATGGGGAACCCTTTAAGGTAGTAGAGTGTTGATGATTGGGAGTCGTTTATAGGTGTTGGTTTTAGCACCCTTTACCTTAGTTAGGTTGTTAGATTCATTGTTGTCAAATGAAGAACATCGGATACTTCAACGATGTAATGATGTTCTCAAGTTTATAATGAATTCAAGGAATATGAAGAAAACAAATTTTAGCTTCAAAATATCTAAGGTCATGAAATCTATGTCCAAAACCAAATTTAATTATTACCTTTTGAGCAATACTTTCAATAATAAGTCGTGAAGGTCTCATCTTTATATTCTATATTTGAATACCTAACACAACAATAGAGGGCACCATGAAAGAACACTTTGCTACTATTTGGGACGATATTTTCCCAAACTCACAATTTAAAGAACACTTTGCTACTATGCTTAGGTGTTTGACCAAAAGATTTATGGTTTTAGTATACCAAAGCATTTTTCTGTATTATACTTGATTATGCTTGCTCCCAAGCTTATCCACCAATAGGTACATTGTTTTGTCTAATTAGTGTGGGCTACCATTTGGAGTTATAACATTCTATTGAGACTATTCTATTGAGACTATTAATGTTGCTATAACATTCTACTAAGAGTATCATTTTTGCCCAAATAACACTAGCACACTAAATATAATATTTAGTGTCACAAATTGTAATTGTCTTGCTCAATATTAATTATAAACTGGGTAATAGTGTCACCAACACTAAATGTTAACCCAACATTATTTGTCATTCCTTGTTAATTTTTTGGGGGATTTTAGATTTATAATGTTGCAATTATTGTCACTTACCAAGTGATTTTTCATCTGATTTTATCATCCATGATAATTGTAGTTAGGATTTTGGATACATGAAAAACTAGAGAAACACTAAGGGAAGACTTAATATGTGATTCATACATCATCTAGATGTCATAGGTAAGTTATTTAAGGGAAACACAAATTACATTCATTTTACTTTGGATTTGAATTGATAATTTGATGATTATTTATGGGACAAAGATTAAAAAACTCACAATAATAGCACATGCAATTGTGGCCGTCTCTCAATTCACATTATTTTCCTGGGCAATAGTCTAGTAGTGGGTTCATTTATTTGAACCAAGCATAGTGCACAAACATAGGTACAACCATAGTCAATAATCTTGCATGAGTGTCTCATTTTAGTCCCTTTACCAAAGCCAAAGACACTTTGGTATTGTCAATAGTCTTGAATTAATTAATCCCTTTTAGTGGAACTTGAAATTCTAGTGCAGTCATCCTTTCAAGATTTTCAGTTTTCCTTTATTAGTTATGATTTGATTATGCTTTCCAACAATAGTCTTTTACATGGTCTTGGCCAAAGCAACCATTGGGTTCATGAATTGTAGCAATAGTCCAAATCACATATAATATAGGTTAACGTAATGTGATATGATTCCTTACTATATCATATTTGATGGAGTTTTTTAAATTTAGTCTCCTATTCACTAGAAAAACTCTTAATTGAAAGATTCATCTTTTGTATGTGCTAATAAGACCATTGATTGATAAATTTGGACTCCATCTCTTTATTTGTTTTTCCCATTGCAAGATTATTGTCTTAGGATATACCAATATACATACCCCGTTCTTGAGATGGTTCAAGGGATAGCATCTTTCTTTTTTCCTAGACCTTTCCCAACCTCTTCAAAGCCAATGGTCTTTCTATATTGCTTCCTTTCCCTTCACAGCCTCTAGTCTCTCTCTTAATATTTTAGCTCCAAACCTGCCAAAGATTAGGAAGATAGGATTTGTAGGATATGCACAACAAAGACCATAGTCTCTTCAATTACCTAATTGTGTTGTTTTTAATTTTGGTTCTTTGAAACTTTAAATTATCGAAACCTATTACAACGAACCTGAGAAATTCCTTGATCTCCTAAGCACATTTCAATTCCAATTAATCCTCAAGCTTCTCAATCATTTATTGCATACATCCTACTTCTCAATCACAATGTTGCCTTCAACCTTGGCTAATATTGTAGGACTTTCAATTGAGCCATGGTCTACTTAAGGCTTATGAGTGTTAGCCGAGCGCTTCAATCATTCAAAAAAAAAAATTGAATCACATCATCAAGACTATTGGAATAAGGAGTTGTTGTCTGCACTCCCTCTCTCACACAGACCTCATAAGTTTCAATACCTTAGCATTCACTCAGGCTCTTTCAATTTGGTTAAAATACTCATATTCATTTAGACAATCTTATGACAATACACCACCTATGTTTAAGAACTCTGGCTTTGACTGCCAATGGTTTCAATCATTTTGAACTCACTCTCGATACACTCTCAACAAGACCATAGTTGTGGGTTGATCTTAATAAGAGTTTCCTCACACATAAGCAAATATCATCCACTCTCAGATAATCTCTTCTTGCAAGAGATCAAATTACTAGTCTTTAATAAAGGTTACTTGATAAAATTGAATGAGGAAATCAACACGCTAGTACAAACACCCTGGACGCTATCAAAACAAAATCTTAGTCAATGAACTTATACTTCTCACAAGTCACACATTGAGATGATCTTAAAAAGAAGAGAATGATCTTAAAGTTTTTAGCTAGTTTCTTCACGGCAAAAAAACAATTCTAGAGCCTCCCACTCTCTCTAAGGCGCATGTGCATGTTTGAAGGTTCAGAACCTTTCCTATTAGACTATGGCCCTACATCCTGAAATCTCAAGGCCATAGCCTTTTCATACTTGCGTGCTAGGAAATTTCTAGTTTAGATTATAATCTATTCCCACTTGATTTTTTTTATTGTTCTTGGATTTTTATTTTTATTTTAAATTCTTATATAATTACTACAACAATATTTCATCACAAATTGTTGGTAAGAAGAGGTAGGGTTTTGGCCAATGGATGAACTCATCCATCATCCATGACAATATTTGTTCACTTATTCATAAGAAGCGTCATCCAAAAAGTTATCATAGTGACACTAAATATCATATTTAGTATAGTTAGTATGCACACAAGAGAATATGTTATAACTTAGTTGGTAAAAAAACAACAATTATGTCAATAAAATGTTATAGCAACACATAACTCCAAATGATTACCCACACTAATTACGAAAAATAATGTAGTCTATACTCAACTATGAGTGGGTTTTGTAGGTAAAATCAACATTGGACACTTAAATCCATGTGGGGATGTTGAAGCTTGCCTTTGGAGAAAGTTGGCACATCATAGAGTTATTTGTAACGTAAAGTAGATGAAGCCATGAGTTTTGTCCCAAACCCTTAGTTTATGAGAATTAACCCAAAGTTACCCAAGTTTTTTTAATGTTTAAATTACCATACAAAAAGAGTGGTGTTGTGCTATTAACAACCAACTTTCTAGCTTGTCCTACTAGGATGTGGTGGGCTAAAGCTAACCTTGCATAGGTGTTATCTAGCTTTTTGGTTAGATGAACCCTATTTAGATTTCTGATAAATTTTGAGCTCAAATCTTCATTTTAGTTCTTAAAGTAGTGGAGAAACACTAACATTAGCAACTACAAAGCTAAATGAGGGTTAGCAAGGCTAAAAGGTGAGCATTTTGACCATTGGCAATGGAAATGAGGAGTTTTAGTGAGTGGGCTATAGACATGTGGAGAATTAAGAGGCCTCTTGAGTTTCTGGCTATGGACAAACAAAACCCTTGATGGTCGAGAAACTAACTCCTCCCTCTTCTATTTATGCCCCTAGGCTATTGCCAAGAGCAATTGACAATAGACTATTGTCAGGAGCAATTGAGAATAGGCTATTGTAAGGAGCAATTGAGAATAGCAATTGCCAAGGTGATTGTTGAGTTGCCGCCCATTCCGATTGAGGTGATGTATTTCTAAGTGACAGAAGACCAGTAAGTTCCCTTATTTTTTAAACTTTTTCCAAGTAATTATACTAGGATTAGTAAAGTTTGTTATCATATCATAATCTATAATCTAAGGATTGAGTTGTTCCCCATTTAATGTTTAAAGGGCCTAATAACCACATGAAGTGCAAGTAAGGCAGTCTAAGATAAAGGAGGATTAAGCTAAGGCCTAGGCATATGTACTACATTGTTATGGCCTATGATGTTGGAAACTTACAAAATGATGTTCTTAAGTTAAGTCCAGGTAAGGAAAATTGTCTCACTGCCTCATTAAAATTCAGATAGGCTGATGAATGCCGTAACCCATAGGGTGGTTACTATAGTATTTTCTGATGCATCAACTCATCAAGTAATTAAGGCGAGACTATTGTTCAAATCAAGGCGCCTTTGACCCCAGTTATATGTGGTTATTGGTTGCGTGAAAAGACTATTGATGAGTTGAGACTCCTTGCATTGATAAACCATGGTATAGCGAGTCATGACTACTGGACTATGGCTGAATGTAAGGGAGAGACTGCGCAATTGCATGTACTACACTGAGTGACCCTACTAGTCCACTCTTTAATCTCCCAAATCTCTAAAATTCACATGAAAGAGCATTGCACCTAAAGTTGACGTCCTAATTCCACTTTGAAGTTGTTGTGACCTATCAATTAACCTAATAGTAACACTTAGAGTTAGGCACAAAAAAAAGTCTCCAAAGCTTCACCCAACTTTCAAAATAAACTCTAATACACAACGAGCTAACGAGCTCTAGATAGAAAGTTCTTTTAAAGAATGATCAAACCCATGGTTTTGTCCCTCCTCTTTGAGGAACTTTACATATAGCTCTAATAATATTCGTCAATCATGGACTAAAGTGTCATGTTGGCCTTGTATGAACTTAGGTTTCCCCAAATTAATGGGATTCAAGACTAAGTTGTTTTTGGGTGCAAAGTAGCAACTTGTAAGTATCTAATATGGGCCCTACCCATCTTATAGGTCAATCATTTTCTCATGTACAAAGTGCAATGAGGTCAAGTCATTCAGCTTGTAACTTAGAAGAAGCGAGGCACAACTTTTGTTGTGCGTTTTTTGTGGTGTACATCTATGGCGTGAAGGTGAGCAAAGGTGAGAAGTGTCTACTTGACATGGAATATAAGTTCGTGGACTAGTCTTCACATCCTCCTTGATAAGTGCACCTAAATCGGAGAGTGACCTAGTATCATAGTGTTGATTTCTAACGTATAGATACATATTCAAGTGCCAATACATATCAATAAGAGAATTACCATTGGTGACCAATGATCGGGGAGAACCAGCAGTTAGTTACAAATGAACCGGTTGAGTTTGAGAAATAACCGGTTGAAGTTCGAGACTGCAGGAAAATTACCGATCATTTTAGAGGAATTTATAGAATATACCCCAATTTAATCAAGGAAAACAGGAGGATGTCAAAATGCAACCGGTTGGACTTGCAAACACCCGGATCTCAACTGGTTATGCCCAAAAATCTCCCCGATCACTGTTGGTGACTAGCTAACATAGCATTATTCAACTTCATCAAAGATCGAGAGAATCGTACTAGCATATCCGGCACAAATTCCCACATGCCATCATACTCAACCTCAATATGAAGGGAGGCTCATGAGTGTACATAGGAAGGCCATTAAATTGGTCATGTTGGAAAGAAAATGTAGTCCTATGTCCTAAATATGCTATAAGATATTCACCTAAATGAGCGCAAGTTAAAAGTGTAAGTTCAAATTTCATGTGCTCATCCCAGGGGTTGAATTCTTCATTGGAAACCTAAATGATGTGTGTGGTTCACTATGCAATTAAACCCCCTATATACAAGAGTTTTATAGAGGGAAACAAATACATATAAACTTACAACATGCTAAAAATGGACTTGTGCATTTGTAATAAGCTTTTTAATTTAATGTGATAAAAGCCTCCACTACAGATACAAATTTAAATCATGAATTTAAATAATATGTTATTACACATACACTTCACTTTGACTTTCCAATGAGAAAGTCATTGAACATTTCTCATCCATTGCATGTAATCCATGATTATATCACACAAACAAAGACAAGAGCACAATAAGTTAGCCACAATCCACAGAGCAAAACTCAAGGAAGCTCATGAGCATTTCCAAGAGCCTTTAGCTTGTAAAAACCTAGAACTCAAACATAAACCCTAAAAAGAACACACATGGTAGTCATTAAGGACTATGACCATATGACACCAATGGATGAAAACGTGAATTGGATGAAACTAGCACATCTATTGTCAACGTTTGCCCTAAACCTAAGGGCCCCTTTTTGTACATCAGCCTTTTGTACATCAGCATTTTTAAATATATATTACACTAATGAAAACTAATACCTCTCCCTTATGTATAGTATGTACGCTAGTGCCTCAAATAATACCCCTTCTTACACTCATGTTAGTTCATATGTGGTATGAAGAGTCCACCCCTTGGGGTGCCCATAAGGTATGTGGGTGTTATTTGGTTTTTTTTTCATGTTCTCCAATTTCTACCAATCAAATTCACACAATAAAACTTGTGTTGCAATAGCAATTCTACAATGAAGCATCAACATAATTCGGATCAAAAATTGGTCCTCCCCTTATTGAGTTATGATTATTGAAAGTGCACATTTGTTGCCTCCTTAACTGAACACATGGGTCCTCCCAATTGTGTTTACTAATGAGTGTACAATAGTTAATAGTATTCGAAGATGTCGTCCAATCTCTTTTACACAAGTGTCTTTATGGTGTTTGCTCCTTGATCCTCACTAAACCACATACCAATCAAACATAGGGGTCCGATTAAGAAGAGGAACCAAAGAACACCCACATACCTTAGTTTGGATCTTCTAAAGATTACTACGCCTTGTGTAATCTTTATTTTGTTTCCAAAAACCCTAGGTATGTAACATTGGATAAAGTGCCCATAATAGGTACTCTTAATGTACAAATGAGATTCAAAATCAACCCCACCAAAAGAGAACATGATCACTTACAAGTAACTTTGACTCGGGGGGGGTAGTCATTGGTTGGAGTAGCAATACACGTGCGAACAAATGATAGGGTATTTTAAAAACATGGGAGCAAAAAATTATAATTGGGCTTAAGAGTAATATAGGGTATCAAAAATGACACTGGACATCTTTAAAGTACTATAGGGTATGGAATAATAGGTAATTTGGAATCATAAGTAATGCAAGCCATTTTTCTATTAACCCAAAGTAGAAATTTACATAATGATAGCATGTGAAAAAAAATAAAAAAATTGAAAGTAATACCCCCCTATAAAATAGTGAACACTATATTCGTTAATCGGAGACTTTTGAAAGTCTCAAAATAAAATATGCCCATAGTTTGGGATGCCAATATTGTGGGCATATGGAATGTTGGGAACATCAAGAACATGACAATTTAAAAATTCGCACGTAAAGAATATTCCTAATACTAAAAATAGAAAATTGCAATTATAATGAAAACGTGAACTCCATGTGGAAAATAACAAGCGAATATAAAAAACAAATGGTTTATGTCATTATAGAGTTTGGGGTGCGCATCCCATAAGTAAGGTTCTTATGGTTTTGGATGGCACATCCCAAACGTATACCACAATGGAGTGTGACAAGTCTACTAAGTCTATTAAAAACCAAGACTACTAAGTACTAATGTTTTTTCCCGCCGTTAACTTTCACCTATGTTATGTTTACCCATCTCCATCTTCCGCTTCATATCCATTCTCGGCGTCATTTTCCGCAGCTGCAATACGTGCCAAGTTGTCTTTGGCAAAATGTATATGTTTTTGGGGGATGGTCATTGCTTCTGTGTTGGAACCTTTGCGCGGCTTCCAAGCACAAAGTATAGTATCCGTGTTTATCCAAACCGGTGTGTACGCTGAGTCCACTGTCCACTTAAAATTCTTTTTGGTGTCCCAACCTAAATAAGTGCGGAGCACGTTGTGGTCTTTAGTGCTTGGACGACAATATTCCACCTCAATTTGACGAAAGTTGGGGCTAGTTCGAACAAAATTGGGTGAAGACAATGCTTTTACCAACCAAATTGGCTTGGGATGCTCCTCATCCCCAGCTCGTACGAGGACCAAATACCCTTCATGGCAATCAACACCTACACGAAACGAGGGTGCCGGTCGATTGCGGGCAGGGCCAACGTAATGCTCGTCCATTGCGAACTCTTCACGAACGTCTCCATTGCTGAAAAACATAGTATCGGACTCAACAACCGTCAAACGACTTTGTGGCCAAAATCCTTGTGTCAAAGTCGTACGGGTGTCGCCACCAAGTGTCATCAAGGCTGAGCGAATGCGATCCCAATACGCGATCAACGGTTCATGGGTATCTCTAACACGTCTTGTGATGTCCTCCTCGCACAACTCTTTCCAATATTCAATGAATCCGGATATGCCTTTGATGATTTCCGGCCCATTCCTCATGGGTTCGGGTTTGCAAGGCTTTGGTTCCCCATCCGGGACCAAACATTTTCCATCATTGTCTTGACGCCATACGAGTATACCATCATCCGGGCCCCAATTAGGAGATGTGCACAAAAGCTTGAATTGCATGGCCGGGAGACCATCGTCCCTCATATAAAATCGGAATTGTTGTGCTTTGGTATGCCCCACCAAACGGTCCCCTCCCTTCAACATGTATGGCTTGATGAAGGCCTTGAAATTTGGTACTTCCTCAATCAAGTGCGGAATTACTGGCATATGGTCCAAATCCATATATGATTTCATAAGAAGAGATATGGTTGGAAAATCTTCTTCATGCAACTTCATGCTCCACCGTCCGAATGATGCATCAATGTCGTCGTGTGTATGTCCCACCATCAAGAAAGACACAAACACCTCCTTGAAGATTCCTTTCGCCACGAGCAATGACCAAAAACAAAATACGTATCGACATTTGTTGTCCTTCGCACAATTATCAAGTTGAACGTGGAGAGTTGGAGGCAATGGTTTTGCACAAATGGGCTCTCCGGGTGGTTCTGGCAATGACGACATACAAACCTCCTTCCCCAAAAGCACCGCCTCATAAAGGGATGTGGTTCCACAACCATCAAAAAGTGCACGGGAAGAATGTACCGGTGGCTTCTCAAGATCGCGCAACAGTTTTGCAAATGAACCCACCGTGTGGTTAGCATCCCCAGGGTAAAAATCCAAACCATAATGGGCATACTTTACGTCCCCATGGCCGTGGGCAATCATACTTGGAAAAAACAAACGATGCGTGACCAAAATAATCAAATAACCACTAAACGGATGTATGGAGTTGGACATTTGCCAAACACACCCAAGAAAATTGGATAGACTTTAAACACGTAGTTGTGATTTCATACAAACCTGTGACAGCTACGGGCAACTTGAAGAGACCATCCGTGGCCTTTATTTTGCGTGCATAACAAGGGCATGCGGTTTTGGCGTGGTCCATTTTATCATGGATGACTGTTAGAACCTCTGTGGGCCTCATTATGGATAGAGCACGATTCTTATAGTAATCTTGACGGTGTGCCTCTTGATTGTTGACATGTTCAATATATTTTTTCTGGTGTCTGGAATGAGATTCAGTGCCTATGGGGTGGGCGTCTCGAAGACCTTTGTATTTTTCACACGTCGTACATCTAGCGAACTTGTTCCCGGGTCTTTTCAGAATGTATTCCGCAAACTGCTGGTTTTTAATCACACTCAACTTGGACAAAGAAATGGGCCCACATCCCGCTATGCGACCCACTTCATTGATGTCCGTTAAGATGTTCTTCCATTTTGTGCCCGTGGGCAACACCATTTGAACAACCTTCTCCCCTGACGACAATGTCCTCGTCTTGTGGGGCATTGCATCGGCCAATGGCACTATGATGGTGGATAGTGTCGCGGACGCTTGCAGTGTAGCCTCCCTAGGTTTCTTTGTGCCCGAGTTGCCATGAAATCGAGAGCGGCGACCCAACGATGAATATTTTCGAAACCTATAAAAGTCAGCCTTGGAGACGGCGTGGATGGTATACCACGCTGTACAACACACATCAACATTCTCAAGTGTCACCACCTTATGCCCATGGGTATCAAGGTGCAAATTTCTGTGGACCTCGAGTTTCTTAGCCGACCTCATACGAAAATCCGCAAGCCACATTTCCTCGCGCAACAATCCTTGCCGGACACTAGACGGATAGATTCGTCCCCCAAAAGCCGATCCCGTCGACGCTCCTTATCTCCGCGAGGCACACGGTTTGAATCATATCTACGGAGGCCTTTGCGAGGACGTGTTGTGGCCAACAAAGCTAATTGTGTTTGCTTATGCCGCCGCTCATGATCCCACAAACTCACTTCCTCATGTAGAACTCGACGAAGCGGCCATCGACGCAAGGAAAATCTCCATGTCACCGGGAACTCTACCGGAAGCAAAGAGTTCAAGATGCACACGCCAACATCATCGAGACCTAGGGCGTTGGCATCGACACAATCACGGGGATTGGAGTTTCTACATATACCATCTGCCACCGGGACACCAACCTCGTTGAGTAGAACGACATCAAGGCCAACCCATTGCTCCCTCCCGAAACCGGCACACAACGGAATGTCATCGTGGTCATCTCCGGAATGCAGAGATTGTTCGTGGACTTCCAAAGATTCATGGGAGGATGTATCCACAAACACCCCCCTCACGTTTGGCACACCATTACTATCTGCCGACGGGGAAGACAGTTCACATTCAGCATCGGATGACGATGCATACGTCGACAACTCCAATGAACTATCACCCACATGCAACGCCATACAACCTATACCAACCACCAGGACATGATCAACCCAACCACCACCGCAATGCATACAAGAGAGGATAGAATATATGTGGAGATAAATGGCCCAAAATTGACAAACAAATTTTGGTGCACCATTGGAGAACCTCACGCACAAAGACGAACGCGCGTCCCAAAAAAACGTTTTAAGCATACGTCTAGGTTGTTCACTAATGTAAACAATACATGGACAAAGAGGAGAACACTCGTTAGTCGTCCAGGAGGGCCCTGCTGTTCGGACCAGCGCCTGTCCACATACAACCGACGACGAAATCAGAAATCCGAGAACGCCACATGCATTTACGAACGCGCGTTCGTGACCTCAGTAACTTCTCCATGTACATCCGGCGGCCTTCGAGATCCCTCAAATGAGAGCACCCTGAGGAATATCGGTTTTGTACGTCAAAGTACCATGTTGACTTAGGAACCTGCGCGATATACTATCACAAGAGAACACTTGTCCATACGCACAAAATTAGCAAATCTGCAGATGATGCCTGAATCAACTCCAACAATATTTTGAACACTGAGCACCTCCATATTGTGAATTTGATTATGTTGACTTTTGCGTACCTACCCATTTACGAACGGACGTTCGTAAATGGGTGCGACCCCGTGTTCACATCCTTCACGGACGAGCGATGAGCATATTTTTCTTGCTATTCTGTGTTCGTAAATTACTGCCATACTGATGTGCATGAATGAAGATGTGTTGCTGGATGCGTAGACAATAATGACATGTATTTACGAACGAACGTTCGTAAATTCCCGACCATCAGGTAACAATAGATACGGGTCAAATAAGTATGTATGATCCTCGAAGGCATATTTACGAACGCACGTTCGTAAATGACTGTCATGGATTAAGTGCATGTGACTAACCATATGAGTACCTCAATCCAGAACATGCTCTCATATGGGATTTACGAACGCACGTTCGTAAATTACCGACCAACAGGTACCAATAGACAAGGGTCAAATATGTATGTATGAAACTCGAAGGCATATTTACGAACGCACGTTCGTAAATAAATGCCATGGATGATGTGCATGTGACTATCCATGAGTAGCTCAATCCAAAACATGATCTCCTGTGGGATTTACGAACGCACGTTCGTAAATTACCGACCATCAGGTACCAATAGATAAGGGTCAAATATGTCTGCATGGTCCTCGAAGGCATATTTACGAACGCACGTTCGTAAATAACTGAGATGGATTACGTGCATGTGACTATCCATATGAGTAGCCCAATCCAGAACATGCTCTCATGTGGAATTTACGAACGCGCGTTCGTAAATCCTTGCCATGTCCAGATCCGAATCGTTTGTCTAAACCTGAAGCTCTTCATCTTTACGAACGTGCGTTCGTAAAGTTCCGGTATTTACGGCGGTATATGCGGTAGGTACAGCCTGTACTGTACCTGGGTGGTGTAGGGTTGGCGCACACGAAATGGCTTGAGCGCGTTCGGTGAGGTCTGTAGAGCGCACACTTGCATGTGCCGCTGAAAAGAGCTTTGTTGTGGGGGGAAGAGCTTTAAGTACTTCACCCCGCTGGTTCAAAATCCCTTGGATGCTCTTTAAAAAGCAGATTCCCGCCGCCTTCTTTGACCTAACAATCTCCCATTCCATCCATGCGGAATTATATAAATAGCATTGTCATGTATGGAACATGCCTTGCATGCACGCCAACATATTGAAAATATATAAATCGGTTGCACACCTTAGTTGTGACCAAGGTCTCATCGAAATATATGTATATACGTATATATATATATGTATATATATATATACACATAATGTCTAAATATGGAGATGGTTAACATTGAATATTTAATGATTTGCGACTAAGGTATGAAGTCCAAGTTAATTGACAATTGATGCCTAATAAAGTTATGAATGTCGAAGTCATAGATATATATATATACACATATACACACACACACACAATGAGGTCAGAGTGGCTAAGAAACATGTTGCGGACGCCCCTAAAATTATAGGTATCATATGTTTCACATCAAAAAATGACCGTAATATGGTCACCAAGTGCATGAATACAACTAAAAAATCGGGTTAATCCATAATGGCTTGCACTAGGGTAGATTGAGGACACTATGAACTAATTATACCTAATAATATATGTAAGTTAGGTCTTCTTTCAAATGGTATCTAGGTGTGAAAATAAGGAATTAAAATGGCATGAGTAGGAAGGATTAATCAATTTGTAATGCTGCATAGTATGATAGCGTAATGATCATTGAGACTTGAAACCATACTAGCTACCGTAACGTTGAATCATAGTTACAATTATTATGTGTTTGACGTCCTATTGGAAATTGAATTTTCGTCCACTTGTTGTAAGGGTACGGATACACATTGGTTAAATGTTTATTAGATCATTGGTGATATTTATAGTGGAATGCATTGTTCGATTGTTAGTTTAAGTTGACACATGATTAAATGAGTTGAGGTCCTATTGGAAATAGACTTTTAGGGTTTGGGGAAATGCACTATTAATTTGGAATGGTGCATACAATAGTATGTACTTACAATTAATATATGTTTTGCATCCTATGAGAAGGATGTGCATCATCATAGCTTAAAGTGTTGATATAAATTGAAGTCTTAAGACATGCATGTTATTATAATAAGATCGTGGATTGTGTGATGAAATTTCACTCAGAACTATTAAGGTGAAAGTGGGAATATTTGAAATTTCACTTATCACTTAAACCAAAGTTTTATCTCAAATCTATTAATTTGGAATGTGAAATTGACAATTGCCATCATTATCAATTATTATAGTTGTTATGAACGGAATTAAGCATTCTCCATCCAACCAACATTGGTAGACCAATTTGACCTGCCCTCAGAAAACAACATGGCCACATATAAGAAAGGTTGGTAAGATAAAAAGATGCAGGGATGTAGGGTTTAGGGTTTGCGGTTAGGGTTTAGGGTAAGGGTTTGGGGGTAGGGTTTAGGGGTTTAGGGGTTTAGGGTTTGTGAAAGTTGTGTATGTGGTATTTGGGTTTAGGTTTTAGATTGTTACTAGGATACATTACACACACAAACAATATTGACTCCTCAAAAACCCTTGTAATTGCATTAACTTCATTCATCGCAAGCTCGTAGTTGATGCTAGCAAAATAGTTGACCACTCCAGAAATGCATTAGTTCAAGCTAACACCTAATATTAGAACTTGAATTGACATCCTATCGTATAGCAACTCTGCGCAATCTCATATTATTATGAATTCTTTTTTGCATGTAATATTTATTTGAGGAACCATCGAATTAATTGAAAGATATCTAGCTCTTACATAAACTATATTTTAAAACACCAGATATATATCTTTGGGGGTGGATTCTACATTGACAACCTAGGGAGTGACATGCATTGTTTATTACGAATTAACTGAGCATATTTTCCTAAAATATGTTTACAAGGAATCCAAATGTAGAGGTACTAAGGAAATAAAACGAGTAAAATTCATGTATTTGAACTAAGCTTGTCAAGTTAATGCCTTAAACGCGTCCATTACATATAAATATGTCAAAGCATGAGAATAACATGAAGGGTTCCAATATACAACCATCTCCCATCTCCCATCGCATCCCATCCCATCCCATCCCTTCCCATCACCTCCCATACCATCCCATCCCATCTCTCTCCCAACCCTAGCCAGTGGAGTTGTGCCACGTGGCAGGTGCTGGGAAACCCTAGCGGCGCACCTACCTCCCCGCGCCCCTTCCTCTTCTCCTCATTTGTCATTTCGAGGAGAGGAGGAGCGGAGCGTTTAGAGAGCGAAGCTCTTGCTTTTTTTAGTCTTGAAGTTTTAAATTAGTTTTGTTGCAAGTTTTGAGAGATTTCAGATTGAGAGTTTGTGTGAAAGCTTGTGAGTTTGTGAAAGCTTTCAGTGTGAGAGTTTGTGAGTTTCAAAAGCTTGAGAGCTTGAGTAGGAAAGCTTCAGAGTTTCGGATTGAGAGCTTGAGGGTGATCTTTAGAAGCTTGAGAGTTTAAGGAAGCTTCAGAGTTGAAGCTTGAGAGTTTAAGGAAGCTTCAGAAGTGAAGCTTGAGAGTTTAGGGAAGCTTCGGAAGTGAAGCTTGAGAGTTTAGGGAAGCTTGAGAGTTTAGGGTTTGCTTAAGAGTTCAGAAGCTTGAGAGCTACAAGGTTGTGAGTTTTGTGTACATAGGAGTATACTAGGGTTTGTATATAAGCTGTGAAGGCTTGAGGTCTGCATTAGAGAGTTATCTGAGTGTGCATTTGAAAGGCAATTGAGTGTGCAGTTGTGAGGATTTCTGGGATTTTCAGAAAGAGAAGAAGCAGGGATTGCAGTGTGCAGCATTTCAATGTAATTTGTTATCCTTTCCAACTCCTCTCACATTCTGAAAATGTTGCTTCTTGAATTCAATTTCTTTTGTTACATGCAATGTGAACTATCACTCTTTTCTTCATGTTTCATTCTGCATCTCATTCTGCATCTCAATTGCTTTATGATTGAAGAATTGCATCATTCTGACCAAAATTTTGCAGGCACGGCTGCAAGCAGAGTAGCTAATAAGTGAGTTATATACATATACGTATATATACGTATTCGTATATACACGAATACGTATATGTACGGACAGGGGATCCCAAAACCATCACATATACGAACGCTCGTTCGTAAATGGACATACACTGCATACCCACCTCCATTTACGAACGCTCGTTCGTAAATGGACATACACTGCATACCGAACCTCCATTTACGAACGTGCGTTTGTAAATACGCACTCCACGTTCTTTGAAATGATCTATATTTACGAACGCACGTTCGTAAATATACTCAAAATATCACTCAGAAGGAACCTTAACTTAAATATGAACCTCTATGAATATCTAAAGAACAAATACAATTTTGCGAACACCAATAAGACAAATCACATGTACTTACGAAAGATAAATCAACCAAATATCCGAAAAGATAGACCAAATGGACATACTTACGAACGCACGTTCGTAAATGAATCCAAACCTATAAAACCTATATCTTTTACGAACGATCGTTCGTAAAAATAACCAAATATATTACAAACACATTCATGACGAGTAGTCTCTTTGATCTTCATATCTTTTACGAACGCTCGTTCGTAAACTCAATACTAAAAATTTATATGATCTTGCAACCCCTCATTTACGAGCGAACGCTCGTAAATATAATTACATCAATTGCAAAGACGCATTAACACTGCGTAGTCTGTGGGATATGCATGTCACTTACGAACGTTCGTTCGTAAAGTCACTAATTGTTTATATTCTGTTGCAGATGGCAAGATCAAGCAGAAGCGCCATTGAGATGTTCGCGGTGAAGGTCGATGGCCTCCCAGAGTCGGTGTTAGACGATAACGGCAACGACAACTATGTCCCCAAGGAAGACTTCATGGGGGAGTGGACGGCACTGCCAGAGAAGATCGGGGACGGCCTTTTCTGCATGCGCTTCACCTACGAGCTGGAGACAAGACCGGACCAGCCCGAACAGTGGGTTCAAATGAAGACGTGGGAGATAGAGTCCATAGAGGCCCAGGGGGAGTATGTAATTCTGGACATGAAGAACAAGAAGGATCATATCAACCTCTTGTTGCATTTTCAGAAAAATACCTTCTCCTACCAATACGCCACCAATAACGTAGCGGAAGATGCCAAGCACTTCGACCTGGACGGCCTCTTCTCCAAATATGCGTTGAGCCCATACTGGACTGCAAGGAAATTGACCGCCCTTGCATTGAACATCTCCAAATACAACAGTGTGGTCACTGAGGCAAACAAGAAGAAAAAGAGCCCCAGGAAACCATCCACATCAGGGGCAGGAGGATCTAGAAGTGCACCCAGGCCTGTGCCTTCCGCTAGCAGGGCGACGGAGGGCCCCAGTAGACACTCCACGCCATCGAAGAGGACAAGGGAGGAGATGGAGAAATCGGGAGTAACGGAGACCGCAGAGGTGACCTCGCCTGTCGTAATGCCCACCCCCTTGAAAAAGGGTGAGAACCCTGACGCTGTGAAGGCCACGAGGATCCTTCGAGACTTCAACAACTACTCGAAGGATTGCTGGCCCATGGGACGCCACTTCACATTCAACGTGGACTGCTTCAAGTGCGAGATGTCCCCCAACAAATGGGTGGTTCGCTCTCGCGAAAGCGGTGGTGTGAAGTGGCAGATAAATAATCTAATGAACAACGTCAAGTGGGACAGGCAGACCGTCTGCGTCATGCCGAAGGGGCTGACATCCCGTCCGACGGAGAAGGACTGGCCACGGATCCAGAATGGAGAGTTCTGGATCATAGACGGCCAACACAGCTTGGAGGCGTCCCAAATAATTCTCAAGGACGACAACTTCCAGCATGAGCTGAAGGAGGACTTGCGCTACTGGAAGGCGTTCTTGGTGTGGTCGGACGATTGGGACAAGCTGCGGAAGATATCCACCTTCCTCAACTCCGGCAACAAAATCAAGGCCTTCGAGGCGTCGTGGGCAGCCAACATAGTGGCTGCAAGGGACGTCTGGGTCGCCCACGGGTGCCCCCCTAAAGAAAGGGAGAACGCGAAGACGCCGTCTCCACAATGGAAGGTGAGTTTACGAACGAACGTTCGTAAATATCTTTGACATTCAAATTTTCAAGTTCTTTGACATTCAAACTTACGAACGTGCGTTCGTATTTTGTGCGTTACTGATGTTTTTCTTGCTGCAGGCATTCTGCGACGCGATGGTGGACAAGTTCTCCTCCATCGACATGAAGTCTACAACAACCAAGTCTGTCCTGGAGCTCAAGGGTGAGCTCCGCCTCATCTGTTGCAACAGGGACACTTGGGAGTTGTGGACACAATTTTTTGATGCGCACAGCTCGGGCGATCTGGTCAACCCCGACACCGAGGAGAAGTACAGCGCGGAGAAGACCGGGGAGGCCCCTCCACTACTGAGGGAGTTCTTCAGGTCCCTTCAAGGGTTAACAGAGTCCGAGTTGCAGAGGTGCGCGGTGCATCTTCTTGGGAACACTGTGGGAAGAACCATCCCATACCCGAAGATATTTTTGAAGAGGCCAAGACACAAGCCCGGCACGTATTCCATCAAGGAATGGTGCGAACACCGCAAGCTGAAGACTGCTGCAATGAGGGAGTTGAGCGCCCTAATACCAGAGTACGCACTCATCCTAGCCGACGGGGACATTAATTGGGCCAGCTGGAAGATGTTCAAGGTCGACTACAACATCTCCGGACCCTCAATGCGTTGTCTTGTCAAGGAGCACGCCTCCATTTTGAAGCAGAAGGGGAACAAGAGGACAAAGAAAACCGAGACGGATCCCCAGGAGGTGGAGCAATACAGAAGCTTTTTGACGCGGAAGAGGTTGGCCACATTCGAAGGAGTGGCCAGATTTTGTCTGTTGACAAAAGGAGTGGAGAGGGTGACATTTTCCAAGTGGGACCGGACCATGAGCAGGGCCGAGGTGAGGGAGGATCGACGGGGGTGCCCATTTGCCCTGATCGATTTCAGGGGGATCCCCGGTGCGTCGAGGCAGGGGGGGAAGGACATACCTTTCTACGACCCCTTCATGGCCAAGTTCAAGGAGCACAAGTCTCCGGACATGAGGGAGCCTCACGTTTGGCTGTGGATAGTCGAGCAGGAGAAGCTCTCTGCTGTAGTCGACCTGTACGATAAGTCGATCAAATTTGAGTACAGCATCTTCCACAGCACTTACGTGCCCGCCAAGACGGAAGGGATCGTGGCCATCAACGAGGCCAGGGGGAACAAACAGGTGGGGGCGGTCAGCCTCGTCTTCTTGACGTACAACGCGCTGCGGAATGGGCGAGCCCCTGTCAAGGCGAACACTACGTTCAAGAAGATCTACAGCATCCCCCATCCCCCTCCCAAGGATCTGCTGCAGGAGACCTTGTACACTGTCTTCCCGGCGATGGAACTCAGGTTGGAGTTCTACGTCTCCGTTTTGCAGAGCGTGGCAATAAGCGGAGAGACCGTGTACAACGTTTGTGGCGGCAGCAAGTTCATGTACGCTGCGATGGTAAGCTCTCCAACTAATATTTACGAACGCTCGTTCGTAAAGTTCACCTCAACTTGTCTTGGGTTTGATGACATTGTTTCTCGTCGTTGATGTTTACGAACGCACGTTCGTATTTTCTAACGTATTTGCTTGAATCTCAGATGCTGGGGCTGGTCGTCAACAGCTTCATTGAAGCCATCGACGAGGAGGACTTCCACGTGCACAGGGCGAAGGCCTCCACGATGGACCTGGAGGACATGTCCCTCCCGAGGACGGACATCAACATGCCCGTCGACGAAGGCATGCCCGCCATGGAGACGGACGACGACGAGCCCGCGCCCTCCTACAACGTCGAGGCGATCCTCCGATCCTTGGACGTCACTCCTCTCCGCATTTTGGCGCCGTCGGGAAATCCATCCGACGTGCAAGGGACTCCGGGTGGATACACGGGGTCGTCGGCGGGGACAACCCAAGATGTCCTCCCCGCGAGAACGTCTGGAGCGGAGGCATTCGGCACTCCCGGGGGATGCTCGACATCTGTGTCGCCCAGGCCGATCGTGGTTCCCAAGATGGAGAACCTCGACCTTCTGGACCAACGGTCCCGACCGACGTTGGACCAGTACCGCAACACGAGGCGGAGGATGAAGAAGACCCCCTACGTGGAGCTGCCTCCGGGGGCAATCATCGAGGTCTCCGATGAGGACGAGGGCGACATGGAGATCATGGTCGAGCTGGGGGTAGACTTTGACAAAAACAAGAGGGTCAAAGAGGAGGCGTTGTCCGTCGCCGAGCTTAACGCCAAGCTCGAGCAAAAGATGAAGGAGGACATGGCGAAGGCGGCAGAGGAGAATGCCAAGAAAATGTTCGCAATTCAGGAGGAGCTGAGGCAGTCGAACGAGAAGACGGACGCCATCCTCGCCATGCTCCAGCGTATGCAGAGCTTCTCGGCGCCCCCCCAGCCGGCCTACCCCTTCACTGGAGGATACCCCTCCCAATCCCCTCCACCGGGCATGTTCACCGGAGGGCCTTCCCGCCAGCAGGCGCCCCACCCCACGCCTGTTGGCACTCCTCCGCCACCAGAGGTTCCCTCGACCACCTCCCACGATGCTGTGGCGGCGGCCATCCAGGAGGACGAGGATTTACGAACGCGCGTTCGTGAATCTTCAGGTCCTCCAGTCCTCACCCCTCCCCCTTCAAGGGTAGGACTGCCCTCATACACCGATGCATCGTCTTTCACCGTCGTCCCCAGGGTAGTAGACAGACATGGCGATGACTCTGCGCGACACACTGACATGGTCATTGTGGAGGACACGCAGGGGAGCCCCAATGACGCACCAGGGGTGCATGGGATGGACGTGGAAGAAACCCATGCGGCGTGGATGGAGGATGTCAGGATGGACGCGCTCGACCTGGGCGCCGAGGAAGAAGACGCGCTGCGCATCCAGGCGACACAGGCCTCTCAACCGGAGCGTGAGGCAGAGGCCATGGAGACAGAGGCGGCTGCAGCTGTGGAGGTTACGAACGCGCGTTCGTTAATCGTTGAGGAGGGACCTGCTGCTCGGTCCAGCGCCGCTACCCCTCCCCCCGATGACGAGGTAACTCTCCTCTGAGAATACCATTTTTTTACGAACGCGCGTTCGTTAATCGTTGAGGAGGGACCTGCTGCTCGGTCCAGCGCCGCTACCCCTCCCCCCGATGACGAGGTAACTCTCCTCTGAGAATACCATTTTTTTACGAACGCGCGTTCGTAACCTCTCTAACATCGCGATGTTTTTCTCTTCATCGACATCCAGTGGCCTTGCGAGAGCCCTCTTCAGCGGTCCCCCTTAGGGCCGAACAGTTTTGTAGGACACGGCATCATTTTGCCTTAGGAAAATGTGATAGACTATCACGTGAGAAATGTAAATATTCAACGGATTAATATATGAGCCTATGTTATCTGCATCGCGTTGCTTCAAATTCTCTGCCCTCGACCCCTTCTCGTATGTTGTATATGTTGATGAGATTATGTTCATTCTTGCATACCCACCTCATTCGCGAACGCTCGTTCGTGAAAGGCTGCGACCCACTGTCCACCTCATTCGCGAACGACCGCTCGTAAATGTACGTGTAGCCGCGCTCACGAACGAGCGCTCGTAAATGATGCGCACCGCCCCCGCAGCCTTCATTCACGAACGCTCGTTCGCAAGTGTGCCCTTGAGCACATTTTCCTTGCACTCTCCTCACTTCCTCGTCTTTCCCCATAATGCACCGTCTTCATTTTCTACGCAAAATTTCATTATTGGATCATAGAATTAAACTAGTCGAGTTGTTCATCACAGGACCCCCCGGAGATTGGTCGCAACCCCTCTACCAGTGGACCTCCCACCCGGAACAAACCTTTCATCGTTTTTGACCTCAACGGGGTGTTGTGTCACACCCAACACATCCCAAGGGTCCCCACGCGTCCCTTCCGTCACCCCGACGAAAGGGACTACGACGGCGAGCTCGACACCCTCATTAACCGCAAGGCTGTCCGCGCCCGTCCCGGCTTGCGTGACTTCCTTCGCGAGGTGGTCGAGTTCGCTCACGTCATTGTGTGGAGCTCCATGGTCATGGAGAACACCGAGCCCATCGTGCACTTCTTGTTCCGCGATCTCCCGAGCCCTTGCCTCGTCCTCGGCCAAGAGGACTGCGACGAGCTGCTCGACGAGAAAGGTCAACCGGTGCCCAAGTTTGGCGGTCGGGGCGGAGGACAACAGTTCCTCAAGGTCCTCCGCTCGAGACTCTGGCGAGGCGTCCCCCGTCTGCAAGGGACGCCGCACGGGTGGTGGCCGACTCCAGAGAACACCGTCCTCATCGACGACAGCCCCACCAAGAGTGTCTTGAACCCCCCGGGCAACGTCATCTTCCCGGACACTTGGACCGGCGATAGGCAAGACACATTTTTGGTCGATAGGCTAGCCCCCTACCTTAGAAGGCTCGTGCTCCACGCCGGTAGCATCCCATTTTTTGTTAGGTCCAACCCCTTCGGCAATGCGGCGCTAAGCCCCCGCGATAATGTATTCAAGAGCATCATGAGGCTCGCCAAACTCAATAAATTGATTTGAAATGCCTCCATGTCTTTGCTTGTATCATGTGGTTCACATTTACTAATGCTTGCTTCGTTTTTGGATGTCTTTTGTTGTTGTGATTGTTGTTGTTGTTGTTCTTGCCCATAGTCTGCCCCCATATGCGACGCCCCTGTGGTCGACGGCCCTTCCCGTCCCCTCTCGCCCCCTGCCTCCCCTTCCCGCGACGTCACGGGCTTCCAAATGCCATCCCTCTACCAGTTCTCGGCGGTCGACGCGGCCTCGGCCGTGGATTACTCCCGCGACGTCGGCATCGACGACGGCGTCGTCAACAGCCCGCCCCCACCACTTGTCGCCCGCGCCTACGCCCCGTCGCCCTCCCCCCTCTCCAAGGAGAAACGGACGCTCGTTCGTTTGGGACACCTCTCGCCCTCGAGGGACGACGCCGTCGCTCGTCGCGGGCCGAGCCGGCGTCTCCGCATGGAAGGCCCCCGTTGCCACACCTCCCCCGCCGACTCCGTTCCTCCCCCCGCAACGTCCTCCGCGATCGTGGGCCCTCCACTCCTCGACTCCCCCCCGCCATCCAACATAATTGCAATAGTTCCATCGGCTCCGGATGCTCCCGTCGACGCCCCCCTCGTTCCCACCGTTCCCCGCATGGACGTCCCCAAAGCCAAGGTGCCCTCCTCAACCCTGAACCCCTTTCTCGCTTTTGCTTTCCTTGTCTTCCGTTTGCGTGCCGTTCTCTTTACGAGCGCCCATCCCAAACCGCCCTCATTATTTTCCCCACTCCATTCCTATTCTTATCTTCCTATGACGTTGTTTCGCAGGTGGTTACCCGCTCGCTTGGTGCCCGGCCCTCCTCCACGTCCTCCTTGGATAGGCACGCCCTCAAGGCCGCATCTTCCGAGTCCGATCGTTGTCTGGCCCTCCGGAGAAGCGCAAGACGTTCCCTTTCGCAAACACCCTCGCATTCTACTTATAATACCACCTCTTACAATTCGGGAGCGCGTCCTGAAACATGCAAGAACGACACATATTCCTGTCCAGGCAACACACAAGGATACAGTCGTGGGCCTGAGATTTTTAGAGCCATGGAGGCCGCCAAAAAAAAGGGCTTAGCCGCAAAAAAAAATAATGGGTCGGACTAGTGTGACGTCTAGAAGCGTACTAGTGGGACGGACTCCCTAAATGGGCTTAGGTGTAGAACATATTTAAGTGCTTACTTTCTATGCTATTCCAAGTTACTCAAGACATTGATGGTATTTCCATTATAATTGTATTTCAATCCCAATTAATTCATTCAACTTCCATTCATTCTTCGCACCTTCCCTTCCATTCATAACGAGTTGTGATTTCATATGCAACTATTTTCATGTATGCCTCACATTTTTGTTCACTTCCATGCCTTTATGTATAATAATAGTAGCATACCATTATACATATGGAATTTTTAGTCGTCATTACTGGTCCAATTTTGAAAGGTGCATCCTTATATAGTCTCATAATCAACAAAAAGTCTCCAAATACCGAATATAGTGTTAGTGGTTGTTCGCACCTATATCCTTAACTTTTTAACACACTGCCCCCCCCCCCCCCCGAGAACTTTGATTGGAGTTTACACTCTATCACTCGCAAGTAAATTTTTAAACAATAACATCGTGGAGAAATTACATTCCTTGTGTTGTTGTGCCTGCCAAATTCCATTGATGGAGACCCTAAACCCAATTTTGAATATAAGGATGCAAAATTGTCCAAAAGGAACATTTTGCATTTAATATATTCTCCAAGCCCTCTACAAGCCTGAGTCTCTAAGATGGATGAAACGAGAATTATGGTTCGATTGGAAGACACTTTCATTTCTCATGGGGGATGCATCTACTTTTATGTATCATAGCACGTATGTTCAACGAAGAAGATATACTTGAAACTATGTACGGAACTATGTACTAAGGTAGAAGAATGGAAAATGGTAAAAATAAGTTGATTTGACTAGAAAGAGTGGCTTGAAATTTGTGCAATATTTGTCAGAGATGGAGTAGGGAAATGATGATGAATGCAAGTTGCTTCGTAATTTTATTTCCTATAGATATTTATTTGCATTTTTCCATAGAGGCAAGTAAGTCAAACCCCCTACTTGTACAATAGCATCTCCCTAATTTCAACATCAAAATATCCTACTATGCATACGAAGCACACAAAACGGTTAACTCAATGGCACCCAAAAATGATCCCAACTGGTGTGAAACAAGACCTATCCGGCCTATAACTGCATCCGTTTCAGGCCACCACTTTTTAATTAGCCATTTTGGGTTGACACAAGCATCATTCCACTCCTAGTCTAGTTCATGTCCCGTGGTTCACAAGGCTTGGAAGGGAATGTGGAAAGAGTGGGAATTTTTCTCATGTTCTTTGATTGATAATGAGAATGTTCAATTATACATGAGAAATTGTGTAGATGGGATATTCTATATGGACGATGCAAATATGCTACTTGGGAATTTATTCAAAGGAAAATGTCATAAGAATATTGAAATATACAGATCGGGACTTTATTGAGGAATGAACAACTTGAAGAAGTGACAAGTGGACATTATGTATAATGGGACAATTGGAAATTATGTAGAATGGGACAATTGGATACTGTGTACAATGGGACAATCGCAACAACATAAATGTATGAAACATTAAATCAAAAAAATTATTATAAATCTATAGCTCATCAAATGAATGAGACATTATATTGAATGCAAAAGACATAATGTGCAATAATAGCATGTCATGTGTAATACATGCCATATTATGACATATCCTAATTACCCTATGAGCCTTATAAAACTGCCACAACTCCTTCAGACAGTGTGTTGTTCCTTGAAAGTTGCATTGGATAGAAGCTGCCGATGGAACAATCAAAATTTTCCAACAAACCTCTTCCATCTTTTTTACCCTAAACTCCTAAACCCTAAACACACCCCTCTAACCCAGATTGCGTCTATATGAATAGAGAGTATTTGCAAGCAATTTTGAAACATATGTTACTGCAATGCGCCTCTTATTTGCTAACTCGTGCAGCTGAGAAAGGTGTCCCAAGTGTACATGGCCTTCGCTCCTGCACATTTTTCACCCCACCTCGCAAATAAGGTGCTTCTGGGGTCGATGTGAATTCATGGTAACATGAATTTGAGGGAAAAAAAAGGGAGACATTCATGCAACCTATCTGTGATTCGGAGGTGAACACCGCCAAGTGAGATCCAGCCATCCTTTCCAGACACCTTGAAATAGTTGTACAAGTAGTAAGGGAGACACTGCTCGCAAGATTTCGAGGTTATTGTTGAACAAGTTATACAACCCGATGGTGTTGTTGCAAAAGAGCCATGCCATAATGATGGGTGCGAAGAGAAACAGCACACGATGTGTGCCGTTGTGCTGTAGAGAAAAAAGCATGACCAAAATGCAGCACAAAACCGCCAGAGACACAGGCATAATTACAATAATAACTTGCGAGTAAGAAAACATTTGATACCAACATTCTATGCCTGCCGGCCTGCCATACCTTGTGGTTTTTCGTGGCCTCGAAGTACTTGCGAAAGTAAGTTTAGGGGAATCTTTGTTCTTACATGATGAGGCTGGAAGAATCATGTCAAGTCTCGTCCATCATAATTGTATCGCATGGGCGAAGCTTCTTTCAAGCCCAGTTTTACATCTGCCAGTACAATATAAGTTTTAATGCGCTTGCACATACTAACACATGTGCACGCATGAAGAACCAGACTTATCCCGGATCTGTTACCATCAACCCATCAACAAAGCATCACAATCACACCAAGTTGGACCTTCTCCACCGAGCTAAATTGGACATTAGGATCGCTCATTCTCTATTCAGGCAGATATTAATGATACTCGCCCTGGTATTGATGAGGTGCTGCAAATCCAATCCCAGAGATCACTGACAACACTGCATGCATACCACACATAACCCAGTTTGTCCCAAAGTGAGATTCATCAACTTAACATGGCATGGATCCCTTCCAGCTTCTTTCTTGGACACATGTAACTCGGTTCCTCACAACGTGAGATTGTGAAACTTAACCCATGGATTCATTCGAGCTTTGTTTCTTGGACACACATAACCCAGTCCCTCATAAAGTGAGATTCATCAACTTAACCCATAAATGCAATCAAGATTTTTTTTTATCTTGGAGCTACAAAGACTCACTCAAGGTTCCAAGAAGGTTGGTCACCAAGTTAAATTCTATGCCTGAGATAGCTGGAATGAGGACGCCATCGCCAATGACCATACAAGTGCCGAGCAACATGAGGATCAGGAGCCGAGTGTGGATGCATTCATATTTATCCAACAGCATGCGAATCCAAACTCCCCGTGGTATCTCCGGAGGCTGGGCTAACTTGAAAGTGGACAGCTCTTCATCCGTTGTTCACAGATCCTCAATATCATGCTAAGCTTACATGACGGCACAGCAAATAATACAGTCCAAATGTTTCCCTTGACCAAATACATGTGCAGAAAACAACAAGTTTCCATAAATTCCTTTCCAAACGCAAGATTCAAGGTGAACTCAACTCCTAGAGAACTAAACTGTGATGAAGACATAATATACAATGAATTCCATGTTTGACCACATGTGTAGGACATGATTTTTCATCAATCTTTCGTTAGTCACAAGATGATTATTCCAGGTGAACTCCGAGGACAGTAAGTCTAAATCTGCACATGAAAACTCGGTAAACTGCGATGGAAATATGACATCTTATGAATTACGTGTCCAACAACATGCGCAGGACACGAATTTCCATATATTTCTCACAATTCACAAGATGATCATTCGGGTGAACTACAAGGATAGAAAGACTACTTGTGAACATGAACACTGCAATGAAGAACATTGTATATTATGAAGAATTGCACCTTCTCCATTGTCGTCGGCCACTCCGAAGCTTTGGTACACAAGTGTCAGGAGTACAAATATGGATGCCTTTCGAGTCTGCAGCCAGCCAGCCAGCCATCAACCTACAAAGCAACCTCACCCATCTCAGTGCTTGTGTAAGTAACCCATACAATCACTCTTGGAAATTAAGTGTGCCATCAAAATCTCCACTAATTCTATCTTAACCCTCCCTCCCTCCTTCCCTCCCTCCTTCCTTCATGCGCTGCAGTCATGCCAGAACCTCCACAACTGAAACTGAACTGTGAGTCACACCACTTTGCAATTAGATTGATGATCCTCACAACCACTCATGCTACCAGAAATCAATCTTTTGATTTCTTTCATCTAAACCCATCCTTCCTTCTTGTGTTGCAGTCATGCCAGACTTGCAGAGCTACACATCCGAAACTGGAATAGCAACATAAGAACGGCCTCAGAAACCAAACCTTAGAACCCTTAATGGCTACAAATACAGGGTAAAAGGACACCAGAGAATTCTTTAGGGATAATGCGCTTCATGCCAAACATTCACAGACACAAAATGGCCAATTCAAAGTCACAATTGCTAGCAAATCACAACTTCGAACTGGAATGGTGATTTCATTCGGAATTGAGTGAAATAAGTAGGAAATTTACGAAAAGGTCGAACGTGGAGGTTGCATAGTAAGAAATAATGGTCTGAGGAACCAAACGTTAAACCCTAATTGGTGACAAATTTAAGGTGCAATGACGCCACAAAGTTCTATAGGGATGATACACTCCATGCCAAATCATTCAGAGACAAAATGGGTTAAATCTTCCCCCACTACCGACCAGTCTTGTAGGCTTATTACAACCTCATTCTTTCTAGTATTACGTTTCTATAACTACAAGTAATCTAATGCTATTGAGCTGCAATAAGTTACGAGCAATCTAGTGCTATAACAACCCAAATGCAAACCCTAACAAGAATGAATAGGGTAGTCATGAAGGACTATTACCATATGACAACAATGGGAGAAAATGTGAATTGGATGAAACTAACACAATGTTGTCAACTAAACCTTAAGACCTTTTATACACCTAGCTTTACTTTAAAGTTGTTAACAACCTTTTTAAATATATGAACTAGAGAAAAAGAACATTTCTCCCTCATGTATACTATGTACAAGAAATCCTTAAATAATACCCTTCTTACACTCAAATTATTTCGTACATAATATATGAAAAGCCCCCCCCCCTCCCCCAACACCCCCCTCGGTGTGAAAGGGGGCAGAGTGTCGGGGGGCATAGTGACATGGTGCACCTTGTAGCAAAAAAAACAATAACATTATCCCCTCATTTGGCATACAAAATTGCACAAGGATGTCTTGTTGTGGCGTAAAAATGTATGCAATTATGCAAAAATCAACATCGGCTTCACTATATGCCACATGCTGGAGTAATAATGCCTAGCATTAAAGCTCGGGGGGGGCACTGTGTTAAAAAGTTAAGAGTATAGGTGCGAACAACCACTATTTTATAGGGGGGTATTACTTTCAATTCTCTTATTTTTTTCACATGCTATCATTATGTAAATTTCTACTTTGGGTTAATAGAAAAATGGCTTGCATTACTTATAATTCCAAATTACCTATTATTCCATACCCTATAGTACTTTAAAGATGTCCAGTGCCATTTTTGATACCTTATATCACTCTTAAGTCCATTTAACACTATATTCGTTAAATTGAGACTTTTTGGGCATTTTGAGACATTCACATAAATAAGAACAAGGATAAATGGAACACATATTGGAGAAAGTTGTAAGATGCGAACACTTTGTGTCGGGTATTTAGAACAAGAACCCCATTAATAACTCATATTTGGGATTGTTTAGGATGCGCAATCCAAACCTTAGGCCAAATTGAAGGGGAAATCTTAAAACATTCATATTATCGCACACAAAATATGAGATCTTGTATGAATATGTTTTAGGTAGGGCACTCCAAACCCTTAGACCATATTGAAGGGGAACTATGTGAACCAATATAATATAACATACAAAATATTCCAAACTCATATTTGTGATGGTTTAGTTAGGGCAATCCAAACCTTGGACCATATTGAAGGGGAAATCATGTGACACTTATATTATTGCAAAAAAAACATACAAAGTATGGCATGTAAAATGCATAGCATGCTAACACCACACATACATTGGATAGTGCGACCCAAAATGATGTTGCCTATGGCCCAAAACCCTACGCCTACTATGGCCTATCTAGCCTCGGAGATTGCCTCTTTTTCTTTTGCTTTTTTATCTTTTGCCTCTTTTTCTTTTGCCTCTTTTTCTTTTGCTGCGGCTTCTTTTGCTCGCATTGCTTCAACATTCCTGAAAATCTCCGCCCCGCGACTATAGCCATTCTTGGGGTGACCGCCATCCGTAAGACATTTTGGAGTCCGTCGGCCGCCCGAAATATACGTCGAAGAATTCGAATACGATGAAGTGGATTGTCTCGCATTTCTGGTCATGGCGTACATACGCTCGAACTCGATGGACGCACTAGACCGCATAGGTTTACGGGTGGGAGCAACCTGCAACGCGTCATTGCAAGACCACATGTGTTAGTTTAGGGAGGAAGACCCAAACGTGTCACACGATCATTTTTTAAGTGCAAAATGATTGTAATGCGCGGTTAACCATGTTTTAGAGAGGGGGGGGGGTTCACCTTGTCACCGGGGGCGTTCCCATCGGAGTTGGCAAGGAGGGGCAAGGCGTCCCGCAAAGGAATAGGAAGGGTTCCACTCTTCGTTGGCCGTGCGTCCATCCGCAGCCGCTGTTGAGGTGTAATACTTCCGCCGGGCCGAGAGGGGGATGTCCGGACGCATTTGCGATTTATGCCCTTGAGCGGCGACGGGGACGGAGATCGCCGTAAGATTTGCTTGGGTGGGGGGCTATCGACGATGCCGGCGTCAATAGGCTCCTTGGAGTAGTCAATGGTTGACGCGGCGTCGTAAACGGTCTCGTAGAAGAAGCTCCCCAACTCTGACTCACTGACGATGTCAATCGAGGGCTCCAAACGCTGGCGCAAAAAAGGAAACGAAACAAAACCCAAAGGAAGAGGGTTTGCTAGAGCGCGTGAAAATCAAGATACATATGAAGCATATATTACACAAAGTGGGCGGGCGCATACACACACACACACACACACACACACACACACACGTGCTGCCTCAAATGAGCTTGTTAAATTTCGCGTGAGAGAACAACTCTCTGTACAAATGGTCTCGTGGATCCAAGTATCTCTCGCCTATCGGATTATTCCTAACAAAATTGTTTACAGGTAGTCCGCTTCCCCTGAGCGCCTGGAGGTATTTACTAAGGTCTAACAAAAATCGGTCCCGGACCTTCTCGACCGTCCACGTAGGGCAAACTATTAAGTTGGCCGTCGGGTTCAACATGTTCTTTGCGGCGCTGTCGTCCACCATGAGCGTGTTCTCCCGGGTGGGACGGACGTCGTAGGGGACACCTATCAATGACGGACGCTGGTCCCAAAAAATGGGCTTCAAGACCTTGAGGTATTGGGGGGAAGCGGGGTTGTTTGGTTTTTTGACGACTTTGCCGTCCGGTGTGTACAATATTCTACAGGCTTCCTGTGCTAGGACCATGCAGGGGGGCTCGATGCCCTTGAAAATGAACTCCACGACTGCATTGGTGTTCTCGGCCTTCATGGAGCTCCACACGACCACCCACCATCGTTGTTGGGCGATCTGGAGGAAGGTCCGAAGCCACGGGCGGAGGTGAACTAGCTTGCTCTTTATGAACGTGGGCGGCCTGTCGTAATTCGCGTCCTCGGGCTTGCAAAAGGGCACCGTGGGGGTCCTCGGGCAATGAACGCATTGGACGAGGACCCCGTTGAGGTCTAACACCAGGAACCGGGTCTTAGGCGGCAAAGGTGGAACGGGTAAAATGGGGGGGACCATCGCGCTACCTTCCTCGCTTCTTGGAGAGGCCCGGCGGGGAGCCGCGACGCTATGCTCCGATCCCTGTGGAGACGAGCGACATAAGGCGGGGGAAGACTATGTCATGCTATGTCCACTTAAAGTGAATACAATATTTTCTGTGAAAAATACAAGAACCACTATGCATAGGCGGCCATACAAATGCAAGAGGGGGCAAGAGGAAAAAATATACATTTGAACACGAAAACAAACATAAGGGCACAAAATAATAATTTTATTGGTTGCAATGCTCTATGTACAAAATGCCTAGGGGTGCGAAGCCGCGTTGAACGATCCGTTCAAACTATCCTAATACAACATCTACAAAATTGTGTGCACGCCTCCAAGTTCGAGTAAAATCGTGGGACGGGCGACGTTAGTGATCGTCGGGGGGGGGGGGGCTGAAGGGATGCGAGAGCGGATGGACGGGGTGGGGGCAGTTCCTCCTAGCTAGGGGGGACACGACCACGGCAACAAGACAATAGACCAGGAGTTTGGGTCGAGCGACCCAAACTGAGGAGGTCTCAGTGTATTACCTCTCCCTGGTCATGCCTGGACGCCATGGAAGCCTCCACCGCCTCCGCTTGTCGTTCTCTCTTGCCACCGCCTTCTCCGACGATGTCAGCACCCCTGTCCTGCAAGCGCTCAGTGTCAGGACCTTCTCCTAACCCAACCTCCGCATGTGCATCATGCATAGGTTCATCGATTGGGATAGGAGTAGAGGTATCACCAGGCCCTCGAGGACCTTCAACATCAGGCATGGGTGTGTCTCTTTCAGACCCATGCTGGTCCATTGAAGACTGAGCGGTAACGGGGTTTGGGTCGGCCGACCCAAACTCTCGTGCATCATGAGATTGGCCTTGTTGCACTGTAAGGGGGGGCGGGTTTGGGTCGGACGACCCAAACATGTGGGGGTCGTCCTGCTGATGGGGCGGGGGGATCACCAAGGGCGGCCGAAGTGGTGGGGGGGTCACAGGTCTAGAAGACCCGGGAAGGCGCCATATATTGGGGTCATCCGCTTGTTGCACCGGCGGATACGGACGGACGTGGGGGGGAACCATGTGCTGAAAGCTGAAGGAGGATTGCGGCACGGGCTGCGGAGGAATGTTCTGGGGAGGGAAGCCGGGGGGCAAGTGTGGAAATGAGCCCGGGGGAGCCACCACCAAACCCTGCGCCCACATGCCTCGAATCACTTGCGTGATCAAGTCCGCACTAGTTGGAGGTTGCGCCAATGCCCGCAGTCGCTCTTGCTCCAATAAGAGAGCCCTTAGCTTTGCCACTTCGTTCCGCACTGAGGGTTCTTCAGCAGCGGCCTTTTGCAAGCGGACGCGTTGTTCTTCGTCCCTTAACATCTTCTCGTTGGCTTCTTGCACGGTGAGGACTTCCGGCTTCACCTTCACCATCCCTGCGAAGGCACCTGGAGAGGGAGGGTCCGACCTGAGCCGTTTCGCGAGCTCCATGTCGTCCTCGTCTTCGCTGCTAATGGCAATTGTCTCCTCGATGGCATAGTCGCCATAGAGTTTCTTGCCTTTTAGTTTCCTCCTCTCCCTGAACGCGGCAGTCGCATCCCTGGAGTTCATGTCGCGGGCATCATCAACCGTCAGGACGGGCACCAACTTACTTTGTGGAGTTGCTACCCGCATTGCCTTCTTTCGTTGAGGGGCTTCAGATTCCTGAGTGAAGCCTGTTCCCCCTTCTTCGACCTCGCCCTCCACTTTAGCCTCTTCTTCCTCCTCTTCCACCTCCTCATCCTCCTCCTCCTCCTCCCCCTCCTCGTCACGCGGTCGCCGAGAGGATGTGCCTGGATGCACTTGGACCAGAGGCTCTGGTACAGCAACTGGAACCTTTATGGCCAATTCTTCAGGGTTGACACGCCTCGCCTTATCCAGCGGGCTCTCACCCCCTTCAACAGTCTCCTCGGCGTAGCTCCCAGGGATCCAATCTAGTATATCCATCTTCTTCGCCAATGATTTTTGGGCTTTGTAGAATTGGATGTCATTAAGGTCTACATAGCTGTACACGTTCAGCCCCAGCATCTACAGAAATCCCACCAGATGTTATTATATGGCATAACATGTGATTCCACCGAAAAGGGGAAGTACATACAAGACCTAATATCAATTGCAAAGGTTATAGTTTGGGTCGAGCGACCCAAACTAGCATCAGTGTTAGTTTGGGTCGAGCGACCCAAACTATGAAAACAATTATGGTAATGAGCTTACCATGCCAGCGAAGACGGGCTTGGTGCCGCCGAAGACGTTGAATATACAGTCCCCTCTTCTCGTCAAGGCCCTCATTATTCGGAGATAGAATTCCATCCGCAACTCGTCCGAATGGTATATGGCATATTTTGTCTCGTCGTAGAGGGACTTACTTGCGCCCAGGCCTTCTGGAACTTGGAATAGTTTCTGCATCCGGGTTATGGGGTGGTTCTCCACCTTCAGCAAGGTTGCTTTGAACACAAAGTACAAGCACAACAAATTCATGACTTTGGTTTTCTTGTCCTTTAGTGTCGTGTACACCCCCTCCGCCGGTGCAGCAATGTAGTGAGACTTAGACACCGCATACTCAGGCTGCAATTTCCTCACAATTTCATACACCTGCTCTGCTCTCCTATCCTCTACTATCCACAGCCACATATCGACCTCCCTAAACTTAGGGCTTGCATACTCCACGAACTTCGACATGAAGGGCTCGTAGAAGGGTGTACCCATTGTGCCCTCAAACGTACTCCCAGGAATGCTCCGGAAGTCTATTATACCAAAGGGGAACCGGTCCGCTGCTCTTACTCGTATTTTTTTCCTGGAATCAAGGCCGGGCCATCCCTGGATTTTAATAGGGTCAAAAGCGACAAGGTTGAAATGCGCATCCCCCTCAAAACTTACAATCTTCTTCTCCTTTATAAAGTTTGAGAAGGCACGCGTCGAGTGTTCTGGAAGAGCCAGGTTCTTCCCACCCTTCACCAGTTTTGACTTTAGGAAGTCTTCTCCTGCCTCCCTGATCAGAGCTGCCATGGATGCACTGGTGAAGTTGTATTCAGCCTTGAACGCTCTCCAGTTCACCTCGTTCACCTCGTCATCGACAAAAATGTTTTTTTCCGGGATTAGCTTCTGCAGCTCCTGGACGATCGTTGTTTTCTTCTTCCTATTCTCCGCCCATTCCTTCATTGTGTAGCATGAAGGAACAAAGGATTTCGGCTTGGTGAAGACTATTTTGGGGTACACCCAAAATCTCTTAGGGGTCGGGTTGTTGTGCAAGATGTGCGTTGCCGCCTTCCCCATTTCCGCCTCCGAAAGACCCTGCAGACTTCTAAAGAATTCTCTCATGAGAGGCTTCATCGCCTTGAATCGAGAGGACGAGTTGAAGAGGTTGCATGTGTCAGGATCCATGAGATCCCCTGTCTCGTGTTTCTCAAACACTGTCTTCCACTTCTGCCAAACCATGTCGGATGATGTAATCAAGTAGATCTCTCCTCTTAGCTCATTGTACTTCTTTTGCTTGTGACTTGAATTGTCAATTGAGGAGAACTTGTTTATCATTTGGTATTTGAAAAGCTGCACAAGAGCATAGAATGCGTGTTAATTCTCAATATGTTGTTTCCAAACAAAGAAGAAAAATGATGAACAACAAACTGCGTAGACAAACACAAACTAAAACACAAGGTTTGGGTCGAGCGACCCAAACTGTATGAAGAAACACAAGGTTTGGGTCGAGCGACCCAAACTGTATGAAAAAACGCAAAGTTTGGGTCGAGCGACCCAAACTGTATGAAGAAACCCAAAGTTTGGGTCGAGCGACCCAAACTCTGTTTGAGAAACAATGCTCACCTCCCACTTTGGATTCTTGTCTTTTGCATTCTCCCTTTCCTTGGGAGGCCGGCCGTAGAACTCCCACACATCCCGCGATGCCATGATGTTCCTAATCCAAGAAGCTTGATATGCCCGCTTCTTGTTATTCATGTTGAAATAGCGGGAGATATCGCTCAGCCGGGTTTCGTCGTCCGACCACACGACCAATGCCTTCCATACCTTCAATTTTTCCTTTAGACCATTAGGATCATTCCACTCCGTCATCAGTTGAAGTTTCTTTGAAGCTTCAACACTGTGCTAACCGTCAATCAGCCAAAAATCGCCTTTCTCTATAGAAGGCCACATATCCGGTGTAGGCATTCTTTTGTGTCCCTGAGGCATGACAACAATAGTCTGCCTATCATGTTTAAACTGGTCGCTCACCATCTGGGCGATTAACCAATCAACATACGCATCTTCCTTTGCCCGAACGCACTTCTCTGGTGGCGCTAGGTGGCATTGTGCGATGTTGACATCAAACTTGAATTCTCTGCCCATGAAAAAACAATGTAAACACTTGGTGTCGAAATTGTTGAGTATTTTCTGGATCTCCGATGGCTCCACTCCTTCCCCGGGCTTGGGCATACGTAGCTCCGGTGAAACAGGCTCATCTGTCATGGCAGATACTGACTCTCTCGGCCTCTTAGATGGTGTCGTCTGCCGGCTTTGTGATGGCGTCGGTGTTTCACTATCAGCAGGAGTTGCCGTAGGTGTTGTTCTCCTCGAGTCAGCTGGAACCGGTCGGGGCTTCCTCACTGTTTGAGGTCTTGACGACCCTGCGCCCTCTTCAGCAGTCGCCTTGCGCCTCACAGCTTGTTGAGATTTTGACTTGCTTTGCTGGGTCTTGTTTATTGCGTTGATTGCCTGCTTAAGTTTAGTGAACCTGGTTGCAACCTTCGTGTTTGAAATGATCGCATCTATGAAGATTGTATCCGGTTTAACAATGTCTGGCTCAGCGCAGGATTCCTTCACGTATACCGGATCGAATGGCTCGGCTTGCTCATGCATGAACATGTGCACATTTTCCAGAGAAGAGTTTTCCAGGATGACGTTGTGAGGCCAAACCCCCCACCCTTAAGCGTCCGTAGTCCGAGTAGTGGGTTTGGGCTCACATTCCTCCGCGGTATTGGATTTGGACTTGAATGAGTCCATAGTGCAAGGTTCACCCTTCAAGTGGTCTTGGATTTAACTGGAATTTCACTTTTAACAACTCAATGTACAATTTCAATACGTATGTGGAGAATGCACAAGTTAACTATGTTATTTTAACCTCCTTATGCTCGGGTGCTATTTTGTCTTTGTTTGCTTCTAACGTCCATCCGGCCGCTTTAGCTACACAAGCCCTTAAGGATATCCCTCTCCTAAATGGAGTCCGTGCCGTTGACTCTATACTACCACTTGAACTATCACTTGTGTATTCCGTATCGCTACTATAAGAGGTCTCACTTGGTGTCTCCATACCGTACATAAGCCTTTAAGTATTAAGAAATACTTATGTGACTTATGTCAATCTCTCCCTCGCACCTTTGGTCTTTGCTTCCTTTGTCTTGCCATCGCGAGAGTGCTCCACATTCTCCATTAATTTGTGCACGTGGTTTATTTTTAAAGAGAGGATGCAAGTGTTAAAAAAAACACTATTCTCTATAGTCAATCTCAAATACATTTACTTATGAAAGCCACCATAACACTAACTAGCATAATGTAACTAACTACTTGTCTATGAGCTAATTAGGTAGGCTATCTACTAAGCTCCTTCATGAACCCATCTCTTTACTTTCTAATTACATAAACCTAGCTCCTTCATAAACCCAGCTCCTTCATAAACCCAGCTTCTTAGCTTCTAACTAAACAAACCCAGCTCCTTCATAAACCCAGCTCTTTCATGAACCCACAACTTTGTAGTTGTAATCCCCAACTACCTCACTAATTATTCAAGCCCTTAACTAATCTTCCTACCTAATTTCCCTAATTCTACTAACAACCCCTTTCTAATCACACAATTCTTCTCTAATCCTAAAATCCTAAAATCCTAGAGAGGAGAGGGGCAGAGAGAATTTCCTAACTTCACTAAGACTAACTAAATCACACAAGTATATTTTTGCACTCATCACAACATCAAGTGCTCAACTCTTAAACATGGAACTTGCAACCACGTGTATTCAAAACATGAACTTTAAGTACCACAAATTGGAATCATGAATTAACTTTAAAATCCTTCACGTCAACACTAATTCTACCAAGAGGTCAAGCCCTCTTCAAGGCTAACAAGCCTTGGCTCTCAAACTAAAAACTAAGCACACACATGTGCTCCAATATGGCTTCCCACACCCACACTTATAACTCGTGGGGTGCCTTGGAGCACCAAGGAAAGAGAGAGTGAGTGAGGGAAGAATGAGGGATTATATAGTAAGCTTGAGGGGGTGAGCACCCTCAAGGCTCACGATAAGCCCTTGAGATTTCCTCCTACTTAGTAGGCGCCAATCCTATCTTCTAAGCCTTCCTCCCTCAAATGATCAACAAGGATCCTAATTCGAACATTTAACTAGCCTTGGCTTTCTACCTACCACACTTTACCAAACTTGGGATGCTTCAACCCAAACTTAGCCTCCTTCGCTTTCCGCCGCCATAACTTTCTCCCCTTACTTTCCCAAATCGTCGCTCACCACTTAATTCAAACCACGATGCTTAACTCGTGATTTGATTGGTGCTTTGAGAATTTGCTTATCCTCCACCTTGCATTCTTCCTTGGGCCTTCCCCATTAAGTGGCCATGATGAGGTGGTCCACTTGTGCGCTCCATGTGATCCTCCATTCATCCCAATTCGAATGCACTTGCCTCTTGAGTCACTTTGGTTGTCTCCATCCATTTGTACTAGCCTACTCACTAACTACTCAATCCAAGTTCTCCTTACCTATCCTCATTCACTCAAATCCTTCCGAAGGTAAAAACACAATAACAACTCACATCCTAGCCTCTTACAACATGGTACTTCTAAGACTAACATTTCACTCTTTTTATATTTTTGTGAAGTAACATGCTACTTCAAAGTGCATCAACTAACGTTTCAGGGGTCTAAGACTAAATGTGGGCACCCTTTTGGGCTCACAGACGTCAACGTGCTCTCCTAGAGCATGAACTGATGCCACCTCCCATCCCGTCAAAGCATCCCATGTGTGTTGCTTCTCCGTGCCAACCTTCAAAACAAGGAGGATTTTGAATTGAGCTGCCTTTACTACAAGAAAGGACCATGCAATTACAAGGTCTTCTTTTGCTACGTAGGATTGGTTTTTAGGAGTTTCGTGCTCCTGCCAGATCGCGTCTGATGCCGGCTTGAACCATCGTTCTCCAGGTCTTTTCTTGGGGGGCATCTGCAAGTAGAAATACATATGTTAGTTTCGGTCGGGCGACCCAAACTCTTTCAAATCATAAAGGCTTATGTCTGGGTTTAGTAACATTTATATATGGGGTTACTTTTCACAGGTTTGGGTCGAACGACCCAAACCTGTGCCTACAATGGCTAATGAATAATATATTATTTGGCTACGAAAACCAATCTTTAAGTTCATGGATACAACAATCATCACGAGCTACTGTTCTAGTTGTGGGTCATTTCATTATTGCTTGGGTGTTTGAGTTGTTGTTTATAAGTGTAAGTATTGTTCGTAAGCAGTAAAAATTTACGCAGAGTTTGGGTCGTTCGACCCAAACTTTGTAGCGGTATGGAATGATCGGCTATGGCCTTAGATCATACCCAAGATGATGATTACCTAAATTATGAATTACCATTTCATGTGCTGTTTGGGTCGAACGACCCAAACTCTGCAGATGGATTGGGTCGATAGGGTTAGATATTCACCCAAGATGATGATTAAATTAATTATAAATGAACATTTGATGCGGAGTTTGGCTAAACCCTAGACCCAAACAATGCTTATGGTTTGGGTCGAGCGACCCAAACTCTGCAGATGGATTGGCGCCCACGACCCAGAGCATCTGCTAGTTTGGGTCGAACGACCCAAACCATCTTTAGAGTTTGGGTCGAACGATCCAAACCAGCTGGAGAGTTTGGGTCGCTCTACCCAAACCAGCTGCAGAGTTTAGTGTTTTAGGGTTTCAAACTGAAGTTTGGGTCGTCTCTCGAAACACTTTTGATTCCAGAGACCTTTATAATGTGTTTACGCAGCATATACAATGCTTATGCATTGTAGATGCTGCGAAACTCTAAAGAAATTGACACACATAAAGAAGTTGAAGAAATCACCTTGCTTTGCAAACTACACAACAAGCTGCTGTTGGAAGCAGTTCTAACAAGCTAGTCTTGGAAGCTGATTCTAGAAAGGATTGGATATCAGAAAACTAAGAACGCCTCACAAACATTCACTCTGAATTGAAGAAGCTTTCACAAACATTCACTCAGAATTAAACAATCCCTCACAAACATTCACTCTGAATGTAACAAGTGTTTACAAACATGAACAAAGAAGCTATCTGAAGGCCACACATGCATCCTGATTTTCGAACAATCATTCTAATTCCGAAATCACTCTACACTCACACATGAATGTTTCTAAGACCAGGAGGAACTGACACAACCACTTTGAAACAACACTCACACTCCAAAACAACAAAGACGTTCTGAAATGGCTAAAATGTATAGACTTTAATACAAAAACAAACCCTAAACTCATACTACACTCAGAACTCGGTCAATGCGCACTCAATGAACAACAAAATAGATCAAAAGAAGAGGAGGAGTGAAAGAGAGAATGAGATAATGATGAAGAGGGAAGGAGAGAGGGAATGCGAGTTCGACAAGGAGAGAGAGAATGCAAGGGAGGAGGCGGCGCTTTCAAGAGCGGCGGCGCCTCCAGAAAGTATGAGGAACGTACAAAGGAGGAGGAGCTTGGAGCGGAGGAGAGAGAAGGAGAAAGTGCGGAGGGGAGAGTGAAAGGGGGAAGGTCACTCAAGGGCGGGACCCATTCGGGCCGGCGCCTTTCGTGTCCGTTCGGCTCATGGCCGCCACGTGTCACGGGGCGCTCCATGGCCCAAACGAATACACAATCTGAGCCATTGGAGAGCCCCAGGCCCATTGACGGTCGATAGGCCTCGCAGGTGGGTATCCTTTAGCCACCTATCCCATACCATCCTTGAGGATACTAAAAAACCTTTATAGCCTAAGGTTTTTAATTTAATGGTCCCCCGATGGATTTGCTAATATCAAATAATGAAACTGTATTGGTTTTGTAATTTTAGTAATCTACACATATGCATGAATCGAGAATGATAGATACTAGACTAAGAGGAGTATTTAATAATTATATTGCAATCCTCGTAGGCAATTACATAATGGAATAATATAACTATGGTAACCATTTACACAATGAATGGTTTCGAGTTATATATTGTAATTATCTATGAAGGTTGTTGGTAAAGGACAATGCTATAGCCTACGATGGATCCGTTAACACATACCATTGAACTAAATCTAATTATACAAGTTTATGTAGTGTCATTCATTATAATATGGAATTATGCAATATTAAGTGTTGACAACTTAATATCATTGTTGTTTGCGAAAAGCAACAAAGATGTTGTTTGATTTATAGCATGATGGAACATTAACATACTTATTTACAAGTTTACATATTTATGAGATACAAATATATTGAAGCGGGTGTTTTTGCTGAAGAACCCAATTAAGAACTCATATGAAGATGGTTTAGGTAGGACAACCCAAACATTAGACAATGTTGTTGTTGTTCATATATTTAGTTGAGACAAGATAAAGTCTACAAATATTGAATATAGTGATAGTAAATGAGAGAAGCACCATGTATACAAATATGAAGCTATCAAATACTAATATGTGGAGTTCAACATTATATGAAGCCATTTAAGCAATCACTTTGTTGTTGGATGATCCCTCCACATATATTAAACAACATATCTTATTAGGAAATGAGGCACAAATTACAGTAGATGGTGTTCTATATGGAAGCCACACGGGTAGGTCACTCTAAGGCATTTTTGTGCACCACGTGCGGCTCAGGGTTTTTTTGTTTTGGGGCTATTTACCTTCAAGGGTTGAATTAAAGCCTCCCTATAATTACTTGAATTTCAAAAATGGCCCATTTGTTTGCACCCTTCCATTACTTATATTGTCCAAGTCACTGCAATTTTTTGTACTCTATATTCCTTTTAAGTAATAAAAGCTAATCTACTTCCTGTTAAGGGAAACCATGGAAACAAAGAAGGGTGCAAACAATAATATCATTGCAAACAAAGTTATGAAGAAAACACATAGGAGACCATAGCAAACATTATACTAAACATACCTTCTAGGAACCTTATCTTCAGCCCCTATATTAATTTTACAAAAAAATAATGGCCCACATTTTATGTCCGTCTAACTTACTTATAATGGGATTGTCTACATTTAATGGCCCCTTCATTATTTGGAATTCCTTTATAATTTTTATTTCAAATGATTTCAATCCTCTCTATATTATGCCGCACGTCGTTTTTAAAATGCACTAAGTGACCTACCCGTGGGAAGCAACCCTGAACAACTACGAGGGTGTAGGGTGTAGGGTGTAGGGTTTAGGGTTTAGGGTTTAGGGTTTAGGGTATATAAATGTGTCTTGTTGCACTCGAAGCCATAAATGAATGGCGCATAGGTCAAATGAGGGGGCCAAGTCGCTTGTGGTTCTAAAAACAAATGTATATAGATATCACAATAGTCTAATTCATGAACATGAACGTTGGTTACATTTCATGTTATGTTTGTTATGTATGTTATGTTACGTCGTAGATGCGTTCATATTTAGTGTATAAATCTCTAAATATCTTATTTAGTGTAGTGACACTAGAACACACCAACATGTATTTAAGGACATGTTCTGCTCAACTTGCATTGAATAGATACAACTATATATGTTTAGATTTTTCATCAAACATTTGTTAAAACAAATAAAGTTGATTACATTTTTTTTGGCAAGCCAAATCAATAAAAACTATAGGTACAAAACACAACTACAATAAGTATGATATTTAGTGTTTGATACACTAAATACAAGTGAATACACAATATATCAATAACCATATGAAAGTAATAAACATTAAATATAAGCTATAGTAATATGTGGCATTGACATGTTTGAATTTAGTGTTAGTAAGGATGTGAAAAGAAGAAATATACGTGAGAGTAGAAGGTAGCAACACATTTACTTCTAACACTAACTGTCATAGGATTGAAAATTAATGTTGAGCATGTAAGGGTGGTAACCATAGTCCGCCAAGAGCCTAAGGCTAGTGTAAATGCAGCCTACAAAATTTGTGACTTAGCCTATAAAATTTTGAAAGTGTAGGACAAAGAGCCTATGGACAATTTTAAAACATAGGATATCAACCTATGTGGTAAAAAACATGTAGGAAATTTTGCCTACAAAGTTTTTAAAAGAGCGGATTTTAGCCATTCATCCTTCTTCAAATTGGGAAATTAGTTGGCCTAAGTACATATCTTTAGGCTAATACTCGGGGCTCTTGAGTGGCACATAGGCGGATATCAATAATAGCCCTGACTCCCTCCCCGTCGATCTTTACAAATACCACAGCCCAAGCCCCATCACCGCATAGAGGTTGAATCAGAAGATGGTGAGGACTTTCACCCTTAAACTCATTTGAATTTTAGCAACCTTTCATAACTTATAATCAACTCTTTAAAAAGGAGTTGGTTAATCCTTGGCCTTCAAACGTGGTGAAGGGCTTAGCCAGGTTCAATTCCTGCCAAGGATACCACTTAGTACTCAAATTTTGAATTTAAAGCCTACAACATTAAAAGATATGAAGGATTTTAACCTACTAAAAATTAGTTTTAAAGGCAATTGGCAAGTAACTTAAAAACTCAAAAGGTTTTCAACTTACAAAAATTTGATATTGTAGGATGCAACCTATGCCATGAGGGAAATAGCCTATGCCCTTTTAAAGAGGTAGGCAATTAACCTCAATAACTTCAAAAACTTTTCGGACACTGGTGGTAACAACACTACATATAATCAAATCCACACATCATATTTTGTGTAGTTATTTAATAGCGGAATTAGGAGGTTAGTTGTCCAAGGTCATTTGATGGTTGGCGCCACGAAGAGGCAAGCTAAATATGGATGCTCTATTACCAACAAGAAGCGGGAAATTCTGTCAGAAGGTTTGAACTTAGGTTTAGGGTTTACGTTCGGGCGGGAAAGGGATCCAAAGAGGAAGGCCAAGGCGGAGGCAGGTAGTATAAAGTACCAAACCCCCCAAACTTTGCTCCTTTTTTCTCATCTCTCCATTCTGAAATGGTTGCAAGCTCTCTCAAGTAGTGGTGGAGTGCAAGGTTCGTGTATGCATCCGTTGATGAGTAGCTAATTACAACAGCCATGCACGGCCTGAATTCTTCCAATTAGTATCCACGTAGCTGAATATGGAAGATTACCGCAATTTAAGGCGGAATTTGCGGAATGTTTGGGTCGCTCGACCCAAACCCACCCCCATAGTGAGGTTTGGGTCGAGCGACCCAAACCCACCCCTATCACGGGCTGGGCCTGGATTAGCAAGCCCATCCTGTCACGAGGTTTGGGTCGCTCGACCCAAACCCACCCCCTCTCACGGGTTGGGCCTGGATTAGCAGGCCCATCCTGTAACGAGGTTTGGGTCGCTCGACCCAAACACACCTCCATTGTGAGGTTTGGGTCGAGCGACCCAAACCCACCCCTGTCACGGGTTGGGCCTGGATTAGCAGGCCCATCCTGTCACGAGGTTTGGGTCGCTCGACCCAAACCCACCTCCATTATGAGGTTTGGGTCGAGCGACCCAAACCCACCGCTATCACGCGCTGGGCCTGGATTGCCAGGCCCATCCTGTCATGAGGTTTGGGTCGCACGACCCAAACACACCTCCATTGTGAGGTTTGGGGCGAGCGACCCAAACCCACCCCTGTCAGGGGTTGGGCCTGGATTAGCAGGCCCATCCTGTCACGAGGTTTGGGTCGAGCGACCCAAACCCACCCCTATCAAGGGTTGGGTCTGGATTACCAGGCCCATCCTGTCACGAGGTTTGGGCCGCTCGACCCAAACACACCTCCATTGTGAGGTTTGGGTCGAGCGACCCAAACCCACCTCCATTGTGAGGTTTGGGTCGAGCGACCCAAACCCACCCCTGTCACGGGTTGGGCCTGGATTAGCAGGCCCATCCTATCACGAGGTTTGGGTTGCTCGACCCAAACCCACCCTCATGCACACAATGGGGATGTGCATAGACGGATCCTGAATAAACTGTTGTGCGCTCCATCTTTTTGGAACCCATCGATATAATATTCATACAACATGTGTTATGATAAGGTTTCTGTGTTTTTCTATTGGACCCTATAGCTTTTGTCAATTCTTTACAAGGTTCCATGTTCATGTGTGTAGGCAAAATGGATGGGTATACTGGAAGAGGGTATTCGTCTGGAGAAGACATGGCCACTTGGCCATCTGCATCTGAGGAAGAGCTAGACATTGTCGGGGAGGCTACTATGGATGAGAGTTCAGATGAAGAGCATTTCGATATACCTTCGCGTTCCGTACCGGACTGTCCCATTCCAAAGTGTGCCGTGCTTTCAAGAGCTTCATGGGTGAATTTGGATGTGTTACTTCTTAATGACAATGGGGTTGTTGTGGCGGAGGGTATCTGTCGTAACACCCATCCACAAGATTGCATTGATCAAAATCCGCTTGGCACCGAGGACGTTGGGATTGTCATATTGGAGTCACTCGTTCCTTCTGAGGTGGATCCCATTCATAGGTTCTCCCTCCGCAGGTGGCCATTGAGGAATGTCACGACTGATGGAGTTAGCTTGCGTGAACATGAGCAACGACACATGCAACTCGAAAAGGAAATGCAATCAAACATGCGGCCACGCAAGGGTCAAAGAAAGTACGATACTGTGGCACGTCCTTCTCCATCTGCAACTGATTGTAAACGTCAAAGGCTGCTTGGGGAGGAGTCCATAAGAGAAGTTGCCACAAAGGATTGTTGTGTGCATTGTTGTTGCTAATTGTTTCCAAGGGATAAATTGAAGGCCATCCGTGAAGAAATGTGGCTTGGAGATTTTCGTCTAAGATCCACAAAAAAACTTGATGTCCATAGGGCAATACATGTGAATGGGACGGGTCGCAAGGTAATCACCATTGAAAGCATAGACGTGTGTTGTAAGGCATGGTACACCATTTACGGTGTGTCGAAGGCGGACTTCTATAGACAAGCTGCTTATGCCAAGGAAGGCCGCCGGTCCCGTCACCATGGGAACGTGGGTTTAAAGAAACCTAGGGAAGCAACAAGGCAAGCAACGGCAACTCTAGCAACCATCATTGTCCCCCTTGCTGATGCAATGCCGCACAAAACACGCACACTCACAACCGGTGAAAAGGTTGTGGAGAAAGTTCTTCCCACAGGCACAAAATGGAAAGACATATTGTTGGACGTTAATGCAGTTGGCGAGAAGATTGGGTTGGAGCCAATTTCATTGTCAAAATTAAGTGCAATCAAGAAACAAAACTTTAGCGAATACATTACAAAAAGACGAGGGGACAAATTTGCTAGGTGCTCTAATTGCGAGAAGTTGAAGCGCCTCCGGGATGCACACACGATGGGTACCGAGTCATATGCAGCGCATCAATTGAATTATTTCAAGCACGTAAACATGCAAGAGGCACACCGTAATGATTACTACACAAATAGAGCTTTGTCCATCTCCAGGCCCTTGGAGGTTCTTACGGTCATCCATGACAAAATGGACCATGCCAAAACAGCCTCCCCATGTTTTGCAAATCGAATCAAGGCCACGGATGGGTTTTTTAAGTTGCCTGTATCGGTTACAAGTGAACTTCGAAACAATGTCATGACATACCCTAAATGTTGTGGTTTTTTATTCCGTGATGTACTGGAGAACATGGATTCCTTCATAATGGTTTATTCATACATAGATGCTAATCACGTTGGGTTGGCATTGCAGGAATGATTGCACATGGACACGGTGATGTCAAGTTTGCTCATTATGCTCTTGATTTGTATCCAGCGGATTCAAACCACACGATAGGATCATTTGCAAGGCTTTTACGTGATTTAGAGAAACCACCAGCCTATTCTTCAAGATTGTTATTTGAGAACACGGGTTCAACACCTTTATATGAAGCGGTGTTGGATGGAAAAGATGTATGCTTGCATTCGTTGCCCGAGCCACCCAATGAACCCGTGATTGCCAAGAAATTGCCTCCAACTTTGCGTGTCCAATTGGACAATTGTGCCAAGGACAATAAAAGCAGATATGTATTTGCATATTGGTCGTTGTTGGTTGCGAAAGGCATTTTCAAGGAGGTTTTTGTGTCCTTCCTATTGGTAGGCCACACGCACGATGATATTGATGCATCTTTTGGGCGGTGGAGCATGAAGTTGCGGGAGGAGGATTTTCCTACAATCCCATTATTGATGAAGTCGTACATGGATTTGGAGAACGTTCCCGTCATCCCCCATATGATTGAGGAGGTGCCAGACTTCAAGGCATTTATAGAACCTTATATTCGAAGTGGAGCTCACCGATTGATCGGGCATACGAAGGCACAACAATTCCGGTTCTACATGCGTGACGATGGTGTCCCGGCCATGCAATACAAGTTGTTGTGCACGACACAAGACTGGAGCCCGCCGGAGGGTCTTCTTGTGTGGCGCGTGGATGCGGATGGGAAGACCATGTTACCGGATGGGGAGCCTAGCCCTTGTAAGCCAATAGCCATGAAGAATTTGGAGGATATTTTGAAAGGTATATCAGGCTTCATACAATATTGGGAGAGTTTGAAGATAGCGGATGTTGGCGGATCATGTTGGCATCGTTATGGGAGTTGGATACATTATTGGACACGTGTTCGTGCCGCCTTGGTAGACCTCCACCAAGATAGCCCTCATACTTTGAGGCATGGATTTTGGCCACAAACACGAGTCGATGTACAAGCTTCAGAGGCTAGTCTTTTGGGAAATGGAGAGGTTCGAGAGGAGTTTGATGTGGACGACCATTATGTGGGGCCTGCTAGTAGTCGTCCGCCACCATCTTTTCGCATTGCAGTGGATTGTCATGAAGGATATATGCTCATTTTGCGTCCTGGAGACGAGACATATGTGAAGCCAGTGTGGGTGGCAAGAGCTTTGTCCAAACCCAATTTTGTAACTTCCAGCCCTCATTTTCGACAAATACAAGTGGAGTACTACCGACCGACGGCAAGGAATGAAGATGTGATTCGGCATTATACAGGCTAGGATACAAACCCTAACTTTCGGTGGAAGGTGGATTCTGAGCACGGTCCATCTTGGGTAGATACAGATTCCATATTCATAGCATGGAAACCACGGAAAAATCATAGTGGATCAGTGTCCATCCCTCAAAAGTACATAACTTTTGCAAAAGACAACCTTGCTCGGATCGCAGAAGAAGCAACCCACGTTGAATGAGAAGTTGGTAGGATTGTGTTAGCATGATTATAGTGTAAACAGTAATTCTACGAACATATATTACTCATATGTGTGCTCTTCAAAATTGGGGCAGAGTTTGGGTAGAACTTACGAATACTATATTGTTTTGGAGTTGGATGAATATCCATTTACTATATTTCAATACAAATGTGAAGTTCATTTTTTTATTAAGTTTGGGACTAAATTGTCCATTGAAAAAATATGCATTTATTACATGCACTTTGTATGTTGCAATGTCTATATTCTATGGAGCATGCTAATAATAGAAATCATTATATATATATTTTTGGGTGAAACTTGTTTGGAGTGCTCTACCCAATGTGTTTTTGTTGATGAAATTGGTGTTGAGTGCTCTACCATATGTGCTTATGTCCGCACATCATAGGTGTGGGATATTAGAACATTTAATATATTTGAGATTGTTGACAATATAGTTTCAGGCATCTTCATGTTGTTTGATCCATATATTAATTTGAGACTAGAGAAAGTCTCAATTTAACGAATATAGTATTATTTATAATTTTTTGCCCCCATGTTTTTAAAATACCCTATCATTTGTTTGCACGTATATTGCTACTCCAACCAATGACTACCCCCCCCCCCCGAGCATTAAAGTGATGTGGGAAGATTACAATTACCAGGGGGGAGAAGTAAGTGACTACCTTGTAGAGCTATGAATCACATGCAGTAAAAAGGTATTTCAAGGAGGTCATGTGCATATTCATGAGATATTCCATATATTTCACAAATATTCAGGAAATAATTATATTATATTAGAGAATGATTAATTCCCATTTTCCTTCTTTTTTTAGTATTTTTGATTTTAACCTCAAAATTTTAAAGGAGACTCTATTTTTTATTACACCACATTATTTTTAATGAAATGCTTGCCCCCACCCCTCCCATTACCTAGGAATGGATGTCAATGGAAGCCCTTTAATAGGTTCATTTTTTGGGGGTGAAATGCACTTGCCACATCCTCATCCAATTCCAATGCATAATATAGCTCAATCCCACCAAAAGACATCCAAGTCGATGGCCCTTGATCCTTTGTCTCAAGCATACAAGTTAGCTTATATAGTGAAAACAAATAGGTACACTAATTATCCCAATTAGTGAGGAGGGTTAATACTAAGTATGGGAAATTAGTGAAGGTGATATTAAACTTCTTTACGTTATGAAATTAGTGTGACAAAAAGATCTAGAAAGCATAGTTCATCCTGACAATATTCACTGAAAATATTATTCATAACGGTATTGTTCATTGAAAGTACCAACACTATTCATCCTTGCACTATTCAATTTGGCCTAAAATTTTTATTTTATTTTTATCACTTTACAAACACCTCAAAACATGCACAAAATTTCTAGAAATCTATGATAAATGAGCTTATATTCATGAATATAATATCACTTAGTAAAAATTTAGGCTTTGCTAAATTTGAGACTTGGCAAAGTAGTATGTGTTTCAGGAATTAGTACCACACGCACTAATTAGGATAATCAATGTAGCATTGCCCTCCACTTTGTTGCAGATAGATAGATAGAAACTCCGGTCCCTTTTTAGCAAGGGGCCGGCGTGAATGAAGTGTCCGTTCGTAATGCCAATGACCCGATGCCCACTGGACAAGGGGACATTGGGACAATACTACTCTCCCCTTTCGAGGATGGACACTATAGTGACACACTATACTAGTTCCTAGCTAGCCACTAGTGCCTTGAAGATACCGGACATGGTATCCCCCCAAAGGGCTTTGAGGTACCCATACAACAAGGTCCAAGGACCCCCCACCATAGTTGGGTGGACTAAGGTGGTGAGCACCACGCCGGCATGGGGAATAGAACCCACAACCTCCTCATTGGGGGCCATGAGCCCTAACCACCAAGCCAAGGCCCGTGGTGCCTCCACGTTGTTGCACATACTAATGTGGCTAATGGAGAGGGAGTTGTGGAGGGAAGGAAAATAAATAAGAGGGGAAAAGAAGGTACATTAGGGGAGAATGTCAAGGGAATTATATTTAAAAGGGGCCGCTACCTTGAGAGGTGGCCCTAAATGCATAATGGAAGAGACTTTCAATAACTTGGGGGTATGCCTAAGTTAGGGTAGTAATGTATTGCAAGGTGGCCAATCATGCCCTAACCTCCTTCGTATAGTTCAAGGTGGCGCTCACCTTCAAGAAGCTCCTCCATATACTTTGAATGATGATATCTCCTTCGTATCTTTCTCAATTTTTACACAACAAGAGTTCATCTGGTAAAGATTTCATAATTTTTTCCATTGATACCAAATATGCTTTTTAACTTGCAATCGTTTGGACATAATGACCATTTAACAATTAAGTGCACTTCAATGTGTTTTTTGATGATTCCTCCAGTTCTCGGAATTAAGAAATGATATTTGGCTCTTCAATTTTCCTTCTCAAGCTTCTTAGTTTCACAACCTACCAACACTTGATGTGAAAGAATGAAATCATATTGAGTGATTGAGGATTCAAGTGTAGTTGTTTTGCTAAGGGGATTTACCACATATTTTTGAAGACCAACACCAATTTAAGGTTACTTAATATACACAAAAGGTTACATACTGAGCAATGACAATGGTGCACACTTGATTAAAAAAAATGTACATGCGTACACCACCTTTAAATACCCCTTTACATGAATTTAGGGGGGACCAAAAAATCATATACATATAAAGTTAAAGTTGGGAAATGACTATATATATATATATATATATATACCACAAAAAGGTAAGATTTTGCCCTATCACTATGTATATGAGAAAAGTATTATTGCAAAAAAAATTATGCCTCTAACATTTATAGAAAAAACTACCTTAGTTATGGTGCATGAAGTCATAAGAAACTCTTTCTTTCACTGGGTGTAGTTCTCATATAAATTGGTTTCTATCATGAATGTCATTGTAACCAACACATTAACCATTTTCAAGGCTACCATGAATCGTGATGTGGTGGTCAAATCATAAGTCCACATTGAGCCACTTGACATTACGTATGGAACTAATATTTCATAGGGCATGATATATATAGTTACATTGCAAAGCAAAAGAACACCCAAGCCTTTTGTATATTTTGCAAACCACAATCATAGTTAATACTCCTTTTATACACTCCTTGAGGTCTTGGGGGTCCACTTTTCACACCATGTACAAACTAACGTGATTGTAAAAGGAAGTATTATTTGAAGGATTAGCGTAAATAATATACATGAGAAGGAATGTTGTTTTTCTCCAATTAAAAAATTATACTAAGTTATCATGTAACACACGTATATGGAAGTGAAATTTGAAATTTGATTCAAGAATATATATGTGTTTTATAACTTAAATTTTATAATGTCCAATTCTTATTAGAATTTCCAACTTTTTTTCACTTGTTATATTGAATGTGACATGGGGCATAAATTGTGAACCAATCAATGGAAATCATTTAATTTTCAACAATTGAAACAAGTAAATCAAATGAGTCAAGTGTATGAGTCATGATTGCATTCATTAGTGTGTGGGTTCTCATCAAAAACATTGCTCAATGCTTATAGTATAGATCACACGATGGCTTGTTGTTTGTGTTTGTTCGGAAGCACAGGGTTTTCCGTAGTGTAAGTTTTGTAATCTAAATGTGTTTGCAAAATACAAGTTAGTTTCTAAAGATTCATTTTTTATAATAAAATACATATTTTGATTCTATTAAATATGAGTTTTTCTTACAACTTGGATACAAATTCAATGGATCAAAATATCTACTTAATTTAATATTTATACTAAAACCTCACTTCTTCACTCAAACTAAATTCTCAATCCTTCACATAAACTAAACTTTCAATCTTTCAGTCAAACTAAACTTTCAATCCATCACTCAAATAAACTCTCAATCCATCGCTTCTCACAAATGGTCTTCGGTGGTCTCCAAAGCTCCGTCAATGGTCTCCACCGCTCGTCCAAGATATTCAACGCCTCTAAATGCCTTCAAGCCCCTCCAAACTCCTGCAAGGTCTTCAATTCCTCCTAACTCCGAAGGCCGAACTCACAATGCCTACCATCCTTCTTCCACCCCTTAAATACTCTGTTCCCTTGCCCCTTCAGCCAATAGAAAACCCTAACTACAAGTCCTACATACCACGCCCTACCTACTACGCCTTACCTACCACACCTTACCTACCACATCCTACCTAGCACACCTTACCTAAGGACATAGACCAAGTTCTTAGTACATAGTCTTGCAATTGTATTCTTTGTGATGACTAAGGACCAACTTGGAATATAATGCGAACCCCTTCACTTTGTAATATCCTACAACGGATTATTAACACCACAAAAGCTTTGTGTAAAGTCAAAATTTATTGTATTTTGATAAATGTGTAAGGCACTTTAAAATAATTCCAAAAAATTGTGTCTATCGTTTTCAAAATCATCTGTCATTTTTTTTAAAGAAATATTTTGTGTCGGACTGGCTATGTAGCCAAATGAACGGGGAGAACTGACGAATAGTTACAAATGAACTAGTTGAGTTTGAGAAATAGCCGTTTGAAGTTCAAAACCTCAAGAAAACTACCAATTGTTTTAGTAGAATATACCCCATTTTAATAAAGAAGACCCAAAAGATGTCAACATGTATTCGGTTGGACTTCAAGTAGAAAATGATAGGACCTTAATCAATTATGCCCAAACATCTCCCCAGACATTAATCTAGCCACGGTATATATTCAACACAAACGGCATGTCCACTGTCACATTTGGTGTTGGTCTAGACAAGTGATTGAACATTTTAATATAAGTAGGGGCCGTAAGCACGGTCAAGTACACAACTCCATTATCCTGAATAGGTTTCTGTGAAAGTGATTTAAAGATAGATATATATATATATAATTTGAATATTGTGAAGGAAAAAATCATAAACGTTTGAAGAACATATTCAAAAAGCCAAGCAATTTATGTTGATAAAAAAAGATTCAAGAAAAGTCTACATATTTGAGAAGACAGTGCAAGTAGTGCGCAACTAGATATACTGAACACATGATTGTCTTGAATTTGTCTAAAATATCATTTTTATATAATTTTTTGTAATGGTGCCCTCAAGTTTATAATGAATTCAAGGAATATGAAAAAACAATCCAACATCGAAATATTTAAGGTCATGAAATTTATGTCCAAAACCGGATTTAGCCATTACCTTTTGCACGGTACTTTTAATGAAAAGTTTTGAAGATCTCATTTTGATATTCTATATGTGAGTACCTAACACAAAAATAGAGAGCACCATGAAAATAACCCAATTTAAAGAACACTTCGCTACTACATTTAGGCGTTTGACCCCAAAAAAATGGTTTTAGTATACCGCATCACTTATTTTGTATACTTGATTGTGCTTGCTCCCTAGAAGTTAAGATCAACTTGCCAAATATGCATTTTTTGGAAGAGAATAAAATAGGACACAACTGAAAAACTAAACATGTGCAACATGTCCCACTTAGGAACACACACCAAGACATGGGAAGCATGTCACCAATCACCGGCTCAACAAAAATGTTGGCACGTCAACACATCATCGTTCATGTATTCGATGTTCTTCATTGGACAACAATGAATCTAACCAAGTAATAACTATGCCTTCCAAATTTCGATACACAGGCACCATCATGAATGTTTGGACAATGTATGATGTCCCATCTTTTCACAAAGAGAAGCCTTTGGTTCACTCATGATTTCTTAGGTGTCTAGTTTATCCGGGAACCCCCAAGCAAGTGTTGAAAATTATAGCCGTGTGTTTCATATTCAATGAAGACTCCACCCCCCCCCCCCCGGGGAATGAACCTAACCTATGCCTTCCAAATTTTGATCCTTGGACAATGTATGGTGTCCAGTCTTTTCACAAAGAGAAGCCTTTCATTCCCTCATGATTTCTTAGGTGTCTAGATTATCCGGAAACCCACGAGCGAGCGTTAGATTCGCTATAGCACTAGCATAACTGACCTACAAAGGACTTGGGAAATAAGGGGGAGATCTCGATACATTCTAGGGTGCAAGCATGGTAAAGTGGACAATTTTTGATCCTTGCCTAGTGTTAAGTGATAGTGATTTCATTTTATGTATTAACTTTGAATTTTGTGAAGAAAAAAAATCATGGACATCTTAAAAACATATTGATCTACAAAGCCAAGCAATTTCTAATGACAAAAAAAATTCCAAAAAAAGTCTACATATTTTAGAAGACAGTGCAAGTGGTGTGCAAGTAGGTAATATTGAACAAGTGATTGTTTAATTTTTTTTTTAAATATGATAAAATTACATTAAATTGATGCTTTTCTACAAAGCTTTGTGATGATGCCCTCAAGTAGATAATGAATTCAAGGAATTTTATTTTATTTTTTAAATTTCCAACTTCAAAATAGTTAAGGTTATGAAATCTACGTCCAAAACCATACTCAATCATTTGCTTTTGAGCATCACTTTTGATGGTAAGTTTCGAAGATCTCAACTTGATATTCTACGTTTGAGTATTTAACACAACAATAGAGGTCATCATAAAACAAAATCCAACTTAAGTAACACTTTGCTACTACTTTTAGGCCTTTGACCAAAAAAATTATGATGTTAGTATACCATAGCCATTTTGTGATCCATTTTACCATGCTTGCACCCTCTAGTATTCCTTCAGCATGGATGGGAAGGAAAAGTGTAGTTGAGCAATCAGGAACAACTGGGCATTACTGTAGGGTTCAGTAATTACTCCCAAATTACTCCGCTTGTAACAATATAATGTACATAGATTGGCGCAGGGACGTCCGAAAAGATGCACTAATTCCAACAACACAGTCAACAGAACTCTCATAATCCATGCTAATGAGAAACCGGTGCCTCCAAAACATTGCTCTAAAATCTTGTGTGTCGTAGCTTCAATGAAATCACGGATGGGGAGTTGAGTCCATGAAGGAGCGTGGTAGATTGTTACTTCGTCCGGGTTGCCGCTTCTGAGAAACCAAAGAAATGAAGGAATCACTTGTCACATGAAGCAGCATTACAAAGCCCGCACGGAGTCATTGACATGCGCATGGTACAGGCTCGTGATGTGTGCGTAGCCTTCAAGGATCTGGTTTAGAATTGCAGTACCGATGAACAGTCCCAAAATCATAACCGGTTGTTGACTTTTCAACGCCAATGTGGCTCCATCCCATTGGCAACCCGTCACCATCGCCATCACAAGTTGCAACTCATAACCTTCTCACCTTTCAACTTGCATCCTATGCCCTTGGATCATGAAGATCAAGGGTTGCGATTGAAAAGTGGACAACCGGTTATGTCTGATAACCTACTCGCCGCTTCCGCGGCTCGTCGGTTATCTAATACATATCACACCCGCTCTCACCATTGGAGCTCCCTCTCGCCCGCTCTCACACACCCTCGCTCACTACACCCTTCATCAGAGTGTCCGATCGCTTGCCTGATACGAGATGGCCGCCCGACATATCAGCACCGCCATCAAGGAAGAGCGGAGCCTTACCGACAAGGAAGTCGCTCTCATCGAAGCCTCCACTGCCGACAGCGTCAAACCGGGTCTTGTCACGATGAGCAATTGCGCAGCTCCTGCCAACGCTCACAATCAAGACATTATCAACATCCTTGTGCCCACCCCTGATCGGCTCGACCGGGCCAAACAGATTGTAGAAACCTGGGGAATCAAGGAGCCTTTGAAAGGAGATCTCAGTGGAAGCACCAACGTTGATCTCAAGGACGCCAAGACGGTGCTGGGACTGGTCAACGACCTCGTCAAAGAACTCAAACAGAAGAAAGGTTTCCTGGCCACTGCGCTCATGATGCAGGCTAAAGCCGAAAAGTTTCTCAGCCAGTGCTCGGATAATGAGTTTGATGATAACTATGCCATCTGGGATGCCACCTCCATCACCAAGCAGGTCCTCTCCATCGGTCAAGACGGGGCAAGTACTTATGAACCTGAGGACCTGTCCAGCCAGGAAGACAACTACTGCCAGCTGCAGCTGGCGTTGGGATATAGCGCTAGCGGCGTCAAGAAATCCTTCACCTTTGGCTATTCCTTTGTGTACAGGACGGGGGATGATAAGCTCGCCACGGCCATGGCGGCGGGTTCCACAGATTGCATCAATGCCATTCGGATCCTCTATGCAATCCTCATGGCACGCGATATCTGTACCAACGGCGAGAACCGTTTCAAGCTCGTCGCCTCTAATAAGCCATATCCCGAGTGAGGTGGTGCCGAAAAGTGTTCAGAACATGCCTGTAAGAATGCAGGACATACAGTGTCGACTTGGCTTTTGAGATCATCAGGAACTTTCTTTAGTGCTTGCTTGCATGTAAGACTAAGGTAACATATGATCAGGGGCTTTGTACCAGGCGTTGGAGATGGTTCTTATATATGATATATGCAGTTGTGTGTGTACTACTTTGTAATCGAAATAAAGACACCGTGAGTGGAAGTGTCATTGATAAGCACTGATTTAAAGAAGGCCTTTGTGGATGACTATCTCTTATCTAACTGCTGGATTGGAAATTCATCGTAAGCAATAGGAATCGGGTATCCTGTTGTCCCCAACAATGTATTATGTCTGTTAATATCTGCAACTTCTCATGCAAATTAGTGCACCAGGGCTCGAAGGAGCAACTCTTATGCTGCTCACTCAGGCTGCATCTAATTATTCAAGTTTTCTTTGTTGTCAAGAGAGGCACATACCTAGGTGGATGCGTACATGCCAATCACGTATTTGCGGCCGCTAGGTCTGTGTCATGATTAATAGCAAATCTGTATCACTGCACTTTGAATCTTGCAGATATAATTATAGCAATCAGCCATGAAACTCGAGGTTGTGGGAAGTGATGATGCGCAGGACCATGGTTCCCTACATCATTTGTTTGAGATGACGCTGCAGGGTCTTAAGAGCTAGACTGAGAGAGTAATAAGTATGCGTGCAAATAGAATGGAAGTGAGTTCCGAATTCTCTTCCAACCTCGCGAGACTGGAAATAATGTCACATGATTTCAAGTCTAGCCTCTCGCTGAGACGCAGTCATTATTAATAGATTGAGCTTTCCTGCAACGAAAACAAGTCTTACTCTTTGTAAAGTTTACGTACATTGAGGAAATTTTCAGATGTATGAACTCCAAAATGTGTTTGGTGGTAAATTAAGCTCTTGCGTAGCAAATTAACTAAAAGTCTAGGTGGCTTATGACTTGTATCTAGTGTTTAGGCGACAATGTGAAGCTTCCTGTTGTCCTGAATTACAATTTAGCACTTCGGCGTAAACGGCCCAATCACTTCCAAAGTGGCAAGTAAATGTGGTGCACGAAGAGAATATGCAAAAAAATTGATATCAACTGTATGTCTCAGACACCACACAAAGTAAGAAATGCTTTACCTTGGCTTAGCATTAATGTTCCATGTACTACCATTGCTACTAGAATTGAGCTCACATGAAGCGATCTTGAAAATATAAAACACAAAACAGAAGACAGTTTGGGAGCTCTATCACTCTTACGCTTCTCACAATGTCACGAGGAATCATGTCGAGGCGATGACTGAGCTCTTAATTGCTCCATAATTGGGAAACTCACACTTCTAGATTGCGAGAAAACTAAGGCAAACACTTCACTTATTGGGGTTCAAGATGCAGGAAACCCTAGTTTTCAACTTGCGTTCCCCATGGTGTTATCTGACACGTAGAGGACGTTCAAAGACCACCCCATGAGTGACACGTGGATTAGTATGTCTAGGGGAATACCTAGAGTGGTGTGCATTATGGAATTTAAGGGCACTTGTGCAAGGGCACGTTTATTTAGAATTTCATTATGTATGATCCCAAAGGGCATTCCCTTGCATATAGACCATGTATGATTGGCATTACCGCATAAAGCATTGTATAGTGGACATTACACGGATCATCATGTGTTGTCACCTTAAATGAGTGGATTTTGTTAATTGATGGACAATTTTGAAGGAACAAAAGAAAAGTACCATGTCTTTACGTGACTTACCTCAAAATTAGGTATGCCAAGGTCAAGTCACATGAACCCTTCCAACTCATCCACCCATCGAGGGAAAAAAAATGGGTGATGTCACCAAAAAGAATGGTTGACATCACCCATGATTGCACCATGCATCTCATTCTCATCATCTCATGTATCTATGGGTAGATATCCATGTTGGCTTGATGTTCATAGTCATTCTGTGTAAACATGGGCGGTGTCAACCATTCTTTTGTTGTGTTGCGAGCTCATGCACAAGGGTGTTGACTCCAATCAATGGTTGCCACTCCACTGCAACTTTGCATGAACATCAATGATGTTCATTTTGGTAAAAGTCAGTTTTTTTTATGTTCAAGTAACAATGACCTTTGAACTCACGTCACCCGTTCAAGTTAACATTCAAAAACTCTAATTTTTAGGGAATTCTTTGCATATATGTGTTTAGAAATGTGGGACAAATGTACATACTCCAATTGCATAGTATGTGCATTGTGGTTTCCACATTTTGGAAGGTGCTCAACCAATGAGTTGAGCCTATCTAGTGGATCACACCAGCATTCCGCTCATTTTCAAGGTGAATTTGGTTGGTCAAAAGTCTTTTTTGAAGAATAAAACATGGCATTTTCTTGTGCATCATTTCCTTTGAAGTATTACAATCTAAATTATGCTCATTCTTTCAAATGAATTAGCTCACCTCCCATGTTTCAAGATCCCATTTTAATCTAAAAATATGTCCACAAAACTACCACATTGAGTGAAATGCACTCTAAAGAACCCTTTCATAGGCTGGGGAGTGAAGGATTAAGGTTTCGCCTGGAAGGTGGACTCCACATACCACATGTAAAGTAAACTTTTCAAACTGAGTTTTTCTGATGCTTCATCAGATATTTGTTTATGCAACATAAGTTTCATAGTGTTGGTTTAACTTGATCAGTAGAAGTTGGAGAACATGGAAAATGAACTGCATGACACATACCTCACAAATTTTTCTTCCCGCATTTTCAATATGAGGTTGGCTTCTGCATATAATCCAGGACCTGTCGCCATATAAACACAACATTGAACAAGACAACAATCCCACTGCTATTCACCAAGGCAAAATCAGAGAATTAAGCTAGATGGAAGGTTGAGTTCAGAAGATATGAGATTTGCATAAAAGCATCGAACCTTAATTGAACTTCAACGCGATGAAAGCTTCATCTGTACACTTGCAGCACAGTAATACTCACTTCTAACTTATGATCAAACCCATTGCTGAAATATCTTGTTTCAAGACGAGCAATCATTGTGAGCAACCTGGCAAAGGAAAAGTTTTAAATCTCGACTAGGATTATTGTCCTAGTGAAGTCATCTAAATCCGAACTGCTCTAGCAACCTTGGGTCTCTCACTTTCTTCACATGGGGAAGCATTTCCCAGTGGAGCACACATTTATATTTGAAGACCTCTTATTGGCAAAAGGAAGAGAGTCTTCATAATGTACACATTCTGAGTGAAGAATGACAGTCAAAAATCTCTTGATTGATCTACTTAGACCTCATATCCACTAGAAGAGCTCACATGCCTTGACCTTCGACCACCTTTATCTTTCGAAGCATTCCGAGAGTTCCTTGACTTCCCTCCTGCCCGAACGGCAGCAGCTGCCCGGTGCCTTGTCTTCTCAAGTCGTTTTTGTAACTTGGCGTCTTCTTCATCACTTGATTCTGTTGCACCTTCCTCTTCCTTCTCTACACTTCCCTGTGATATGAATATTGTGTCAATAGGCTGTACACCAAAACTTCTAAAAAGTACTGGAAACCTGGAAAAATCATGGCAGACAGAGAAAACCTTATACCCTCCTGCTTACTTTACTCCTCAACGGTCTTTTGAAGCAGGTTGGATTCAGATATATGCATGCGACTATTTTAAAGATATCTCAAAATCTTTTGAAACAAGTACTACAGACTTCAGTGAGTACTACAAAGAGTTGGTCCAAATTAGACAGCAGACTTCATTTGGAAATGTGACTGTAGCTTCCTCCTTAAACGTGAAATGGGAAAGAGCTGGAGGATTTTTTCCAGGAGGCGACAGGTGCATTGACAGCACATGAGTTTTGTGTCTGAGAGAGAGTCAAGAAAATAGACTCACTGTTGTGTTCTTGTCAACCAAGGCTGTTGCAGGGACTGGTGTCCTTCCAGATTCATCCCCTTCATCCAATTCTTCATCAATTACCAGCTTCTCAAGTGACACAATAGGGCTAGAAGAATCTTTGGCATCATCCACATGTAAGTTTTCACGATCATCTTCTTTCTCTGATAACTCTTCTTCTTCGTCCTCTTCATCCTCTTCATCTTCCTCTTCACCTTCAGCTGTTTCGATAAACTGCAGGGACATTGCAGCACACGTCAGTGGAACAATTTTTGAGTGAACGTGCAGCATCTCTACATATTTATGAGAAAAATGTAGCATCTCTTATTATAAGAGATGTGCAGAATCTTTGCTTCCGGCTACTCCTTAACATATTTATATGCCCATAGACAAACTCATATGCACTCATATGCTACAAACTCAAAAGCCAGCCAGGGCTAGAAGGCAAACAGTGCAGGAAGAGACAGAGCACCCAAAAAAATTTCAAACTGGACAGAAAAAGTCACAAAATACATTCACTACATCAAAGATTTTTTGACCCTGACATCACAAAAAAATTTTAAAAAAATTTACACAAGCATCAATGTGCTTACATGAATGATAACAAGACAGTAGAGGGAGTGACTACATAGATAATTAGCTAAGCGTGGACGGGATAAAAGAGCTCTTGAAGAAAATTTCAAGATAAGAACACACTCACCTGCTCCAAGACCTCTTGATTCTTTCGAGTAAATCCACTTGCTTCAAGATCTCTGTCTAATGTGCCTTCCCCTCCAGCCACTGCCTCAAAATCAGGGCGTCCATCAAACTCCTCTTCCTCTTCCACACGTTCAGCCTCCGATGCTCCTTTCAGTACAATTGGTGGAGAGTAATTGAATCTGCATGCATCCTTAAACAAATTATAAACACGTCTCACTTGAGAACAAAGAATAATGCATTGAACTGGCTAGACCTTAGAAACATGTCACACAGGAAGATATACGATAGAAACAAAGCTCGACCCCAGCCCAATATATAGAGCAAACAGAGTTATGTCTCTACCTCTTTCCAAAGAACTTGAAGATACATTCGACATCCCGATCAAAATACCTGATACAAGTACAATCAGTGAGTCAGTATATAAGACTGGATTTTTTGCAACTCTTTAAACCACCACAGTATATGCCACATTGCTCCCAAACACAGGTGAAAGCTTTAAGACCTATCATGGAAGGCATTTACACTTACATTTCTGCATTTCGATGTGAAACAGAAACCATCTGAGGAAAATCAATCATGGTAATGTTCTCATCATCATCAATCTGCGGTCATAGAAAAACAAATTTACAATAAGTGATTGCTGTTATGTGTCAGTCAATAGTACACTAATGCCATCAGCACTTCCCAGAGATTTGGAAGTTAGTAAGACATTTAAAAGCCAGTAAACATCTAATTTCTTCCTACATGACCTGTGATCACCACAGGATTTATGAAGTGAAATGAATAACCCTTTCAAAATGTATCACCCTGCTTTGTACCATGAGATTAAATTCATTGAAATCGCAATGAATAAGGCCATGTTGTGCTAGTCGAACAATAAGTCCTAATATGGTGTCAAATGCATGTGCAGGATTACGAAGCTCCTTCACTTGCACCCTGCTCACAAGAAACAGTCCAAGCACTCCAGTCATCATAATTGCCAGTGAAGAGTCTTTCACGAGAGAGAAAACTACAATATAAATGACAAAGTAAGTTCAATCCAAAAAGTATAAACTCAGTGAATTTCATCTACCAGCAATCAAATAACATACATGGAACACTCACAGAGGAAAACCCTTCACAAGGGTCATGAGGACACAATGCCGATTCCAATCAACTGCCCTTGGGACAGGAAATCCATGCTCTCCTAAAGCCTGGAGAGATACCCATTACAAATTGCTCAGACATTGATAAATTTGCTATCTATAATCCAAATTGAACTCAAATGGTTTAATCTTTGAAGTGCAGAAATCTACTGCGTTCATAAGCTTTAAGATGACAGGCCAGAACAGAAGAGGCGATCAGGGTCAAGGGCAAGTTGTGACAATCTCTTCTACCCAAACATAAATAAGCAGCGGGAATAGGAGGAAAGAGGAAGAAGAAAGCCAAAAAGGACATGAAGTCCACCTTCATAAATGCATACTCCTTCAGTGCTGCCAACCTTGAAAGGTACAACCAGCTGTAGCTGTTGCGGTGTTTCAAGTAATCACGTTTTGATTTGACAGCTCTAAAAGAGGTGCGGCCCAACCGATGCAACTTCAACGCCATAGTTTCCCCTTCTGGTGTTACCACCTCAAAAATATCTGCATTACAGCCGAAGTGGAAGATCATTAGTAAAATACCTCTTTAGACTGACCAGAAAAGTATGAAAAAGTATCAGATTTTTGCAAAGAACCTATGAGGACTTTTATACAACAATGTCTATCAGTTCATTACCCCAAGGTCAAGGTTTATAAACTCAAAGACAGAAGCTAGAGGTGAATTGTTGAAGACAAGAGCCAATAGTGTCAGCCACCAAGTGTCGGTCAAAGATTCAAGTACCTGACTCTTTTCCCACTCCAATCTGACGACCCACCCCTGATATAAGTCCTCGGCTAACCATTGTCTTTATGGCCAGAAAGTCATAACCTAAATTCGTAAGTCGAAATCCATCATCTGCTCATCAGGATGACATGAAAATATTATTGCAGTGTACAGAACGATCCTGCATCAACAATCTTTACAGAAACATACAATAACCGTGATTCTCTATTTCTAATCATTCTAGGGCTTCTAGTTCCTTGATGTTAACTTTGTGATGCACACAACACCATTGCCATCAAAACTGCGGTTATGAATGTTCTATGAAATTTGATTGTTGACTAAAACACACAATTAAAATCTTCTCAATGGTTGGAAAACATACACTTGGAAGAGTCATGATGAGTGAGCTTGTGCCTTAGAAGTGTCTTCATGTTCTTATATGCTCCCCCATGCCTGCACAACCAAATTACTTTTGTTACTGTACTTGAAACTCCTTGAGCGACAGCAAAAGGAAGAGAATTTCATTTAAAGCTGTGAGAGTCTTTCAAGCCTCTTTGACAGTGAACAAAACTGTGAACAGAAGAGGCTAAAAGCAGACGGCAAGTGCCAAATAGGTTGAGACTAAAAATTGATGCATAACTGCATTCAAACTGACTTGAGCTTGTCAAAATGAAGGGAAGGAGAATGTTGGGGACATACTTGAGACCAGCAATTCGATCAACAAGCTCTGCCGGCACAATCTCATGCTGCAACAATTGCAAATCGAACCATTAGTTCCATACCCACTGAACCGCTAGGAAAGCCAGACAGGTGTGTTTCGTTGAGTGTTAGAGAATTTTCACTTGCAACGTTGCTCCCTTGATAAAATCCAAACAAACAGGGATCGCCTAAGAGCTCAGAACTTTCCTGCTTGGTCCAAAAAAAATGGATACATGAACTCACATTTTTCATGCCCATTTCCACGGCTGTGAGGACGCGGAATTCATCTTTCGACAAATACCGCAGAGCATTTACGTCCAACTTCATCTTGCCAACGACAAAATCTCTGGAATCGGTACACCGTGCAACGATGCAGCTCTCCAAAAGCTAGAGAGAAGACAAAGGAGGAGAAACCCTAAACCCTAAACCTGCAATGGGAGCTCAACACTAAGGTATATGCACCTAAAGCCGTCACCCTCCCCTGTAAACCCCCTTGGATCTCGTGACAGGGTGAAAACCAAATCTAAATTTATGTCCTAGAGAGTTTTTAAATTAAGAGTTTTGTATTAAGAGATGAATTTAAGGTAATGTGGATCACAAAAACTTTGGTACGGATGTTAAGCATGCTAAGGATTTTGGGTATGTTCCAAACAAGAATACAAGACAATTAATGTCCAAGTGTGAACACAAAGTGGTTAGGAAATTTGCTCTTGAAACGAAGAAGTTGATGCATAGTCTTTGTCCTACAAGCAGAGCCAACAACAAATGTGAGGGGAGGACACCATAATTTTACTTTTATTGATTTATTTGTGAGTGACTTTTACTTTAAGTAACATGATCCTTTAATTTTATTTTCATAAATAGAAACTTTTACATTTAAGAATCATGCCTAAGAGATCACGATTTCTCAGCACGGCTCAATTCCCAAGCTCTGTTTTTTATTTTCATAGTAGAGTCTTCTTTTTGTGCTAAATTTGCAACTCTATTGTGAGAGTGCATGCCACCAACATGGAACCAAAGGAAAGTCAGCAAGGCAATCACCAAGGGAAGAGGAGAATCCTAATCGAAAGGCAACCAACAGATAAGAAGAGGAACGCGACGTTCTTGAACCGTCGCGCAGGACTTTTGAAGAAAGCAAGAGAACTAGCAACGTTGTGTGGGGTGGATGTGACACTCATTGTGTTTTCATCTCAAGGCGAACTATATGAATTCTCCAGTAACACAAAAGCCCACATATTGCACCAATACTTGGTGAAGAAACAGGAGCAAGAAGGACACACCGTGGACCCAGAGCTCGTGGCCCTCTACTACAAGTTGGCACATGTCGAGGCCCTCGAGCACGAGGCTACCCGATTCAAATACAATTTGGAGCTTCATCGCATGAAGATCGATCCGCGGTTACGGAAATTCACAGTGCACGAGCTTCAAAACCTGAACGAGCGTAACCTCTTAAACAAGTTTGAGGAGGTACTACAGAACAATCAAAAAGCAATATTAGAGTTTAATGAAAAGAAGAAGGATGTGCGAACTTATGCTGAACTGGTGAACAAAGAGAAAGCGGGAGGTAACATTCCTCTCCAATCTAAAGACTCTGTACAAAATGATCAACCACCTCAGGTGCCACAAAAACCTAATGAGCATTCAAGATATGTTGGGAATGAAGGTCAATATCGTCAATTCCAGCACCAAGTGCACATGGGACATCAGGAGGCTATGAACATGCCAAAACAAACTATGATGCAACAACAACAAAGAGAATTTGAGCTCTTGATGGCTACTATAGAAAGAGAAGATTTGTTGAGGTGTGGAGAATCATCATCGAGGAAAGGGAGAGTTGTTGGGCGTGGAGGATCATCACAAGGAGATATTGAGCAAAGAATGCATCAAGTAGGGTTTGCTGCACTGCGTTTCGCTAATGCACAAGGACCACAACAACATCTCCCAAATAGTCAAGACATGCACATGTCATATCCGGATCAAACTCAACACACTTGGTGGAACAATGAAACACGCATGAATTTTGGGCATGACTCATGGGAACAACATGCTACTGCAACGCAACCAGGTCTTGAACAACTGAAAATGTTCTATCAACCACCCGCCAATGTTGAACTAGATCAAGGGCAAGATTTGGGTGCACAAAGACCACAAGTATGTGTGACTGATTTCCAAAACATGTACTCGTCAAATCCAAATCAAGCTCAAGAAAGTGATGAGTTTCTCATTTGTGGGGATTTGAGTGAAGAAGAGTTAAGAGAATTAGAAGAGTTACTCGATAAGAAAGAAGAACAAGTAGGAATTATTGAAGAATAAGATAACTACTAGTGGATATGCAACCAACACAATCAATTAATGACATTGGAGAGGTTGCACTAGACATGCGGACTGGGTGCAACTAACACCAAGCTGCAAGGCATTGTAGTGCAATTAGGTCTACACATGAAGAAGCAACCTCCCTTGCTAATGAGGAAGAAACACAAGAAGAAGTTCACAATTGGACCAACACAAGCATTGAATCAGAAGGTCTGCATGCAATAGGATGTATGGTTCCAAATGAAAGGTTCTATGGAGAACTACATGTATCATTCTATAGAAGATTCCTTGACTAAATACATAGGTCTTCTCAATTGTGTTCACTATTGAGTGTGGAGTAGTTGATTAAATTTGAAGATGTAGTTCAATCTCCATGGTCTTCATGTATCTTCATGGTGTGTGTTCTTTGATCCTCATCTAAGCATACACCAATCAAATGTAGGTGTTCAATAAAGGAATGCAAGCAAATATCACCTGCATTCCCTAGTACTTTCCGCCAAGAGGTCACTGGGGGCGCCGAGGGGTGAACTCGAACTTGTAATCGTCACAAAACATTAGGTGTCATCATAATCAAACTTTGCTCTGGTTACATAACAATTCTCTCATTCTCTTATAGGATACTTGACTTGGGCTTAAGGATCCCGCTATGGAAATATTGACTTGAGATCAGAATTAAAGGAAATGAAATGAAATGAAACAGCAACACTAATTTCTAGTCAATGTTGGATAGTAGCATACACAATGCCCTATATTTTCTGGCTTCAGACACCAACTTACAAGCCTTAACAGTTCTTTTGATTTCAAGACACAGTATTCAAGCTAATGATACTAACCTCAACACGATCTTCTAATTCCAAGGACTATACCCACTTCAAGACAATTTGCAAAGAGAAATGCAAGTGTCTGCCAATGTTCCAATTTTATTTCTAAGTATTACCATAATTTTACTTTCTTGACCCCAAAGTAACTTCCCAAAGCCGTATTTTGACCAGCCAGAAGTTTCTACAAATTTAAATTTCTTCACTAAGAGCAAAAAACAGTCTCCCAGCTACTCGATCCCCAGAAAAGTTGTTTGCAATGTCCATAACCATGGATGGGAAGCTCTAAACCATGCATCCCAAAATGTACCCAGACACCACAGAAATGAAGTTTCCATGGAGTTTGTAAGAAACTCCACAGCATAAACACTACCTAGTGTTACAATCAAGCTTTCTTCAATATTGTAGTCCTCAATTACTCTATTTCAATTGCCGTGTGGATAGAAACCACTTGGAGATTTAATAAATAATGATGCCATTTGGCACTGTGAAGAGATTGTGCAAGCTGCTTCACTTTAACTGTGTGTGCCCTTGTTGTGAACCTCTATCTACAATACCTTTCTGTATCCAATTTTCAGTACCTTACTGCACCCATTCGTTTCTTTGCGCTGATCTTCTCCTCAATTACCTCCAATACCTGTCACCAAATAGAAAAGTCACACATATTTGAGCTGGTCTACAAATCACACAGTGGTGCTGAATTTAAATTCTAAGACCTGGATTAGATATAGCCAGTATGTCTTGCAGCAGATACGGTAGGTGTGTAAAGAATTAAGTAGCCTTCAGAGCTAAGACCAATCTCTGAGATTTTCCAGACATGACCACTTAGGTTTAGTAGGTGCTTGAACCAGTCCTAACTTCCTCAGTTTAGTTAGACTTGTCAAGGATAACACAGGCATAATGCGTACTCCCTGTATTGAATTGGCTATAAATCTGAATATATAATGTATGTAAATGTCACATACCGCTGCAGCGACCATTGCTGGGGTGAGTGCGGAAGGTTCTTGAAGATCCAACTTAGCAGACTCATCTGGCAGACCCAGAACCCAACACCACATCAGACAAGCAGTCAGATGGGCTAAAGAATGCCTCCTAGACACACCCATTTTTTTGTAGAATTAGGTCCATGCAAACTACCTTGACCCTTAATGGTCAAAGGGTGTTTTTTGGATATCGCAATGATTTATATTGAAAGACTTTCAATGCTCAATTGTTGTTTACACTAATACAAAATTTGTTATAGGTCACTTAAAGACTACATCCATACAGTTGAAAGGTATATTTAGCATTAAGATGTGTAAATGGCAGATAACCATGTATGAGTTCTTGATTGCAAATGCTCATACACAATTCTTATTAAAGTACTCTTTGATGAAGTTGTGTCCCAAGTCTCAAAACAAACTTATGTGGAAAGATTAAAAAAACACAATCATGTGTAGAAATGGTGGCTAAAAATACTAGATATTTCATAGGATAGTGTGCTCAATTGTACATGAGATTCTCTGATTGAAGAAATCAATTGAAAGCAGAGTGCAAACACAGTCAAGTATGTGGGATCTTCACATACTTGACCGAATTCGCACCCGATTGCACGTTATCAACAAAATATTATTTTCTTGTTTCAAAGGCACTGTCAAGGCTTTCTCACCATTTAAGGGTTAAAGCACCCGTGCCTTGAACCCTCATCTAATATTTATGTGTGGTATATAATTGCTCACCTGTCATAGACACAACTGCATCTGCATGTCCATAAGCACCCTTTCTTGCCTCGTATAATTTGGACACTTCTGCTAGATCCTGCATTCACACCAATAACAGGCACGTGCTTCCAGGTCAAATAAAATATTTCTCAGAAAAGGAAGAAAATATACCATCACCCAAGATCAGTTAGTTTGCCTGACGGACCTGATAACCTATTGCAAGCCAAACCTTGAGCTTTCAAATCAAGTCCCCACTATTAAAAACTGTCACAGATCAGAAGTCTAATATAAACATGTTGAGCTATAGCTGATAGAACACCTAATAGTGGCACCCAATAATAACACCTAAACTATTACAGATGAAACCACAGTTACCTTCTTTTTGTCAGAACCTTCTAGTGGCCCATCAATCCACACAATAATGCCATGCCTCAAATACCCCCTGCATCAACACAACAAATGTCAAATGGAGATACACACTTTCAAAGCCATGACATTAGAAAATGGATGACTTGTCTAATATTTGTAGCTTATGATCCTGAAGAACAAGTGGACTAACAGAGCCATTGAATGTAGATTTCCAGTTGAGCCCAACATTTTTCCATGTACAAAAGGTTCGAAAGATTAAAAAAACTCTTCAAAATTTGTCGCACACGTTAATTTTTAGCTGAAGAATATAGGTTCTCACCAGTTTTCCGACCTGACCACAGAACCGCTACCTGTTGCAACAACTAAACGGCCCATGGGTGAAAGTTGCCTCAGCACCTCAGTCTGCAAATGAAACCCAGCACCATTAATACGTATGAACCTTGTGCAGCATTTTGATATTGAAAGACACGCAGACAGGTAAATATGGGTGAAAGTGATTAGTTGTAGATCTTTAACATGTGACAGCTTCGAAATTGTACATTTGTGATGGGATTAATTCCATTTTTGCGCGGCCAAAGGTATTAGTTACATGCCTAGGTCACAAATGATCAATGTTGAGATTCACTCACACCTCAGCATCCCTGTAAGTCTCCTCGTCATCAAATATCTCTGCAGAACCACCTGCTGCTGATTGTACCAGCACATCACTGCTCTTCACAATCAGCATAGCCATTGCCACTTTGAATGTACATCAGTCTTGTGAAGAGCAGAGTGAACTCTTCACAAACAACAACAGCAATGTGATGATGTTACAGAAACTGCCAACATAGCAGCTTGTACTGCAATCATCAACTTCAACTTCAGGACTCAAAGCCCCACCACTTGACAGCACAAGTGCAATCTGGAAAAGAAATGAACTAAAGTAACCAAGTAATGTGATTGACGCATTTGTGAGCACATCAAATAATTTTGAAGTCGTTTGATGATGAACAGGCAGGTCATGTACCTGTCAAAGAAATAGTAGCCAAGCGAGTCCGCCAGGATTTTACCGACGCTGCTTTTCATAGATTCCATCATACCTACAGGAGCAAGATTCTTCAGAAACAAGTGGAAAGTCATTGCCTATGCTGAATTCATCCGTGCAGTACATTCACAGCTGTTTAGAGTATGAGCATTACCAATAAGAAATATGCACGTCCCGTTCAGATCGTCTGTTATCTCTTTTGCTTTCTCCTGCAGGAAAGTTACATTCACTTACAGATATATGGCAACCAGTATAATTTAAAATAAAAATCAAGAGCAGACTAATACAGAGCAATCCAAAAAGAAGCAAACAGAAATCATCAGAACGGAACAGAAAAACAAATCACACATGCACTAACATCATCATCAGCACAACTTTTCCTTCGACCAAATCGATAAATGTGTTAAAAGTGAAATTCAAAATAGGCATTGACTTTCCACTTGTTTAACACATGCATATTTAACACATCCAGTAAAACCACGATAAAATTCTCCACATCGACACCATGAAACATCGTATCCCTCAGACAACACACACCTCCCCATGGCCGGCATTGAGCTTGCTACATAGTCTCAAGCTGATTGAAATGGAGGAAAGCAGAAGGAACGCAAAATCACGTTACACTTACAGAAACAAGGGCCGAATTCACAGAAACACAGCTGCTGCATCTGCTTCTGCTTCTCGACCTAACTGAACCACCGATCGAGCTGGAATTGAGTCGCAAATGAGCGCTCCTGGGCGTGAGGGCCTGAAATGAAGCCAATTTGCAGTGGCCGGTGACGGCCGTGCCCAGCTGACATGCGGTTGCCATGGATGCCATGTCCGGAAGCTGGAACTTGACCGAGAATGCTAGGGTTTGGTAGGGTTTGGTGATTGAGGTTTAGGTGTTTGCTGTAATTTTCTGTCACTGCAAGCTCAATTGGAATTGCTGTTGAAGGCTCTGGAATGAGAGAAGAGCGATCGAGAAGGAGAGGGAGGTGATTTTGTGGATGTGGTTGCTTGAGGACCCTATCACAAGAGCATCTCCACTCATGTGGCCTTAGGAACACTAAAATGGATGAAATATGAGGTACATGGATGGGTCTTAAGAGGCTCGTTTTCTTTATCGGACCCCTATAAGGTAGAAATACCTTAACCCGTGAAACTAAGGTGAATCGCATTGAAGATCTGGTCTGACAATCATGAGATAATTTCCCAAGATAGACGAGAAGGATTCATGAAGAATGCAAGTTGTTTCATATTTTTCTGCCCTATACAAAAAATGCTACAATTTTTCAAAGTGGAAAGTTTGTCCAACCCCCTATTCGTTCACTAGATTCTCCCTACACCGAACAAGGTAATCTGCATTTCCATACAGAACATCACCTAAATCGGTTACCTCGTGAGTACAATAACACTTGACTCCCATTGGCTATACTAGGTGTGCACGCATTGAAGTTGTCGCCGAGCCATGATCTGTTTCAGAAATGGCACTTCACCATTATGATGGCGGTCTAGTGCACGGCTAGAGGGTGGTTAACCGCTTATGGTATTTCTACCTTATTTGATTGGTATGTGGTTTGGTGAGGATCAAAGAGCAAACATCGGGAAGACACATGTTTAAAAGAGGTTAAATTAGGTCTTCGTAACTACTCTACATTCCATAGTGAACACAATTGGGAGGACTTATGTAGAGCAGAGGTGCCCATAACCGATGACTTGAAAGAGATTTTGTGTCATAATTGGAGAAGTATGAGGAGGTCAAAAAATTGTAGGAAGATAGAAATAAGGAAGACTGCATTTTTTTGGGTAATTTTATTCCTTAAATGAAGTTACTATGAATATTTGAAGTCAAAGGTTGCCCTCAACACATTACCAATGTCTAGAGTTTGCCATAGCTGCTCATTTGAGATGAAATCTTCCTCACTTTTGAGCACTTAAAAATGGTGACCTATGTCATGGCACTATTGATTACATGGTGATACCATAATCAACGTTGGATACTTGGGGTTAGTTTCCATGTAGGCCACTTCGCCCATCAAATTCTAGTGGAAATGTAGATGCCACTATGTGCAATCTACATTTCCAATAGAATCTGGTGGGCAAAGTGGCCTACATGGAAACTAACCCTTAAAACTTGTGAAACGTGACACCTTATTCTAACCACCTACGAAAAAAAGATACAAAAATTAGTCCCAGCCTTATCGGAATTATGGCACTTTATAGATTCCCCACGGGGTCTCGATCGGGAATAGGCACCTCTACTCTATCTAGTTTAGAAAATCAACAAACACACACTTCTAATGACCACAACTAAATTAGGGAAAGGTCTGATCTTCATTATGGTTTTTGCAGATATTTCATCGTAGATCTACTAATGCAACATGGGTTTTGTTGTATAAATATAATTTGGAGAACATGGAGAACATGGAAAGTAAACCAAATAACACCCAAATACCTTTATATCCTTGGACCATGTTCTTGAATTTCAAAACTTGATTTAATAGCACTAACCTAGTCAAGTTTACTCAAAAAAACCTTAGTGAAAACCTTGAGCCCCTCCTCCACTCGACCTAGCTAAACCTCCCCATATTTGCTAAAGAGTCTTTAACCACTTTCCCAAAGTGAAAGTTCACACTGCCAGTGCGATGAACCGGTTCCCAAGCCTTGGAGATTTTCGAATTTCAATGGCTATTCCCACATGAAGAGATTTTCATCCCAAGAAGTCGTCATTAACATCTTTGTAGAGTTGCGTGCATTCTCACATGCTTGTATCTAAAAGTTTCATCCCCTCATGTAAACATGCCTAGTACATTTACTTATCTTAATTGGACACTTATATGTGAGTGGCATGTGGTTAGACAAGGCTCCAAAAACAATTACCAGAAAGACATGTGTTTGAAGGAGATTAAAATACATGCTCCAAAATATGATAACCATTTTAGGTTCAATAAGCAACATAATATGAGGAACATGTACGACGACCACTTGATGAGCGTGAGAATCTTCACTTTGATATAAATAAGATATTCATATGAGCTCCAAAAATTACAAAGAAAGCGACTACAACCTTAATTTGGATTTTCTAACCATCTTGTGCTAATCGCATGTTTTATATCCTAGAAGAAGCCGGCTAGTCAGACAAAAGTAACCATTTAAGACCCATATCCACCTTGCACCAATCCTCCTACCTGAATGGGGCATGATGGTCATGGTCATGGTCATGGCGGGTATGGGCATGGGATGGGTCATGCCCCATACAACCATATCCACAAAACCCTCTCGCCTTGCATACCAGCTTCTGGAGCATTCCAGAGCAATCCTCTCGACAAGAGCAATTCCTAAAACCTAAACCCTCTCTTCTTCCATATCTCCATCCGAACCCTAGCAACAATTCTCCCTCCGCATTCTCTTGGATTCTTGCATTCTCGTGCAATCCATCCTCGCAGATCCTCGTCGCAGACATGGCGGCCATGGCAACCGTGGGGCAGCTGGGCACGGCCGTCGCCGGACAGTGCAAAATGGCGTCGTTCCAGGGCCTCAGAGCCTCCGGAGGGCGCGTCAGCCTCAACCCTGGCCAGGTTGCTGGCGCTGTGAATTTCCGTCGATCTCTTGTTTCCGTCAGGGCGGCCACCGCTGTGGCACCGAAGTTCACGACATTGAAGCCTCTCGGTGACCGCATTCTGGTTAAGGTGCAAGTTATGGAGGAGAAGAGCATGGGAGGCATTTTGTTACCAAGCACTGCACAAACCAAGCCACAAGGTTAGTTACAGTTAGTCTTCTGTTTCCGTGAAGTTAACTATTGAATGCAATGGGACTTTTCGTCGGGAGTTGGTCCCCTATGATTTTTGTATTAGTTGTTTTGCATACGTTATAATTAATGTCTTCCCACTTGTGATGGTGCATGCTTGGAGGTAGTGCTTGAATTGAATGAAGAGACACCTATTGAGGTTCGTTGGGGGGCCAAATTCATTATAGCATCTCTTGGCATGCCAGAATGATTTTGACCCTCAGCGAACCAATGTGTCTGGATTTTAGGTAAAATGCATATTTCAGTGATAGAGTGAGGAATTTATATTTTGGGTTATGTGCAGGTGGTGAAGTGGTGGCAGTAGGCGAGGGAAGGACCATCGGAGATAAGAAGATTGAGCCATCAGTGTCAAAGGGGGCGCAGATTGTGTACTCCAAGTATGCAGGCACAGAGGTTGACTTCAATGGCGAGTCTCACTTGCTGCTGAAGGAGGATGATGTAGTAGGCCTCCTCTCTACCGATGACGTTAAGGATTTGCAACCAGCAAATGACAGGGTTCTTATCCAAGTTACAGAGGCTGAATCCAAGACAGCCGGTGGAGTTCTGCTAACTGATAGCGCCAAGGAGAAGCCTGTCATTGGTACAGTGATTGCTGTAGGACCGGGAGCTTTGGGTGAAGACGGTGAAAGGAAGGCTTTGGAAGTTTCTAAGGATAATACTGTGCTATACTCGAAGTACGCCGGAAACGACTTCAAAAGCAAGGACGGTACACAGTATGTGGTGATGAGAGCTGCTGATATTCTGGCCATTCTCTCATAAATTTCGCCCCCAGTTTTAGGCTCGTCTCCAATCGCAATGCAACTTCTCTCCCCTCTCCAGGCACAATAGATTTAGGTAGTGGCGAGAATGTGGGCACTCCGGCTTTAGTTGTGTGCTGAGCAAGATTGTCTTACTTCAATGAGCACCTGTTAGTCAAGAGATGATACGTGCAACGTACAGCATGGCAAAATCATAAGCCCTTTCAGTAGAGCTTTGTTGTTTGAACAGGGGATTTGCCAGTAAAGCTACATTCAATCAACCATTGCCATCGCCAAGTGGTCTGGTTCAGATTAGAATCTTGGCTGGTGGAGGTTTTTGTGATGTCATTACAGAAGGTCCATTCAAAGTTGGCTATTCGAAGACTGATTCTCTTAATGCACACTTTCTGACAAGGTAGAGTTTCAGTGTCTCCTGGATGTTAATGCTGAAGGGAGGAAACGACTGTGTCCAGTTTGAGTGAGGTGAAAAGTTGAGCGATGAAGCTGCATAGCGATGTTGTCCACACAATGTAGGTGTCTATTATGCAGATTATGTTCAGATTGGAGCTTCAGTCTTTGGATATTGATTTGGCTTTTGGAGTCTTTTCAGTGTCGGTAGGTTAAATCAAACCCATTTCTACTGGTCACGCTGTTGGTAATATTCAGTAGTACCTCCTTCCAGCTTCAGGCTACACCTTGTTGCTATGCATTTGTTCATCTCTTTGATGCGGGCTTTTTCATATAGATTCTGTTCCCTGTCAGTTCCTGCTTATTGGTTAATGCCTCTACTACATGGCTCTGGAAACTTATGCTTCACATGTGAATACAAGTTCTGGAGATATGAAAATGCACAAAGGTAGGAATTTCTGGAAGTGCGGCGAGCTGAATTTCTGTATTGCTGACGTCTTTCAGTAAGTAGATCATTTTGTGTTTGACAATTGGGGATAGTTGACGGTTGGCAGAGTACAAACACATTCCTAGAAAAGATGTCTTAGTGGAATTTGGATTGACGCATCTGGCAGGTGATTTTTCGGAGACCTGTGTTGTCTGACAAAGTGGTGCCTTTTACACGTGGGAATTGTAATATAGTGAAAGCAGTGTTGAACATGGCCATGTTATTTGTGAATTTGTATGTGAATGTGGTAGATAGTGCACATAAATTTTTGGAGTGCACATAAATTTCAAATTGAATGCCATTGTGGCAGCAATGAAATGTTTAATGTCATATGCACGTGCTTTCAAGATCTTGACGCTGTTGTGCAACAAGAGAAACTTGAGTTTTATTTTTATTTTTATTATCAATTGTCCAAATCAAATGTGAAAAATGTGTTATATAGGTTCTCTAAGTCACCAATTGTCGAAATCAAAATCAACCGTGTATTTGTTTGCTGTGCCTGAGTTGTCAACAAGCCAAGAGCACAAGGCTGTGGATTGTCTAGAATCCAACTACCATACTTTTTCTTTCAAACACATTATGTGTATTATGCCTAAAATGGTTTGATCAATAGTAAAACGAACCATATACTCTCCAGATTTAGGTGTAGTAGGTTATCTTTTGGGGATCCACTCATTTAACCCACCCATTTGCCTATGCTTGGTTGCAAGAATTTTGAGAAATGTTAGTACATTCCCTATGGCAACCACTGCCTCAAATCCACTTTGTAATAAATCCATCACAGTAGCTTTACCAGTTTAATAATGTGTTTGTGAGCATTCTAGGATTCCTGTTGACTACCTCTTTTGGAGAAGACAAACCTTGATTTTCAGGTGTTTCAAATTCAAGTTTTTACATATGACAACTGTAGAGTAATGTCTGGTTCAACACTTTTGAGTGCCGAAAGCTAATTTCCACATTGGACTGAGCATGGTCTTTGACCAATGTGATGCAACATGTGGCAAAATGCTCCCCAAAATTATTCTGTTGTGTTGAAGCAGACAACACCTTATGGTTATCTTCTACATACAGTTTAAATAAATTTTGATTGTATATATATGAAAATCATAGTCACAAGATGATTCATCATTTGACAAGTAAAATATAATCACTATTTGTATTTTCACTGGTCAAAATCACTTACAAAACATTTGACTATTCAAATAATGAATCCTAAACAAGTTAATGTATTTACAAGAAGGATCTCAAACACCAATCACTCGTGGAGTCATGGAATGTACACCAAGGTAGATGAGTTTTAAGTGGCTCATTTCTTAATCAGACTCCTACATTTGATTGGTATGCAGTTCAACAAGGATCAAAGAGCAAACACCACAAGGCACATGTTTAATAAACATGGGACTACGTTTCAATATGAATAACTACTCTACACTCAATAATGAACACAATTAAGAAATCAACAAACATGCACTTCCGATAACCATAGCTAAATCGCGGGATGTCCAATTTTCAATCTGGTTTTTGCAGATGTTTCATCACAGCTTTGCTAATGCAATGCAAGTTTTGTTGTGTAAATCTAATTGGTAGAAGTTGGAGAACATAAAAAATAGACCAAATAACACCCACATACCTTGAGCACAATATATTTGCTTCTTAAATTGCCACATATTGTTACCACATTGGCTAGGATCCATGGATTCCCATGCCAAACCTACTATCCTGCACTGAAAATGCCTAAACCCTAGACCCCAAATGAAGTACATCAGCAACACAAGTAGCTAATGCAAAACCTTCCTGAATCACACGGCAGAAGGACTTGTACTATGTGGAGTTCTAAATTAACCATTGATATACATTTCTTCAGCCCCCAAGGTTCAATAACTTCCTAATGTGAACAGAAGTGAATTTGTAGTAAGCCCTCAGTCTTGTAGCATTATGGTGGCCCCTTGCCAACAGGCAGGAGTGCGGATTTTGTAACACCAGTCTGGTGCATGTTGTTGTTTGATAACAGTTGCAGGCAACATAACACTTCAATTGTGCAACTTAGAATATGTTCCTGTCAATTGACATGAATTTGTGTCAATAAGGATCTTAGAATGGACTCATAGGTTATAGAAATAAAATCTGCCTTCTGAATGCTCCCCAAATGTGAACCTGGTCAAGCACATGATAAACAAATAACATCAGACTTAATGATATGACTGCTGTTGCAACTACCAGAATTGCATTGTGCATACACCAAAATCTGACATATATTGAAAGAGCAGGGTGCATCTTTGTAGGTGGCTCTGGTATTTACCAATATTGGGCGGGTAATAAAAATTGGTGCCAATTTCCCGGTGGTTATCAGGGCATTTCTTCAAATTCATACCCACGGTTCTTAGAATGCCAAATAACCGGATTTGATTCATACCTACAATTATAAGAAAATCAAAATCCAGTAAAATAACAGAAAAACCTCAGGTCTGATGCTGCTATCATACAAACTTCTCTACTTTGTTTTTATACAAAAAGAACCAGGACAGAAGGTTCTTCTCTTTTGAAAGTTTTCAAAACCCCAAACCAAAGAATCTTCAATTTAATTATTTCTTTAGATCCAAAAGTGGAGGTCATTAACAGAATTAAATACCTGCCCAACATTGGTATTTATCCAGACTGGAGATGATAAGATGTATACTTACCCTAACTTGAACACTTAGTTTGCCTTGCGATAGTTTTAGTGCTTCAGATCAACATGTATGCAACAAGGAACCTGAAGTCCTTTGTCACGTTCAAGAATAATTGTTCAGCTGCTCGTGCAAAATCACAAACTGCCTCCACATGCTGCCAACTCTACATCAGTATTGGCAGCGTCACTGTTTCAAATGAAAAATACGATACGTGTCCGCTCTCAGCCGATGCAAATTTCACAGGCACACCCCCGTTTGCATGTTGTAAAGCCAATGCATCCAAGCGATTGGGTGGAGAATCCCTACAAATGTCATAACTCCAACATTATAATCACAATCCCTCAACCACCAGAAACATACCCCACAAGAAAAAAACTCATGATACTGAACCATGGTTGAGAGTGATCATACATTGATACATAAATGAGTGTGTTAGAAGACATTGACATATCAGAAATAGGTGCACAGTGAGGTGATTGAAACTGATTGAACACTCAGAAAATAAAACAGAAACAGAACTTGGGATTTTAAGTTTCATAGCCATAGATTTATATTCTTACCAGGCGAAACATATGCTAAATGCTGGTTCACCAGGTTTAGCCTTTTGGAATTGGCCGCTGGGTTTATGGACATCAAATGTCAGCTCCAGCTTTTCACGCATTAAAGAAGCTTTGGATTCATCTTTCCCAATGTCTTCTTGCAATGTCCATGGCACTCCATGGCGTCCAACAATGTAACCAAATTTCTTTAGTTGGCCAAACACCTGGTAAGCATTCCATGAGCTTCCATAAGCAGGTGTGGCAAGTAAGCAATAAGCTTCCTCCTGACTCATTCCCCTGTCACCAGTTCGTAATTCCAGAGTCCCTTGTTCCACCATATATCTGTTCCACACCAAATAAAAACATGGCAGGTGATTGGATTCAGCCGTTAAAGCACTTGTATGAAGGTCTCTCAGCAACATCAATATTCTTCACACACACAACACAACACTTAGGACTCTTGATCGGTTATCTTATCGCCCCCAATACACTAGAGCCCAATCTTGCAATTTTCGGGAGATTGATGCTTCGATTCAACTAGCTTTTATCAAAAGCTCAAAATTATTGAGAGCTTCACCAATCCTCAATCTCTCAAAGTTTGCACGAGTTTAAAGTGACCAATTTCAAATTGAGATATCAAATTCTGATTACCTAACCAAAAGTAATCTCCTGAGAGCAATTTCAAGATGCAAAAACCTACACAGCTTCTTCAACATGGCAGTAGAGAGTCTCGTCCCGGACAATGGCCATAGAGTCCCAGTATTCTCCATGTGCTTGTACAACCTTTGCCAAACCACTTTCTGGCTGCCACACTGCAACTGACTTCTCCATATCCTGAAGGGTAAACAAGATCACAACGTCAAAATTGATCCATTGGAAGATTTGCATACAATATCGATCGTTCCTTTCCGCTTGTGATGCATGCCCGGGGGTAGTGTTTGAATTTGAGTGAAGTGCAACCTATTTCGCGTGGTTCATTGAGAGCCGAACTCATTTTAGACTTGATATAGCGTGTTCCTCAATTGAACCTCCTCACTACCTCCAAGAATGCACCGAAAAGTTCCCGAGCATGAAAGGCGTTGTGTGCAAAACAGCCAACTCCCTACCAAAAGTCATGTTGATGGGTTAGACGATAACTCTCTAATGTATCATCTACCGTATGCTAAAATTCTTTCTACTCACAAACATTCTTCAATGTGGAACACTCGCATGATTAGAGTCAAGCAGATGCACTACAAATCGACATCCCCCTGCTGCCACCAAATGAAGCTCTCAAGCAATAAAGACTCACTCCTGGACGAAATTTGGTACCTGGGGCGACAAATTGCCGGAAGTGGCTGGTTCAAATAAAAAGCCTCCGGAGAAAATTGTGTTCTTATTAGTTTGGAGTTCGGAAATCAAATCGCATCATTCTCTCTCGAAAGTTATTGATTTGGGACAGGAACAAGGTTTGATGCTCGTCGTTTCGTTTTGATAGAATGCTACGAATCCTAAACCCTAAACCCTGTTTGACCCTGAATTGGCTAAGGGTATCTCAACTCCATTGTCAAGACATTGTTTTGGCAAGGTTGTGGAGTTCATTTATGGATGACATCCATTAAGGTTAGCATTTCATCCTCCTGAGCAATTAACGGGGAGAACCGGCTACTACACTAAATATTGTATTTAGTGTCATGTGGTAACTCTTCTAGTGACACTTCTTAGGATGAAGTTTACGAATACTGTCTCTAAACTTACTTTTAGTTCTTCCATATGTCAATTATCGAACAAAGATTCGTATATTATGCATCCTGACACTACTGTAATGAAATACAGTCCTGGATAATAGAAATTTGGATGAAAAATACTTGGTAAGCAACTGTACTTACAAAATTGTCGTTCTATAATGCCCAAATCTTTTTTATAAAAGGAATGACAAATAATGTTAGGTCTGCATTTAATGTTGGTGACACTACACATGCAATTTAGAATTAGTATTGAGCAAGACAAATAGAATTGGTGACACGAATACAATATTGATTGTAGTTACGGATCAACCGGTTTGCTTTGCTAAATTACCGGTTCAAAAACAAAACTCTAGATAATGAACCATAAATGGAAAACAACAACAACAACAACAACAACAACAACATGCTTAAGAGATAAAACAAGCTATTTCAATGTAAAAACACAAGGAATAACCAAATCATATCAATGAATAATTGGTTGTTGGTCAAGAAGTAAGGATAGCAATCAATATGGTGTTTTATATATATATATCATTCATTGTTGCAAGAATTACATGTATAAGAATCAAATTGTGAATTTTTTAACCTTAAATAGCATCACAACACCACCATAGTAGTACTCAGGACAGGCTATGTGTTTTATTTATGCTAACAAAATCACATAATGCATGAACTGAATAATAACATTACAAAGATCTGACCCGACATGTGATATACCCATATTAAAAGATTTGATGTTGGATTATGCAAGAAAGAAGGATTAATCATGTTTTGTTGTACTTAGCATGTGAGTAGATGGTGATTGAAGTCAGATAACTCCAGTTAGAAAATATGAATTGGAGTTAGACAACTCCCAGCGGGTAGATGTTATTCATTGGAGCTAGGCAACTCTCAATGAATCAATTTAGTTGGAATTAAACTTCTCCAACTAGAAGAATGAATGAATGATCTAGTTGGAATTAGACAGTTCCAACCAAAAGACCGGATGAATGAATCTAATTGGAATTAGACAGTTCCAACCAAAAGAATGGATGAATGAATCTAGTTGGAATTAGATAGTTCCAACTAGAAGAATGGATGAATACATCGAATGGGAATTAGATAGTTCCAGTTAGAGGATTGTGATTAAGCCAAAAGATAAGAAAGATCATACGGTGGAATAATCTATGTATATAGATAAGAAAACTATGTTCTAAATTTAGAATGCATGAGATTTCTACAAATATCTCATAGATACTATGGATAAAGATGGATAAGACTAGGAGTGCCTTTGGGGTATGAAAGAGAGCTTGGGGTTTGAGCTTATGTTCTAAATCTTATGTTTCTCTTATGGTCAGGTGGTTTGAGCTCATAGCAATCACAATACTGTGATTAAATTGTATAGCTTTTTGTAATCTAAAGAGTTTGAAAAATCTTACATTGGTGTGTCATGTGCATTCATAAGTGTATTCTTGTATAAAGAAGGAACGTGACAAAATCTCAGACGATCAAAAGTATCAACCCCACCTTCTTTATGAATTGGTCACTAGAAACACATGATGCAAGTGCACATTATCTCATACAAAGCTACACCAACCCCACATTTGGTATCATCTTTGCGGGTCACAATTTCGTGTACATGGCTTGAAGTTGATCAATGAGGTTGAAATTTTGAGGCTTGATAAATAGACATTATCTTAAGGCTATCATGATGTAGGCCGACTTCAACATGAAATTGGAACATACTTTTATTTTCCGTCATTTTAGTGATTTTTTTAATAAGTTATACAAAATAACTCATAGGAGGTTTTTGGGATTTTAACTTGCAAACTCTGATAGTTTATGAGGGATTGATTATTAATTTTGACAATTCGGCTTACATTATGATTATGTAGAATGATTAATCGAATAGACGAGTGTTTTACGATTGAACGTTAAAAATTGAGATGTTGAAGACAAATAAATAATGAGACAATGTAAGTAGATGTTAGATTATTATGTGGTGGCCAAACCTTAGCTGCACGAGGATCTGAAACCCTAGTCACCATGGGTTGTTAAACCTTGACCCTAAAAAATAAATGATATTTACCATCCAATACTGAAGAGTTTGAGAGCCAAAAGAATCATTCCAAGTTTAGAGTTGTAAAATTGGAGGTTTAGCGGAGTTTGTAGATGTTGAATATCTTGGATGAACTTGGAGTTTTTAAACACCTTGGAGGCTTGGAGATTTTGGAAGATCTTGGAAGCGGGTTTAGGGTTTGGGGTTTAGGGTTTAGGGTTTAGGGTCACTCCATTGTCAAGTTGAACACCACATACGAACAAAGTTTGCTACCCCTATATTACATGTCATAGATAATTTTAAAAATTATGATATTTTTTTCTACATATACATAACCATTGATAGTATCTTTTGAATATATTTTTGAAATTTTTAGTCATCTTCGTTTTTTTAGTTCAATTCTACGTCATTCTAGTTAGAAACGTTATGTTTTTAATAAAAAAAAAAACTCATGAAATTTGGTTACCGTTTTGTACTATGTCGTAAATACTGTGTATATCTACTCATAAAAAAATTTGATAAAATTTTGACCCATTTTGGCGATGCTTTATGTAATTTTTTTTTGTTCGCATGTGGTGCTCAACTTGACAATGGAGTGACCTCCCCGTGAACCAAATATAGACTATTGTGATTTCTTAAATAAAGGAGGGAAGAAAGGATCATTCATAATATGGTGCAAATCTACAAAGCTTGGAAAAGGCCGTACACCATGTACGTCCCGAAGATGTGTTGCTTGGAAAATGGTGGGTGATGAGTGCATCATAAACAATGAAGCACTCATAAATTATGAGACGAAGGGGGATAGAAGAAGAGGTTGAGGAAAAATGGAAAGAAAGAAAAAAGGAACGGTGGAGATACATAAGTAGAAGAAAGAACGAAATGCAATTAGGGAGGTTGATCATGAAATATATGAAAATTGGGTAAGTCCTCATAAGGGGTTGGAAATAGGAATGGAAGAAGAAAGGGTAGATGTATGTGGGCTAAATCCATGTGGGATGGTAGGAATAGTGTTGGATGAAGGAGGGATAGATACAACTAGGACTGTAGAAGGCCCCCGCCTCCCTAAGCGTGTTCCAAAAATACGACATTTGTATTTTTTTTTAAAAGCCTATGTCATTTGTTTGTCAAATGAGAGAATTATAAGGAATGAGCAATCCCAAAATAATGACCCAAAAATTATCACAATAAACATTAATGTATGTGTGTGTGTGAAGGGGGGGGGGGGGGAGCCAGCTAATTAGCATTATTTTCCACCAACATCATTTTGAATTTCTTCATTGAGTGCAACCCTAGGGTTATGATTAGATCTAGTATATATTATTTTAAAAAAACTAACATAAGGAATCATCCATTTCACCCATGTGCACTAAAGGGGAAAAAAAAACCAAAAAACACCATATATCACCCTTGGTTCACGAGTTACAAATAAAACACCATACGATATTAAGTTATAATGTAATTATACTTGCATTACACGAGCATGCAATTATATTATCATGATATATTTTGAAGTGTTTTTTTTGCATTACAGAGATGTATGGTATTTCATTGATAGTCTAAAAGTGATAAAATGAGAATGGGCCATCATGGAGGTTTGTGATAGAACAAGGCGAGGAGTACAATGCACACATGGAAAGGGGCCAAGAAGCTGTTCATCATGTTGGGTATGTCAATAGCTCTATGGAATGGAAAAAAAAAGTGTCCCCAAAAATGAGTGGATGGTATTTTCACAACATCATAGTTGTTATGTGCGCTATGAAATGCATTCACTTTAGAATTTTTAAAAGTAACAAAAAAAAAAAAAACCACCACCACATATAACTTCAAAATTGATAAACACACATGAAAACATCACTCAACTCAAAAAATTAGTAGTCGATTTAAAGTAAAAACTGTTAAGGTAGAATTTAGCATTGTGTTTTAAGTTGTCAAAAATTGACTAGTTGGTCACAAATTGTCAAAAAGGCAAAAAATGCTAGTTTACTAGTTGACGTCAAATTTGCCCTTGATGCAAAATTGTTAGAACGTCCACTAGTTGGTTTTTAGTATTTTACTACTGAATGGTCTATTCAATAGTAGTAAGTGTTTGGGGTTAGTAACTTAGGTAATCAGAAAATGACTTGTAGGTCCAAAGTTATTAAAATGGCATTGGGAGTCTTTTATTAGTTGATTGTGTTTTATGACCCCAGTGTGCCAGTTGGTCATGAACTGGACAGAGGGCAGGAAAGCGTCAGAACAACTAGTTGCAGTGTTTTGACAGGATGGCAACCTACCAAGTTGATCCACCTAATGATAGTTGTTTTGAAGTATATAAAGATGGTCCTAGAGCCTTTTGGCTCTCTTAGTACACATATGCGGAGAGGACTTAGACCCTTAGAGAAGATATGTATGTTTGTGAGTTTTTAGATCTGGACGGGTGGCAATCCGGAAGTGTATTGCAGTCCGAACAGAACCACAGTCCTGGAAAAACAAGCAATAAAGTGTTGAAGGAGGGATTTGAAGAGTAGATTCATTGTTGGTGTTCTACCTGTCTTGGAAGCTAACATAGTCTTAGTGTTGACAAGACGAAGGGATTGAATGTGTTATCGAAAATGTGCGTCGGAGAACTTGTGATGTAGTACCAAAGAATGCATTCGAAAGTAGAAAATGTGGGTATGCACGGACGTGACGCTTATGGGAGGACGTCCAGAGCAAGTAGTTAGAATGACCTAAAAAATGTACCATAAGTCGGTAGAAGGTTAGAGAGGTCAGATCCGGACTTGGTTTGTGAAAACCATCTCCAGAAGTTGCCGGATCTGACTAAAAACGTGAGCTGGTAGGTAGTGTCCAGGGCATGTTTTCAAGCCTTAAACGGAAGTTGGAGGGGATTGTGCGTCAAAGGAGATGTCTAGGGATGAGGAACTAGCTTGGGAGGTGTTTATGCAAGGCTTGGACGTGACTAGCGGCGAACTAGTTAATGGAGCAAGGAAGGAGTGCGAAAATCCATTAACAAAAACATTGATAACAATATGTATTTGGCTATGGCAAATGACAAAATAAATAGCTTTGTGGGGCATGACTTATGATACCAGGCCTTAAAATAGTGTTGATACTTGCATCTTCACCAACACACTCTACAACCTCTTGAGATGATGATCAACATTTACAAAAGCAACATGATGTTTTTTGTATCTATGCAAACATTGGCACTCTATCCTTCTCAATCTCACAACTAAATCAAGGCCTAGAGAAAATTCTAGTGGTAACTTACATATGCAATAGTTGGCTAGATTATACCACAAACCAAGTGAATAGCACTTGACACATGTGCACTTGCAAGAATGGAAGGCATCAAAAGAGAAACTAAGGTCAGAAATAAACATTGAAAAACATACCAATGACTTAACAAACAAATTTTTAAGTTACCAAAAAAATCTTGAGACTCAACAATAGAACTCCTCGCCATCCTAATGAAGAGGCTTACCATTGTGAATCAATTTGGATAATAAAATGATGAGGCTCACTCTCCACCACTCTCCGAATTGGCTTAGTCTCAACCACTCTCCACATTTACTCACTATCCAACACTATCTAGCATTGGCTTACTATCCACCCTCCAACATTGTCACTTAGAGTACCTATTGAACCATGTCAGTGGATAATCCATGCCTTAAATATGTCTTCCGGGGACCTCGAACTCCATGCTCACTCTGACGAACGTGGGCTCTAGAGAATTAGTGTGGCCCACACTAAAAGAGTGTTGATTGTACGTTCCGTAAGGAAGACGATTTCGAGTGCAACCTCAAGGCTAGCGCAATAAGAATCGGTAAAGCAAGCCCGGTGAGTTAATTACACAAAGCATGTCACCATAAACCCTAAACCCAAAGACCTAGGTCGTGGTAAGCTTAAGGTATCGTACAAAGCTGGGACGATCCAACCTGTACACTAGTTCCTTGGAGACAAGGGTTTAGGCAGCATCCAAACAAAGAACGAGCGTATGAGTTGGTTCACCCAAATCTACCGTACAAGTGGTAGGGGATCAAGAACTCCGAGACACATTAGACTATCTGCTTGACCCGGTCGGCTCGGAACTTGATATGGGCCCCGAATTGGGTCCGATTCGAGCTCCTAATCGCCAAGTGTGTGCCTCGATTCCACCATCTTCACTGTGCAAGCATGACATGGCCGCATCCCACAAACACAAGACTAAATCCAAGCACTTGAGCTCGCCATCTGTGTCGAATGACTATTGGAAAATTAAAATCCTCGAGCCCAGTGAGAATGATGGATAAGCTTCCATGGTGCCACGTGTGTGCGGCCGCCGAGTTTCAGGTAAGTAACTCACCGTATTATTTAATTCCACAGCCGTGTCACTCGACTCAATAGTACTGAAGTGCCGCATTCGGGAAGGATTATTAAATACATCGATTCCTACATGAGATCTTGAATCAGTGTCCAGGGAGATTATTTGGGGCATAATTGGTCAAAATCCTACGTGTTTCCCAGGTCCAACCGGTTACGTACATGTTGCGATCTTCCGGTTGGTTTCTTTCGTAAAAATCGAGGTGTGTTCGATGGATTCCTCTTGAACGATCGGTGGTTTTCCTGAAGTCTTGAAATTCGACCGGTTATTTGTCAATCTGAACTGGTTCATGTGTAACTAGCGGCTGGTTTCTCTCGATCCGCTCATTGACTGGAATGAGCACTATCGAGTCTTGAGAGGTGACACTCGGGTAGTAGATGGCAACTGTCGGCACATTCTACAGACAGTGAGACCCTCCAGACTGTGATTCCGTGCTGTTAATTTGTTAATTTACAAAGAGGTGATAACAAGTACTGCTCAAATCACTAAATGCAATGCATGATCGTAAAGTATTCGGAGGCTGTACATTGTGTAGGGTATTGTAGAGATCATTGACCTCGTGGATCAGAAACTCCCAAGTGTTTATCTGGATTTTAAATCACCTGAAAGTAATCGTACAGAAGTGTCCAGGAGTGTGGGTTTTTTGTTGTTTGCATATGTGGATGAAAATTGAAGGCAAAGCAAGTACTATAAATTTGTTAATATCAGCCCAGGCAAGTATTATAAATTTTTGTGTGTATGTGGTTGGGGGTGGGGGGAGGAGGGGAGTTAACATGGTGAAGTGTACGGAAAAGTGTTCTTGTATACTAAAACCATAATTTTTTTGGTCAAACGCCTAAAAGTAGTAGGAAAGTGTTATTTGAATTGGATTTTTCTTCATGGCGACCTCTATTGTTGTATTAGATACTCTAGTATATAATATCAAGATGAGATCTTCAAACTTATCACTAAAAGTGATGCTCAAAAGATAATGATTAAATTTGGTTCATGACCTTACATATTTTGAAGTTGGATTTTTTTATTCATATTTTTTGAATTTATTATAAATTTGAGGGCATCATTACAAAAAAAATTGTAGACAAACATCATGTCAATGCCAATTTATCATATTTTAATTATTTTAGAGAATTACATGCTCAATATTACCTACTTGCACACCACTTGCAGCGTCTTCTCAAATATGTAGACTTTTCTTGAAAAACAATTATCAACATAAATTGCTTGGCTTTGTAGATCAATGTGTGTTTAACATGTTTATAATTTTTTCCTTCACAAATTTCAAAGTTAGTGTGTAGTTTTGAATCATTTTCATTTAAACCTATGCAAGGTACTAGAGCTATCCACTTGACCATGCTTGTGCCTTGGGCCACACTAAATTAGACAACCCACATGAATTTCCCACCCACACTAATTAGACAAACACAATGTAGACACTTGGGTTCCACTCTCATGCCTTTGTGGGCTGTCAACCTGGAATCCACTCAAAACCTTACATAAAAATGTATGTGTTGAACTCGATAAAAGAGTTGTGTGAACCCTATGTGATCACTCTTCTTAACTAGACACCTAAAGTGAGCGTAAATTTGAGTGGCATATGACAAAGTCGATGGTAAAAAATAAACACGAAAAAGCGATGATAAGATTAGAATATGTATTTAGAATATGTCAACCATTCTAGGTTCAAATGGTAACACAATTGACATGACCTATGTATGCGATCGACTTTAAGTTGACGATGAATCTCACTTTGACATCGTATGTTAAGCCAAGCACCCGAATTCTGATTCACAACAGTCTGCACGATTCGCAAACGCCAACTGGATGAGACGATTTTCAAAATTGTCGGTTGGAGTTGGAGGTGCCCACAATAGTCGGGCCACATACTTACATTCAAAGTTCATCAGAGTTAGCTCAACTACCAGGTGTGTTAGAAAGTTACAGGTTTCGAAGTTAAGTACTAAGTAGCGACTGAGTGTCGGAAGAAAATAATTTGAGCAGATTGATTGAGCGAGCTCGGCAACGGTTTTCGTGCGAAGCGAACTCCAGGCCCGCCAGGTTGAGTGTTGATAGACAACTGCTCTTGATGTGTCGTGAGCACACCGATTGCATGCAAGTGTGATCATGGCCATGCTAAATTTCTCTCTCTAGTCCTCTCAGTACAAATACTCCAGTTTGGTAGCTGGTAAGGCAAGCAAATGAGGACACATTGCAAGCATCTTGCTTCCATGTGTTAAATCTCTCACTGGTATCCATCTTAGAGATCGGCTTGACAAGCAGTTAGTCACCCTTGCTCCAAGTTCCTGCAACTAATTTCCTGCAACTCTTCGTGCAATCTCTGTGTAGATAGGTCTGAAAGCAGGGACTGAGTAGTCTTCAGTTTAGTTGTCTGTAGATCTTTGAACATCCATCCTGTGTACTCTACTTGCAATAATTTGTTGGACATATAGACTTGGTTGATCATTTTAGAGAGGTACTCAAGCAGTTAACCCTGCTCCTCCAAGTTTCTGCAACTCTTCCCGCAATCTCTGTGTAGACCTGCAAGCTGGGGCTGAGTTGGCTCTGTCTGTATCGATTGGGAGCCATTCTGTGCACCCCTGGTTAGCTGTACACTCTTGCAATTTGTTGGAGGCGGTGGGAATTAGTTGGACGTAATTTAGCAGACAGCTTGTTTCCATGTGTTGAAGCTCTCTAGTCTCACTCTTTCCATCAATTTAGAGAGGTTGAGATCGAAGCAGTTTAAGCCTTGCTGCTCCAAGCTCCTGGAACACTTAGGTGCAAGCAAGAGATCTATCGATCGGCCATGTCTGTGACGGTGAGTGCGGGGGGAAGGCCACCCCCATGCTGCCCTGTCATCCCTTGCTGTGTGGACTGCGGGACCAGGAGAAACTCGTGTCACTGCCGAGTGCTGGGCCCAACTCTAGGGGTGGTCGCCTTCGCTGTGGCAGCGGTAATTGAATGGCCTCTGGGAGCTTTGGTGTGGATTTTCAAGCGGTACAGAGGCCGCCGCATCATGGCGCATCCAGCTCTCGTGGTCTACCCATGTGTTGCAAGATGCTGCCCTATCTAGCAAGCATTACAATTACTACTTAACCCTCCAAAGTCACACTGATGGAGGATCATGGCAGCCTGCAGCCTCACATCTTCTATTTTGTTGGCTGTTTTGAATATGGTATTTGAAGCCGTGACAGATGCATGCGACTTGTATTTGTATGGTAGGCTGCGACCTAGTTTACGAGGTACAGGAATCGCTGAGTTGCAAACAGACATGACGATGTACATAGCAGGGGAAAAATGAATGGATGCTGGTCATTTGCCTCATCCATGATGAATTGTCCAGCTCTGCGGGGATGAGTACCGTAAACTCAGGTTAATTAGGTTCTTTCGGAGAAATTCCGGATAATTTTGCCTTGCAGAGGATTTCTTAATGCAAACTGTTTACTGAGCTAAGTTGTTCCAGGATTACGATTTGGAGCTAAGTATAGGCAGGGTATGGTGACCATCATCGACAGATGCGTATGTTAGACTATGACCTAACTTATGAAGTACAGGAATTACTGAGTTGCAAACAGACAAGATGATGTACATAGCAGCAGCTAAATAACGGAAGCTGGTCATTTGCCTCAGGATGATCATTTGTCAAATTCTGTGGGGATGAGTATGAGTGTGAGTGTCCTTGCACTATCATGTATTTAGGTTCTTCTGGAGAAAGTGTTGATGATAAGCTTGCCTTGCAGAGGATTTCTTCACGCAAACTCTTTATTAAGCTAATTTGCAGTATGCAACATTGAGGTAAGTGTGCACAGAAAGACTTGTAGTGAACATTGTTATCTTAGTGGTTTGTTGAGGAAGTAAGATTCACATAAAACATGTCACAGACGGATTGAGTGCTACAATCCAGTTAATTTTTGGATACTGAAGCATGCATACTTTTTACGTACACCCCGGTTACATAATTGTTGGTTTGAAAGAACAAAATTGTTGGGAAACCTAGGGATGCTGCTGCGCATTGCATGTTGGTTGGTGCGCATAGCCGATTCAGGTGTTTATGTTCGATCTTGCACCCTTTTCGTGTTTGTATGCAATTTTACTTTTCCGTGTGCATTGTCTAGGTCTAACACTCCAAAATTGAGACCTAGATTTTCTATCTCTTCCAAATCACCGAAACACTGATTGCAATCCTCACCCTAGGGACTGCGGAAGCAATCTGCACTTCGCCTCATCCTTTCGATCATTCTCAAATCGATTTGACATAGATTGAGTCTGCACTGGAGGCTGCTTACAAGAATACATTCAGCACCTAAGCAACACCTATGGTCGAATCAGCTCCTATTCACGAATTCCAAGTGGACTTCTATGTCGATTAGAAACGTCGACGGGTATGGCTATCGCTATAGTCAAAATCGAATTCAACTGAACTAGGTGCCCGCTAAAATTAAGCCCTAACCATCTGCTCTCACAAACTCAGTGCTCGTGTCACCTAGCCAGGTGAAGGAAGGCATGGCCATACGAAACAGAAATGCTCACAGGTCTACCCATATGATGGTACATCACTTGCATTTGCAATGGTTAAGTAGATCACATCAACCATGCTTCTCTATGCAATCCACCAAAACAATTGCTAATTTCCCAAAAGCAATGCTGCGAAACCTGGCAAAATTCATTGTACGAGTGCCCAAGAGGATCAAAATGAAGCTCAAAGTTGAGTCTCAATTGACCCAATAGACTCATAGCATGTCCACACTTTCTGTCTGGGTTACTGTCTGGGCAAGTGACAACAAGGACCACTTTTAGAGTTGGTTTAACTAGTGAGAGCCAATGGATGTAACCAATGTTAGTAGGAAATAACATGGACCACATTTAGAGTTGGTTTAGCCAGCGAGAGCTAAGTAGATGTAACCAGTGCTAATAGGAACCGTTCACTGGTGGCCCGCACCGGTAAGTGTGGGTGGGCTATCAATGTAGAGTCTACGGCACTCTAACACTACTGTTACTGTGTAAGCTTGATTAGGTTAAACCGAAAGTAGGGTTAAGAAAGTTAGAACAAGGGCTATGTGGGTAAGCATCTGAAGGAATCATTATGGGTCCCAGAACAGTTTTTGGTACACTTGTCATGCAATTTGTGTTGCCACAGGCAGTAAGATAATGCCGTGCTAGTCGTGCCCATACGGATTCTTACACGTGGACCTTTGAAGAGAAGAATTGAGATGAGGCGTATGGAAGCAGCCCAAGTTACGAAAGGCCGGAGGAAAAGGTTGAGTCCAGTGGCAAAGTTGAAACGACGGCAGATATTTCTGGATAGGTAGGCCAATCGTTCTGCACCACGGCGAGGTTCACGCCCAATCAAAATCCTAAATTGACATTGTATCTTCGAATTCAAGGCAGGAAAGTCATCGGCATGCTGTGAGTTACGTTTTATCTGGTTTGAGAGTTGGGGAAGTACCTGGACCGCAGAATCGGAAGAACTTACAACCCGATTTGGGTTGTTGTTGTTTCTCCGTGGTGGACGAAGTAGATCCTCAAGAAACCAGTGGTCAGCAAAGAACCTGGTTTTTTTCAACTCTAACCTGTTGCTTGTGAACATCAATTCGCTTCGGATACCGTTTCACCGAGTTCAGTGGGTTCGTACCCGTATCCAAGTGTTCTTTGGTGGACTTCGAAGTGATTGATTGATATTTGACACACTTGGCGAGCTGGATAGTCGAAGACATCCTCTTGCAAGACTCCTTTCAAGGACTTAGCTGAGCTTCTGAAATCATCGCATGTGCACTTTGACAACAATAACACAAATTGGTATGCATTCTGTGTCTTCCTGAGTCTTTCATGATGGTTGTTGTTGCTTCTTCTTTCTTCTTTTGGTTTGTAGATGAGAGGTTTTGAGTTCAAGGCTGTTTGGAAAACAGGGGATAGAAATTTCCTGCTGGATTTGTTCTTCGAATTGGGGGATTTTGTTTCTTCACGTGCAGTTAGCTCTGTGCTGCTGTTCACTTTTGTGCGGTTCTGAAATCTGCAAGTGAAACAGTTCTCTTTTGGTTTCTTCTAAATTTGTCTAGTTTATAGTGTTGACCTCTCTTCTGCTTTCACGTGCATAATTGCAATGCAAATGGGAGTGTAGGCTTCTGGGAGGTTCTCATTCTAGCTCTATGAAGGAAACTGAGTCAGAACAGAGTTTGCAGCTCGCAAACACTCGGTTTAGGGTTCAAGTTATCCTCGGTGATATCAAATTTTGGGATGGTGTTCTGGCAGGCACTGGATTGATTGCCACGACCATCATCGCGGCAAACTTAGGTCGCATGTCCTGTCATATTCGTCTTTTCACTACAATGTACACCGCATCACTTCAGAAATGTAATGTATGTGAATTTTAATACGATCGACCGACTCCTGAAGTTATGGTGATGTGTGTACCAATTTGACTGCGTAGTAATTCCATCCGACCTTTTATTGACATTGTCGTATGATAGGGGGAAGGAAGGGTTTGGCCGAATAAGGTGTGCTCCACTTCCTTGAACTGGGAGGTTTCGGAGGAAGTGGAAGCATCATGGCGGTCCCCATGGTTGCAGGATTGGTGTCATCCACTGCACTTCGCTCCGCCGCAACAGGCTGCTCAACCAGGGCACCAGAATCATGTGATTTGTCATGGAGGAGGGCAGGAGCAGGAGCTCCGAGCCTTCTCACACCGTCACAAACATGGGGGTTGAAAGCAGAGGGGTTGGAAAACAGTCGAAGGCAAAGGCAAAGGCAAAACAGAGTGTGTGTTGCCAGGACACAGACTGTGGAAGAAGAATCTGTCAAAATTGGGAGGCCATCTTCAGATGTGAGCTCATCACCCTCAAAGGGAGATTTGGTTCCAGGGGAGAAGCCATTGCGAATTCTGGTGGCCGGAGGTGGGATTGGAGGTCTCGTATTAGCCCTTGCTGCAAAAAACAGGGGATTGGATGTGGTTGTGTTCGAGCGAGATTTGAGTGCCATCAGAGGGGAGGGACAGTACAGAGGGCCAATTCAAATCCAAAGCAACGCACTTGCAGCTCTTGAGGCGGTAGACAAAACTGCCGCAGGGGAGATTTTGGAGAATGGATGTGTGACAGGGGACCGAATCAATGGCCTTGTTGATGGAATTTCAGGCCAATGGTACTGCAAGTTTGACACATTCACTCCAGCTGCGGAGCGAGGGTTACCCGTCACCCGAGTCATCAGCCGTGTGAAGCTCCAGGAGATTCTGTCTCGTGCGGTGGGAGAGGAGATTATTCAGAACGGCTCGAATGTGGTTGATTATGTTGATGATGGGGAGAAAGTGAAAGTCATTCTGGAAGATGGGAGAACATATGAAGGTGATGTGCTTGTTGGAGCAGATGGCATCCGCTCGAAGGTGCGAGGGAAGCTGTTAGGGCAAAAGGAGGCTGTGTACTCAGATTACACATGTTACACAGGCATTGCAGACTTTGTTCCTGCAGACATAGAGACGGTAGGGTACCGAGTTTTCCTTGGCCATAAGCAGTACTTCGTTTCCTCAGATGTTGGCCAAGGCAGGATGCAATGGTATGCTTTCTACAATGAGCCCGCTGGCGGTGTGGATGCACCTGGAGGGAGGAAAGCAAGGTTGATGTCACTGTTTGGTGACTGGTGTGACAAGGTGGTGGATCTTTTGCTTGCCACTCCAGAAGAGCAGATTCTTCGCAGAGACATTTATGACCGTGTGCCTATCATGACATGGAGCAAAGGTAGGGTTACGTTGCTCGGTGACTCTGCGCACGCAATGCAGCCGAACTTAGGTCAGGGTGGATGCATGGCAATTGAGGATGGGTTTCAGCTTGCATTGGATCTTGGCAAAGCTGCGGAGAAGGGATCAAAGAGTGACATCGCCAGAGTGTTGAAGGAGTATGAGGGGAAACGAAGGATACGAGTGGGAGTGATCCATGGGTTGGCTCGTATGGCAGCTATCATGGCTACCACATACAAACCCTACCTCGGAGAAGGCATGGGACCACTATCCTTCATCAAGGCGCTCAAGATTCCGCACCCTGGTAGAGTTGGAGGCCGTTTCTTTATCACAATCGGCATGCCGACCATGCTCAGCTGGATTCTTGGTGGAAACAGCTTTGCACTTGAGGGCCGTGCCCCGTACTGCAGCCTCGAAGACAAGGCTGACTCGAACCTGAAGAAATGGTTCTGGAATGATGACGCGCTAGAGCGTGCAACAAAAGCTGAGTGGTATCTGGTTCCTGAAGGCGAAAGGATGCCTGCAACTGGAAACGTAACCTCAAGCGGCAAACCACTGCTTCGCCTTTGTGGCTCGAACAACGTACCAATGATCGTTGGATCCGCCGCACCCTCCGACGAATCAGAGGTCGGAGGAGAATTTGCTGTTGTCGACCGCCCTGATTCGGTTGCCGCACAGCACGTGCGGTTTATGTTCGACGATGGCGCCCTTTTCGTCACCGATTTGGACAGCAAGTTTGGGACATGGATTACAAGCATTAGCGGAGGGCGGTACCAGCTCTCACCCAAAATGCCAGTGCGTGTGCGCCCTGAAGATGTTGTGGAATTCGGCCCGAAGAAAGAGGTTTGTTTCAAGGTGAAATTGCGGAAGTCATCATCTCCCACGCCATCTTCTCCAGCCTTGCCTGCTGCACTCTCGGTATGAGGAGAGGGGAAGCGGTGGGTGGAGATTATTTCACATTCTATACCATCATCATCAGTCGAAAGCATCCAGGCTCGGTGGTATTTCAGCAATCGGCAGCAATAATTTGGAACCTGCAAGCTAATTATCAGTTGCGATAAATGACATCGTTCTTGAGCCCACTCAGATTGAGCCCACCAGAATGATATCCAAACATCATCGAGTCTCGGAGATTATGAATCCGATTTTAGCCATTTTGCATCTTACCAGGTGAAGAAAGAAGCTTCACCAATGTATGAAATTACCTAGGAAACATTTGAGAGAATCTTGACAAAATGTGTAATATATGTACCATGCTGGAACCGATCGCATCGGTCATGTTGAAAAGTAACTTAGGGATCATCCTACTACTAATTGATTTTTTGCAACAATCTACGCTGTGTCAGAAAGTCTTCGGGAGTGATGTCTTGACCTGTAAGCAGAAGTTTGGTGTTGTAAATTGGGATACTTGAATCTTGCAAAATATCGCCACACAAGAATGATGCATTGTGACACTTGGCAGATCCTTTCTTGGAGTCTCGTGATGAAAAACCCAAAATTAGGCACTTTCTTCACAGGTGAAGAAGAAGCACCACCAATGTTTGGAAATTACTAGGCAAAGCATTTGAGAGAATACCAGAGTGTGTGTTACTATGCCCCCACAAGCATTGACTATGTTGAAAGTACACAAAATATTGTATTTAGTCTCATATGGCACTTCATGTCAATGTGGTAACTTTTCTTGTGATGTGTCCTATGAATAAGTTAATAGTTACTGTCATCACAACTTACTGTTAATTTCTTCCAAATGCCAATTGTTAAAACTGAAGTTTGGCATAGTCTGCATTGTAGCATTTGGTAATGTAATATTGTCATGGATGATTGAAATTTATAAGAAAAATCACTAAGTGATAGTATTTGCAACGTTGTGAATTGATAATGCCCAAAAATATTCACAAAGGAATGACAAATAATGTTAGGTATACATTAAGTGATACTCCCACCAAGATCACAATTTCACACACGTTTTGAAATCTTCCTCCTTGAATTTGCAACAGTGCATGAAATGTGTTTCTAAGTGTTTCTTGCACTCTCATCATAGGCCAAAAAAAAACTTTGCACTAATATGTGCAATTAGGTTTGCGTTTGCAAATATGTTGCCTTTGTAACCATGCACATTACCCTAGGCCACAATGAGATTACAAAAACTATATAGTTCTTTTGTTGGCTTTGTCCCTTTAGGGGCATAGACTATGTGATCACTTTTGGTCTTGGACAATGGTGCTTAATGATGAACATAATGGATGGATTAAAAACTTATTGGATTATTTTTTTTTGCAAAGTTTTCGTTATTAGAATCCATTGTACACAAATAGCCTTATTGAGATTGGGGTGTGACGGTAGAAGAAAGTTCTAGAGTTGGTAAGCTTGGTCTAACTTACCTTAGGGCCGCTTTACACCTAGAGGCCGGGCCAATTTGTTATGTAAGAAGCTTGAAATCCTCACTTGTGATTGGTCAAAAGGTTGTAATCAGCCCCAACCCCTTTACACCTAGAGGCTGGGCTGATTTGGTGGTATGAATATTTTTAATAAAAAAAAATGCATGGTTTGACATGGCCTGAGCTCGTTGAATTGGGTGCTCCAAAAATGGAGGGCCAATGTCAAATTTCAATAAAAAAAATCAAAATAAAATATCCTTTTTTTGAACAAATTAGATCCGTTGGATTATGTGGAAATTTGAATAGTTCTTATGGTTCATCATGTATTTATCTTCTTTTTTAAGATTTTTTAAGATTTTATTTTAGGGCTTCTCTTGCTGAATTTTTTTACACTCACCAAATTGTTGCTACCGTTTCTAGAGATAGCATGGAGGAGTGTGGTAATTATTACTCCAAGAGAAGTAACAACCCATAAAATTGGCCGGATAAACTACTCTAATGCCTCCAAATAATGACCTTCTAATGTCTATAATATAGAAGATTAATGTAGAACACTCGCGTAGAGCCCAATACAAAACTTATTACAGAGAAATAATGCAAAATCTAATGCAGAGGAGTAATATAATAGACAAATGCAGAAGATTAATACAAAACTTAATACAAAATCTAATGCAGGACACTAAGATAAAATATTAATGCATATGATTAATTCATAATATAATGCAACAAATTAATATGGAGGCTCATACAGAAATAATACAAAGACTAACACATACACTAGTGCATAGACTAAGGTAGGAACTAATGAAGGAAAATATTAAGTAACAACTTATATATTCAATATTTTAGAATATAAAAACTAATATAACTAGGCAATAACATCCCTCTTCAATAAAGTTCAAAAACTATTTTCTTCAATATTTATAAGATTCATAAATATTTTTGTTCAACATTCTTATTTATATCATTCAATTTTTTTTCCATCTATTGACATAATGAATTGGGGGAAAGAGAGCAATAGTCCTAACTACGAGAGTGAAAGATAGTAAAAGAAGACCCTTATCATTCCGTTCGGGAAACCACCCCTTCTAACCACAAAATCTTATCGGCCGTATATCTAGTTGTACTTAGATCTAACGTTTAGCATTTACATCCGCCACCATTCTAGCCGCCATTATCTAAAATCTTAGATCCAACAGTCTTGATTTTCCAACCGTTTGATCTAATGGCCTTCATTCACTTGACACCATCATCTATCCGTTGTCGTCCTACGCTTACGCCTTCATCTGTTGAACGCCTCGTCCACTGGGTGTCGTCTTCCGTTCGTTACCGTCCTCTATTCGACATTGTCCTATGTTATATTTCATCTATTCGACGTTATTATATCTTGTCCTTCAACCATTCGGCGTTGTCTCAAATTAATTTTTACCCATTTGACATTATTTTCCGCTATTATTCATTCATTTGAGGTTGTCCTCCGTTGTTTTTCATTTATTATCTAAATTTCTTCATACTAACTAGGTGACCTTAATCTAATTTCTAACTACTAATATTTTTTCTACTTAGATCATGAACATTTCTTCAATTGTAAGTGATTAAGTTAATTCATTCAGATAAATCATATAATATATTTAAATAAATTAAAAATAATTAAGAAGATTCTATGCGCACATACGTAGTAATTTTTTCTATATATCCGCCAAAATATTATATATATTATTCATGATTTAACACTAGCTCATCTTAGTAGGCATCAGTTAATGTAATTAACCGAATTCAAACTTTGGTTGGTCTAGACCTAATACTAGTCTCTTATACAACTCACATCTACATGCAGATATTTTAAAATATAATAATCACATATATACTAACTAATCATAATAATTAATTTTTTGTTTTGTAAATTATGGGCGTTAAATCAAATCGCAGGCGGTTTAAGTCGCTTACAAGGGATCTTTAGAGAGAAGTTGATGAAATTCTAGTGAAATGTATGAGATGATACAAAGAAATCAAAATGCTTAAGCTTATATTTTCCTACCCTTTCAAATATTTTTACAAAAATATGTAGATATTGTATGGATTTCTAAAAAAAATTCAACGGCCGTATAAGACTTATATAATTGTTTTCCACCTCCGTTAATTATGAACATGTGTGCAAGTAATTTGAAAACAAAACTATGGAAGAGATTGGGGATAAAGATGTATAAATTGTAGATCTTCAATCGAAGAAGAAAAAATAAGTCGCAAATTCTAAAAAACTTTGGAAAAAGAACTTGCCCAATTATCATCAAACTTGTCTTGGTGTATTATATATAAGTTATGAAGGTAAATACATATGATAACCAAATTAGGTGTATGTTAGAGAGGCATATTAAATTTCTTCAATAAAATTCCCAGTCTCCCTTTCAATATACCAAAAAAAGTTTCTACTGACATTTTTGTTGATAAATAGATAAAATTTCAAGGCGCCTTTGCTTTAAGTAATTTATTTTTGTTACCTTTGAAATAAGATAAGAACCATGGTCTCATTGGATAAATAACATCACCTATAAGCTTGCAAAGTAATAATTCATATTTTATTATTATTTTTTGAATATCACAAATTTGAAATAAAATTCAATCATGGTAACGTTCAGCCCATCTAAAATTTTTATCCCAAAACCTACATTTACTATCCACTACACCTTGAAGTAAAGCTGAATAAAAACAAATCTACAATAATATGAAGTATGATCTATAGGAGGAGCAATGATAAGTATGAGCACCATCAACCGTTGTAATCACATAACATAATTCCCTAAGCTCCTCAAATCGGATGTATTTTCATTCAATGTAGCTCTGGATGTAGATTCAATTACTAATATTAAATATTTCTCAGTCGTTGTACAAAATTCCCTAACAATAATAAATGAAGTATTTTCATGAATTCCATAAGTTTTAGTACAACCGCATAATAAATTATCACTACTAAGTCTATTAAAAAAAATAACAATCCAATTTCTAAGAGGAATGGATGTTGTAAAATTTGTATCCTTACGATTTAATGATGGAGTTAAAACACCACACAAATAATCAAAATTTTCAAGCAATAATCTTGCACGTTACTTGAATAACTTAACTAAGTAACATCCAAATAATTTGTGTCCTCTTAGACGCACTATTCTTTGCAACTATCATAGCAAAAATCATTGTCATGGTAACATAATATTGATGCAATACAAGTTTTTGCAAAATTATAAAAAGTGTCATAACATGTCGCACAACCATGAAGAACACAAGAGCCACTAAAATATTTTGTCTTCGTTCATCCATCTTGTAAAGATGACAATGAAAAGAAAGAAAGAGGAACTGAAATTTTGCTTCATTTATTGAATCGGCTTGGCTTCTTGGCCCTAAAATCTTTACAAATGGGAAAATTGGCCCCTATTATAATCTTATTGTAATGTGTAGTTGAGGCCGGCCTCCAACCCAAAAAGGGCTCAAATCTCATGCAATCGGCCCTTAGGGCATCCACTTTTCATCCTATTTCTTCCTTCCAGTTGTTGCTCGCTTTGCTACCTAATCACGAGTAGGCGGGTGTTGTTGGAGGCTAATTCAAGTCTCCTAGTCCTGATTTGATGCGAGTATGATGAAAGTGGTGTTGGGAAAAATAAGTGGAGATGTTTTGGTTTGGGGTTTTTGCAGTTGAGTCGGTTAAAGAGGCGGCCGAAGTGGATGTTAATGCTCCGTGATACATTCAAGCACAAGCAAGTAAGTTGCCATAAAACCTAGCTTTGACTTTGACACAAATTTGTGGGTGGTGAGCTTTCGCTTATTATGGATTTCAAGCTTGTGTTGTCTGGCTTATGTAGATCTTGTCGTTGCAACGGTTCAGCTGGCTCAGCTTCTCCAGAGCATACAATTCATTGTTGTGCTTAAGACGCATGTGTGCACACCTTCAGCTCATCCAGATCTTTAGTATAAGAGACTCAACTTCAGCATCGAGCGGATTCCAGTTCGCATCATCGTACAACACGAATAAATTAACCAAGTATTCAGTTTCTCAGATTAAGGTTGTTGGTCTAATCACACTTCAGCTTTCACACTTAGTTATCAAAGCTCCAGATTCAAACTTTAGGTCTTCTAAGTTCCAATCTTCACACTGCGGTTGTCTACCTTTCTATGATCAACTTCACACTTCCGTGATCTAGCAAAGATTTGGTGATATGGTAGAATATACCGATCGAGCAGAAATCCGATGCTCCAAGCGCCGACTTCAGAACTTTGGAGATCTAACATAGTTTTTGGTGCTCTAAGCTTCGACTTCTAACTTCTAAGTCTTTATGTCATTTGCAATACGTAATACTTGGTAGAAAGCGCATCCAATCCAAAGTCCGAGCAGCTAAGTTATGTATCACCTAAGATCTGACTTCACATTGCTATGTCGCTAGATCTTCCAAGTGTTGCAGCACTAGATCTCCGAAGTTTGCGGCAATATGTTCTCAACCATTTTAGATCCGGCCCCGTTGAGGTACTCAGTACAAGCACTTCTATCAGCTACACAAGTTCGTTGCAGGAGGCTACGATTTCAGGCGTATTGCGAATATCAAGATTCGTATGTGCACAACTTCAACTGACTCAGATCTGCGACTTAAGAAACTTAACAGACCTACAAACTTGAACCTAATCAACTCCGAGATCTGACTTCGAGATCAACTAATCTACTTCAAGATCTGACGTTGAGATCAGCTAATCAACTCCGGGATCTTACTTCAAAGAAGTTGAAAGATGATTTGGAAAATGAACCTGAAACTAAAACGGTTTGATGGAGATTGCTATCAAACTTGATTGCTAGCAACATCATGATCTATATGTTGTGGTTCAAGCTTTTACCTATATTTTTTACCACGTAGTCCAATCTTTTGAACACATGTCTTTTTGGTGTCCCTTCTTATTAGGGCCACTTTATACTTGGGGCTGGATTGAGGGCTGGCCGGAACTCTCAAAATTTGGGCCAATAGGATCGCTTGATTTCATCAAATTCTATCCAAGGGCTTTATACTTGGGGCTGGCCTGAACACTCACTCATCCCATGTGGCGTCCTAGGTGGCATAATTTTGGCGCCAAACCATCGGGCCCTAGATGAGAGTTCAGGACGAGCTTTTTCTCGTCCCGAACTCCCATTTAGGGCCCGATTGGGCTCCTCCGTTAGATTGAGCTCATCTTGTTCGTCAATCACTACCAGGGTAAATTATTTTCCTGTCCTCTTCACTCTACTCTCCTAATAACACAACAATTAGCATAAATATGATTGCATTAGACTAATAAGGCAATAATTAGGGCATTAATCACACACTTAAGATAAAAGTGAAACATTCAAGCATTTAATCAAGCACATGGTATGGCTTAGTCTAATAAGGCAACAATTAGTATAAGTATGTTAGCAATAGGGTAATAACATAACAATTAAGACGCTAATCATACACTTTCGATAAAAATGAAACATTTTAAGTTGTCAATCAAGAATTTGGCGTGCATTATTCAATGGGTTAGTCCACTATCATGATAATTAGCACAAATATGGTAGCATTAGGCTAATAACACAACAATTAGGGTGCTAATCACATACTTAAGATAAAAATGAAATATTTAAGCATTTAATCAAGCATATGGTATGGCTTAGGATATGGATTAGTCTAATAAGATAACAATTAGTGTAAACATGATAGCATTAGGCTAATAACACAACAATTAAGGTGGTAATTATGTATTTAAGACAAAAATAAAACATTTAAGCCGTTAATCAAGAATATGGTGTGCCTTCTAAACCACACCCATCGGTCAATCCATTGAAAATGGTAGATAAATTTATAGGAGCATTTTGACGCCATAATAGATTCAAAGGCCCCAATTTAGTCTAGTGGGACCCAATTTCGATTTGCTAACCACAACCCTATAGATGTCATTCCTCATAGTATTAAGTGTCGTGAAACTTAATTGTCGAGAACACCGGGCATTGACCACGGTAAGTTCTATGAAACTTAACCCTCAAGACCATCGGGCCCTAGTATCGGGCCTCACCACTTTACATGTGACAAGGTTGGGCCTCAAAAATTTTCATAAAGTGGGGCCGGATTGAGGGCTTAATTGGGCCGGTGCTCCGGCCGGCCCCAGGCTGTGAATAAAGCCGAACTTAGATTCACATCTACCTCCACACCATTGAAATATAGGTGTCTAAGTAAGGCCATTGTTTGATTAAGGCCCATCTACTTCTAACCTAATTTTCTAGCTCGTGGAAACATGGTATTAAGGCAAAAGCTTGCCAACGATAGCCCATGTCGATACAATGTCAATTTTGAGAGGTGCAAGAACTTGGTGAAAATCTCCTTTGGAACACTAGATGTCTATGTGGAGGGCGAAGTTAACATCAAAGATAATTCAATAATAGGTATATGTGATAGGTATGCATCTATCCCTCAAATTATGTTTGCCATCTCATTCATGTTGGTTTTGTCGTTATAGTCAAAAGACAGTCTAGACTCAAACTTGTTGCAAAAACTAAAGCTACTAGCTTAAACTTGAGTTGTTGCTAAGTAGGATAAATTAAGCTTTCATGCTGCAAAGCTCATTTGAGCGTTGATTTTTGGAAATCACATTGGTGTAGTATGAAGTGGTCTTGTAACTTGGAGCTTGGAGGCTTTGGTATGCTATGATTTGTGTGAATGAATTACAATTGTCTCAAATGCTTTTCACATGTCCTTCAATTTTGTACTATCTATTAGATCTACCATTTGTATGTGAAGCTTTCACGAACGTAAAAGTAATGTTATAGTTAACGAGTGGGTATGTGATAAACAATCATCTAATGGTTGTAACTATTACATTCTTTGGACAAGTATCTTGTATATTAAAAGATGAATATATTGTGATTGAATATTGCATGTTGTAATTTCTCATATTTTTCTATCTAACATTGATTATTGAAGAGATGTTAGAGTTCTAAAATATAATTAGTCATATTTCTCATTATGTGAAAGTTTCTTAACACGTTTACCCATCTTTTTTTCTTTTACTAACTAAATGAAAACAAATATTGTGTGTAGGGTTAAGTTGGAATGGCTTCAATTTTGTCACTATCTACAATTACAACCACTCGTAATTGAATAATAGTTTACATGCGATATGTTTTTGAAGCGAAATCCATGAATAGATATGAAACCTATGATATATCACAAAAACCAAGGTAGTCGAATTTTAAATGCTATGTACTTGCATTGTAATTTTTATGACAAGAAATAATACTCAACAATTACTCTGAATTTCATTAAACCATTTATCGAGGAACATGAGCAAAAACTAAATTTGGACAATTATATTAAGGTTGAAAACTTTAGGATTCAATTAAAAATATCCAAAAGATTTTAGAGAAAAAATATATCAATAATAAAATAATAATTCAACAACTTCAATCAGCGTCATCCTCAAGGAGGTGCCTACCAAAATTTTAGAAAACCACATGAGATTAAAAAAAATAGGGTCAATTTTTTTTTATGGTAAATTTTATAGTTTCATTAGATCTATCATAGCATTGGAATACATGCTTATACGTAAAATAGGGTGTGGATAATTCTTTCATTTGAATAATTAGTAGAAGGAAAAAAATGTCATAGGCATAGGATGCACCTAAAAGTATATAGTGGGAGCAATAGAATAATTATGGGTTTGACTACTTGGATGAAGAAGTGTGTGCTTTCTATCCAAATTTGAATAAAGCGCGTCAGTGTGGAGGAAAATGTTGTGGGGATTTTTTTATTTTTTTTTTGGGGGGGGGAATGAATGTGTTGGTGCTACTCAACGGCTGTTGGGTCTTGCAACGACACTAAACATGTGGCACCAAGTTGGATGCTTAGAACTTGGCAACCTCCACCGCCACCTTCAACTGTTTCTTACGATCAGTTTTGGTTGTCACAACCTCAATCCTCGATTGTCAAATACATGTATTTATGAGCATTTTTTAAGGGTTTTTTTCATGCAGATTGATAGTGCAGAGTGACCACTTCCTTTGCAATGTTTTCCGCGTGTATTTGGTATAGGATTTAGCTTTCATGGTTCATCTTTTCTTTGTTGATTTTGTGATTACGAGTTATTTTTGGACTTTTGGATATGATCTTGCAAGGTATGAATTCAAAGTTATAATTTGGCATGGGAATGAAGAAGATCAAGGTGTATACACTTACTAATGAAGGAGCATCTCCAAAGTGCATTAGATCTATGAAAGGGGAGGACAACGAATCCTTAGCTGACATAAGAATGCGCCTAGAAGAAGAAAATAAAATTTTAAAGTTTGAATTCTAGTACTAGGATCCAGATGAGTGTTGTAGAGTGGCAAGCAATCTTGGTCCTCTTATAGTTTATGTCATTATCATTGTACATGTAGTGAATATACATTTAACACATATATATGTATATATATAATTATTTGTATTCATTGTCCTTCATACATAGCATGAAGATATTTAAAACCTTGAAATATGCATAATCTATTATTTTTCAATAAAATTTTATCAATTGTAAGTACCAAAAAATATTTCATTACTCAAAGATATGTGAAAAGGCCAATATGTCTCATTTGATAAAATCTTAGTTCTCTTGAACATTGATAAATACACTTACTTAACAGTCTTAAGAAACATACTTACAAACCACAAATTCTTCTACAATAATTACCAATTGATATTTTAACTAATACTTTTAACCCAAAAAATTTGTTCACATATGGTAAGTAAATACTAAAATTAATTTATTCTTTATGCAAAGGCAACACTATATATTGGACATCTTATACGATCAACATTTATTGAATAACATCTTAAAATTTAATTTTCATCATTTATTTATTTTTTACAAAAAACAAACTAATGCGTGTACTAGAAATAAAAAATTAGACAATAAGTTCAACAATTATGAACATAATTATTTGTTTATTTCATTTTATCTTTACCATTGCATCATGCATCATGAATATTTAAACTATAGGTACATCACCTTATGAAAGTAGAGCATTTCAATTAAAAACACAATCTTTATCAATGGAATTAGAAACAAATTTACAAATGTAATGTGAAATCCATCATTGTTAAATACATGGGACGACCATCTGATTTATAAAACTAATCATTAACATGATTTATAATAAATTGCAAATATAAAAGTAAGAAAATTTATGAGTGTTGTAAAAAACATTTAAAAGATATATTCATTATAATATATCGAAAGATTCAAAGAATTGGCATAGAAATGATAATTATTATATTTGTCTTTTAAGCATTTTAATGTACACACATAGGATTTCATACTATATGGCACGAAGCTTATGAGAAAATAATATATTTTAATATTTAATTTAGTCAAACTATCATTTAATCCAAGATGTTGTCTGGACCAATTTGAAAGAAATTTGTACAAAAAAAAATCTCAACAGTTTTGAAGCAATACATCAATCTGTGATAATAGTGATTTATCAAGCATTCCACATAGCATTACTCATATCCATAACAATGTTATGTGGGACTGACCATATTCCACGTAATATTCCCTGGTATGTCCCACATTTAGTCTAAATGTGGGAAATATTGGGAAATATTTCATGAAATATTGTCAGTCCCACGAAGCAATGTTATGGATCTGAATAATACTATGCAACCACAAATTTCTCAGATATTGAAAAGAATGATTTGCAATGATATCATTATTAGACCTATTACTTCATCCACATATTTTAAGAAAAATGATTTTCACATTATCTTCAAATCAATAAATGATGTCATATTATCATAGGGTGGTTTTAATACGTTAGCTACCAATCTATGAGTTGAACATATTAAATGCCATGAATTATATGATGTCATGTATCAAAAGGACCTTCAGTTGATTGAATTTCTAATAGATTTTTAACTGCATCGCATTAAATCATAAATAGACTTTATTTGCATACAACTCCAAATAATTTAACAATTCCATATATATATATATATATATAAATAAAAATAAATCTAGATAAATACATAATTCAATGATGTTTCATAAAACAATAGGATTTATGTTTGTACTCGAAGCCATTGATGTATGCCATCGTTCTTTACTATCTAAATAATTCAAATAAACACGCGGAATTAGTGCATACTTATATTTGATTGGTGAGTGATTTGGTGAGGATCAAAGAACAAACACCATAAAGACACATTTTAATAAGAGATTCGACTATGTCTTCAAATTTATCAATTACTTCGAGCTCAATAGTGAACACAATACAATTGGCAGGCACTATGTATCTAGTAAAAAAATCTTCAAACATGCACTTCTAATGATCATAACTCAATCATAAAGGAGATCAATTCACAATATGTTTTTTGTTCGTGTTCTTTGCAAACTTGCTATTACAACACAATTCCATTATGTAGATGTCATTGGGAGAAGTTGGCGAACATGGAAAAACAAACTAAATAACACCCACATACATATATCTTAGGGCCAGTTTACACCATGGACCATGAAATTGGACCATGGAAGATGGCCATTTTCCATGGTCCGACTTGATGGTCCAACCTCCATGGTCCAATTTCTAAAAAATCAATTTACAAAACCTTTGGGCCCCCTCACTAGGTGCAGACCAAATGTGGACCAAGAGGAACGACCATGCACCAAAAGTGAATGCCCTGATTTTTTAATCCATGCTCAAAAAGGACAGTTTAAAAAATTCAAGTTTGACCATTCTCTTGTCTTGTCTTGTCTTTATCTTCTCTTCCTCAAAAAGCATTTCATTAAAAAATCATTATAACATCATTACTCTTTCATGGGCCCCTGCCTTTTTCTATTAGAGCACCTCTTTTGCTTCTCCCACCACAAAACCTATTGGACCATATCAGTGGATAATGTAGGCCTCAAAATATGTCTTTTGAAGACCTCGAACTTCATGGTCACTCTAACATTTTTCCTTGGTATAAACCGAAGTGGTCCCGGGACGACTTCAACAACCAATCACAAATTTTACAGGGCCTTGGGACGACTTCACGGTCCATGGTGTAAACAGGCCCTTATTGCATTGGAGTTCAAATCTTGAAGGACTAGGACTCCACATCTTATCATTTATCATGTGCGAAAGTTTAGCCTATATATACACCTGGAGCATTTAAGTGGCAGCGTAGGTTTTGATCTGTCATCAATCCCCTAGGGTTTAGGCACTTCCGAAATTCTCTTCGCGGAATGTGCCATTACGATTTACCACTAAGATTGATGGAGCTGCAAATCTGGAGATTATTGTTACTTTGTGGGTCATTACAATGTGAACATTGTGGTTGCAGAACATGTCACAATGTTTGCAGCATACCATCATCGTCCGTAATAACTTAATTGTCTCTGCAGATCCGGAAGTTCTTCTTCCTACCTGTCAAATGGTGTCCTATAGTCCACTTTCTGATGAATGGTAGCAAACATCATTACATCGGTCTAAACTGGTGGTACCTGATTACTGCCGCAATTACAGCGAGTATGGGAAGAATTATCAACATCTGGAGAGGGTTAAGTGTCCATTCAACGACAACAAACATACGAGTTCTGTGAAATGTAAGTAAGTAGGATGAGGAGGTGGTGAGGAGATGACACATGGAAGCTGCAGCAGTTGATTCTGATTTCTTGGCAGTCTTGTGTGCACTATGCACCAATACGCTAAAGCTCTAGATTCTGCCATCATTCGTGGAAGACTGACTTAGTCCGCCATGACATTCCACTTTGTGTGCTCTTGTTTTAAAATCGCGACACATGCACCTCTTATGTTCGTGGTGACAAGCTGTTAAGTTATTCTCTCCCTACTACCAAAGGTTGGCTACAATCCAGGTGGTATCATATGGCTCGATGCGGGAATCTTTGACGACGTCACGGCGATGTAACTCAATTTACGTTTTGAAATGTACTGTATAATGACTCCACAAATAGGTTAAGTTAACATGGAGTTTAAATGCAACATAAGTATAAGCTTACTTAGGTTTAATAATTGACTTACCTCCGAAGGACATCATGAAACTACGCCTTGTGGCACATTGACCAGTTTAATATTTGACTTGACCTTCATTTCCTTAGGTGATTCTCTCCGCTTAAAGTTTAGATTCTTCTTTAAACCGCACATCATAATGGCGGATGGGCAAGAGTTCGACAAGAAGGTGATGAGGGTCCCAATTGCCTTGAGAGAGGTTTAAGCTTATGTTACAACATAATGGAGTTCATGATGATGATGATTCGGGGTTACTTAATGAACAGGATACTGTAACATTCGCTCAACGACGGAAATCGTACTCGTCAGAGTGGCAGAGGTTAAGATTCCTCTGGCATATGTCTGGAGGTTCAGTTTTTCTTATCGAAGGAGAAGCCCAAGGAGGTTGGTGGATGGTGTGACGATGAAATTGGAAGGAGCTTTGGGCCGGGAGTTCGGTTAGGAGTTTAGAGCACGCCAGGATCTCGCATCTTTTTTATGGACAGGAATTGTAGACGATTTCAGGCACTTATGATGCGGTGGAGTGGGTTTAAGATGTGCAGGGTGAGCCTGAATGTTTGCGGGCTTTGGCGAAGTGCGGATCTAGCTCAGCTTTGAATGTGTTTCTGAGGTGGGGAGAGATTTAGCAGGTATTATTCGTATTCATAGAAATAGACACCATGGCTCCTCTTCCAATTACGAGCCCGAAGCCGTTGGTAGAGAGCAACCAAGACTTGGAACCAAACAGCTCTTCTCTTGAAAAGTTTATGATCTACGAAACACGAGCGGTACGTATGGTTCGACCTCTCTTTTGCTATTCTACCTTCTCCGAATTGTTCTCCTGTGAGAGCATTGTTATGTTTGATGATGAATTGATTGTAAGTTATGTGTGAGGAAAGGGGAAACCCTGGTAGTTTGCCTTGCGGAGCAGTAGATATGTTGATGTGTCGCTCTTGCCCAATGGTAAACAAAGATGATGTTTCCAGGTGATGTTTGCCAGTGATTGATTCATCTTGCACTTGTAAATTTCTTTTCCGAACGGGAACAAAGCGTTAGCCATTGCAGGAGACTTAACCGTCAAAAATGAGGCTCGTGTGTCAAACTTCACCGCTTCCTCTCCGACATCGACATTCTTTGTTCTTGCTTTGTTGTCGTCGTGTCGTCACACATTGTTCTCCTTTGAGAGCAGTGTTTGACGATAAAGTGATGGTATGTGTGAGGAATGAGGAAACTCTTGAAGTTCGTCTTTCTGAGCAGTACATATGATGATGGGTTAGTGCCCCTCTTGCCCAATTTTCGACGAAGATGATGCATCCAGGTGATGGCCAGTGATTGATTCATCTTGCATTTCTTTTCTTCCTGTCCAAACAAAAACAGAGCAATTAGACATTGCAGGAGATTCAACCGTAAAAAGTGAGGCTCGTGGGGAACCCACCACTTGCTCTCCAACATCAACATTCTTTGTGCTTGTTGACATAGCATCTAAATCTAAGATTCCTTTTGCAACTGGCATGGTGTACTTTTGGCCTGTGCACTTTTGGTTTGTTACTCTGAAAGCTGGTACAACATAAATATCATTCCAGGGACAAGTAGATTTTTCCTCCTGTTGACAAGGATTTTGGTATACCAATCTCAAGCATTTTGTCTGTCAAATGAGCAATCTGCCTTGTTTGACATTCTTGAGAGTGCAACTTTGGTTGACTTGAATGGAGATCATCGTGTCCTGATGAACCTCACACTCTGACTGACCACTCAAAGTCTGTTCTGGTTTTCTTTTACCAGAAAATTTATATAGTGGGAAGGGACAAGAGAAAGCAGCACTGGCAGGTGCTGAAAATCGACCGCTCTGAGGCTGCAGAGCTCAACATGTTGGAAGATCCTGTAATTTATACAGAAGCAGAATGTAACAAACTGTTGAAACGTGTTGCCGAAGGAAACAAGTCCACCGGTGGCCTCAATCTAATTACCAAGGCATTTGCCATTCTTGGTAATGTGCATATTACACCTTTCATTCTTTTTAAGGTTCTGGTGCTTTTCTAATTGGTTCAAATTTGGTGGACTCTATTTCTGTGCCAGTTATAGGGTTCCTCAGTCGTATGAGCTGAAAGTGTTTGTGACTTTGATTAACTGTGGGCAAGTATTTGCTATGCTTCCTTTGCTACCTTTAAAAGGACCGGAGGTTTGTTTATACAGGATATGAGACGATTTGTATGAACCCCCAACAAGAGCCAACTAGATTAAAAACTTGAAAATATTTCTAGTAGTGATCATGTGCAATGGCTGGAGTTTGTGCATCTATTGATTTTTCTCACATATGGTCACAGGTTTCATCAAGTTTATGGAGTCCTACTACATGATTGTGGTCACCCGTCGGCGTCAGATTGGGACTGTATGTGGGCATGCAATTTACAGCATTGAAGAAAGCCAGCTTATCACAGTCCCACATTCTACTGTGCAATCAGAAGCCAGCTATTCCAAAGTTGAACTCAGGTACTCTCCTTCCTTTCCTTCCCATTTCTTTCCCTGGAGTCTTCAAGTTTTAATAAATTGAGTTGAAATTGAGTTGAATTTGCTAGTACTAGCATCGTACAAATCAAAATGTTCTTGAGTAACCAATTTAGGTTCCAGTGCAAATGGAATAATTCTCAGGTAATCCGGATAACCTAAGGATGAATTTATTTGGGAGGCACCTTTTTAATTGAATCATGGTAGAAGGCTTTGTCCAAAGATAGGCAACATCGAGTTGTGCACTAATGTAAACGTGCCTAATTTAGTTACTTTTCTCAATCAGTCACCTATATTTGAGTGGTGTGCGGGTATCAGATTGGATAACAAAAAGACATGTGTCTAGGTTGGACTATGTGCTCAAAATGTGTTAACCATTCTAGGCTCAATAGTCAACATTATTGGGGGGGGGGCTACATGGTCGTTTTATGACTCTGGCAATTTTGACTTTGAGAAATCATAGCAGCAAGACAGGAGCAACATGGGAGATCAGAAAATTCCATAGATTGTTGTTAAAATCTCATCTGACATTTGTGGATCCAAGAAAAAATTTAACTCTGAAATTCAAGTTCAGAATCATGGCAAACAACAAAAATGATCAAATCCTAAAAGCTAGCATAGAAAGAGAGTGTCCTTACACATGCTTAAGAACACTATGTTCATCAAATTTCAAACTCTTATTGAGGATATTGGCCCTCTTTATGTTTGCACATCCGTGGTATGCATGCTGAGGTTTTTCCAAAACAGGTACAAGAAGCTGCTCGCAGGTGTGGACCTCACAAAGGACTTCTTCTTTAGCTACACGTACCGAATAATGCTAAACATGCAAACTAATGTAGGGACCTTGGATGACGAGCGCATGCCTTACGAGAACATGTTTGTGTGGAATGCTTTTCTCACAAGTGGCATTCGCCAGCGTCTTGGGAATACTCGGTGGACAGTTGCTCTTGTCCATGGGTTTTTTGAACAGGTAGCTGAAATACCACATTCTTGTCTTTTTCCACTAAAAGCTCGGTAGCTTAATAGAGTTATCCTCCAACCCGATGGGCCTTTCCATTGGGAGTTGGTCCTTTATGATTTCCCATTGGTTGTTTTGCACACAAAATCAGTAATTTCTATTCACTTGTGGTGCATGGTTTGAGGTAGTATATAAAGAGCAATCTATGTTGGTACATTGAGGGCCAAATTCATTTTATAACACCTCTTGGCATGCTAAGACGAGTTTGACCCTCAATGAACTGATATAGGATGTTCTTTGTGCGAACCTCCACACGACCTCTGAGCATGCACCAAAAACTCACTGATTATGGGAGGTGTTGTATGCACAACAACTAACTCCTGACCAAAAGTCCTTTTGAGTACTGCATACTGAAAAAGAAGAAGGTTGGCAATCCTTCCATAGGGTCTAAGCATTTCATGGACTCAGTTGGCAGAAAATAAGCTGCAACAAGATTCCTGTCAGCCATAACAATTTAATTAATTGTGGGACTTGCTCTGTTTCTAAATATTCTAGGATCAAGTTATGTTTATGATGAGATTGTAGGGTTGGTTTTACTAAATGGGTTGGCCTCTCTTATGATGAAATGCTGTTGAACAAGAGTGTGGTCATATAAGCACATTCTAGCTAAAGTGTGTTTCAATCAAAAATCACCTCATGGTCTCCCTTGACCCCATGGCTACATGAGAAGCTAAGCAAAAGTTCTACTGAGATGCTCAGGTGAAGCTTTCCATTTTTGGGCGTATCTTCGTTGTCACACTTATTGGGAGACGGTCTCGGCATTATGCTGGTACCAGGTGGGTTGTGCATAATAGTGAATGCTTGGGAGGTTGTGATGATGTGATGGTCTGAAATTGATAAATGGGACCTTTTCTTGCCACACATGACATGGATAATTAGTGAAATTACTCCTAAATTATGTCATTGCAGTTCATTGAGTTGACCAGCTCTGCATCTCTTGTAACTATGTCCCATGACAAGTCCCAAATGTAATAAAAACTCTCGTAACATTCTTAAGTAGCCTATTTAGGTTCTGTTGCAAATGCAATTATTCTTAGAATAATGTGGATATCCTAAGAAAAATTCATTTGGGATGCATCTCTCCAATTAAATCTTGGTAGAGGAAGAAGGCTTGGTGTCTGTAGATAGGCAACAATGACATGTTGACTAATGAGAGCTTGCCACTTGACTATGCTCCTTGACATTCTTGCATGTACTCAAAGGACATTGATTCTTGATGAAATGATTCTTTATACTTGAAGCTAGAAAAGAAGGACAATGTCTTTACACATGCTAAAGAATGCTATGCCAACTCTGCAGGTACTTAAAAAGAGGGGTGAATGATAAAGGTCGAGTTGCAAATGATGTAGAGACAGAGCAGCTAGTTATGAATGAGGAAACCGGAATTGACCCAAGCACAGCACAAGTAAGTTCGGTTGTGCAACATCGAGGCTCCATTCCTCTATTTTGGTCGCAGGAAGTGTCTCGTCTCAGTCCAAAGCCCGATATAATCTGTAAGTTTCACCTCCTTGATTTCTTCCAAAAATTACTGTCTGGGACATAGCATAAGCAGCCTAGTTACTATTAAGGTAGACCGGTGATAAACCAACACCCCAAAAAGTCAGACACCCTTATTTGTGGTGTGTGGTTAGGTGTGAATCTAATAACGGACACCAAAAAGACGTGTTTGAAAGAGATTGGACTCCATGCTCCAAACCATCTTAGGCTCAACAGGCAACATAATTGGGGAGATCTATGTGACCAGTTAATAAGAAAGAGAATCTTCACTTTGATATTGAATAAGATATCATATGAGCTCTGAAAATTATGACGAAAGTGGCTGCAGGCACAATTTGGATGTGCTCATTATCTCGCACTAATAGTGTGTTTCATATCCTATGAGGAGTGGGTGCAGAGACAAAAGTGTCCGATTAAGGCCCAGTTACCTTATGCAGGATAAATTACTCCCTGATGCTTTGAGAATGGACCTCCAATGTACGGGGTCTGTGTGCTGCGTCATTCTATCTATGATATGACACTATATCATACATACTCAATAGATCAATTGAGAATGATGTCATAGATACTTGATTGATCAATTGAGTATGATATCATAGATACTCGATTGATCAATTGAGTATGATATCATAGATACTTGATTGATCAATTGAGTATGATACTATATCATAGATTTGTAGTGGAGTGTCATTTTTAAGCAGGTAGAGGTTTCAAGGATAATGGGTTGAGGATTGTTTGGTTAATTGACAGTGCAGAGGTTTGATCCCGTGTATCAAGCAACTAGGCTCCACTTTGAGGATCTTACAAAGAGATATGGAAACCCTATCATCATTCTAAGTCTTATCAAGGTGATAACTCCTTGTTGTGTGTTTCCTGTCCCTCAATGAAATCCCTTGATGAAAATTTCGTTCAGAGATGTATCTTGTTAATCATTGAATGGTTTCTTATGTCAATATATACCATGAGACCTAACAAGAGTGACTCCTAGTTTGTAGCAGAAGAAGACTTCAAGGAATCCATTTTCATGTCAATAATTAGTTCGAGCCACTCTTTTTCATTTAATAATGAGTTTTGGCTCTAATCAACTGGCAGACAGTGGAGAAAAGGCCTCGAGAAATGATGTTGCGCCGGGAGTTTACAAATGCAGTTGGCTACTTGAATCAAATATACCCAAAGCAAAGGCAACTGAGATTTATACACTGGGATTTTCACAAATTTGCCAAGAGGTCTGTACATGGTTGCTCCTCTCTTGTGGACTCCAGTATATAATATGACAATTTTGCAAATTTTTGATACCAGTAGGGCACGGGATCTTGAGAATGTTTTTGTTCTTGATATTTTCTGAAGTCTATGCCATACAAAAACCTTCATACCTAGGTCAAATTACCCTAGTATCAATAATGGGTACTAGGATTGGTATTGACCCAAGTAATGACTTGGGTATGCAAAGATTCACCCATCTTGTGAGGATACCCACCAAGTATCAACATATGACTAGTATTACATTTTTATTACCAGTTGGGTAGGTTCTTTGATACCATTATTGATATTGTGTATTGATGCCATGCATTCACATATATGCCAATCCAATATTGGTAAACCGTCTCCTCGATGGTGATAGATCACAATGTGTGCAAGTATGACCCTCTAATTTTGGCATTATGGCAATTCCAGTGGCAGTAAATCAGCCAACGTACTGGCAGTATTGGGGGGTGTCGCAGCAGATGCACTTGATCTTACAGGTTTCTACTACAGTGGAAAGGCTTCTGTTTCCAAAAAGAAACCACAACAGACCCTCATTCCTGCTACTACAGCGTAAGTTTCACTATCCACAGTTTTGTGCCGATTCAAAGACTATTGCACTTTTGGACTGCATACCTGTGTGTTTTCTCTATCCTCTTTTGAGGGTTTTCAGGTGTAGGAAAACTGTGAGATGATTAGGCAAGAGGCGTGGGCTATCACTGTTTAGGTTGGTATGCAAAGCTGACATGCAATAGAGTTATCCTTTAACTCAATGGGACCTTCGTCGAGATTGGTCCCTTATGATTTCCCATTGGTTGTTTTGCATAAAATTTCTTCCAGTTGTGGTGCATGCTCGGATTTAGTCTTTGAATTTGAACTAAGAGCAATCTATTTCGGTTCAAATAAATGCTAAACTCATTTTAGCACCTCTTGGCATCCCAAAATGAGTTTGACCCTCAATGTATGAACCGATATAGAATGTTCTTCGTTCAAACCTCCACACTACCTCCAAGCATGCACCGGAAACTTGCCAAACATGGAATGTGTTATATGAAAACAACCAACTCCCAACCAAAACTCATGTTGAGTTTGAGCATAACTTTAATGAGGAAAAAACATTTAGGGTTGTTTCAATTCGCATTGTAAGAAAAATCGGTTCATGATTAAAGCAGATCATTACCACAAGTGTGCTCAGCAATTTTTTTTTTAATTTACAGGATTGTCCCTGGAAGGTTATCTCCACTACGAGACCGGGCCTTATCATTAGATTTATCTTCAGACAGACGCCTCGCCTTGGATCTGGGCAGCCGGCAATTGTCTCTGGACTTGGGCACCTTATTTTCCACTGTTACAAACAGCAGTATGAACGGACGACTCATTCTGCAAGAAGTTGAACCAAGAGTTTCGACACCCAACAAAGCGCGTGAACCGCGGTATCAAAATGGCGTTTTGAGGACAAATTGCATAGATTGCCTCGACCGCACAAATGTTGCTCAGTATGCTTATGGCCTCGAAGCTCTCGGTCGTCAACTCCAAGCTGTTGGTCTGACAGACACACCCAAAATTGATCCCGATTGCGAGGTCGCAGTTGCCCTGATGGATATGTATCACAACATGGGTGACTCTCTTGCACTTCAGTACGGAGGCTCTGAGGCTCACAATTACGTATGATCCTCCCTTTGCTTGATTCTAGTTGAATTTTATTTCATGTGTTTAGGGTTTAAGGTTTAGGGTTTAGTTCCTCATGGGCACTGGTTAATTATTATGCATGATTTGTGCGCTGGTGCGACGAAGCTATTCATTCATGCTTGCTCCTACAGAGCCAGTATACCTATCTATTTTTCTATCTATCTCCTGAACAATCAGTATTGATTGATATCCTCTTGTAGCACAAATCTTTTAGTGGTGAAAAACATGTTAATTTTTTAAATGGGTATGTGTTGAACAATACCCGTTCGTGAAAGGGGGCAGAAGCCTGCAGGCGAAGAGCTTCTTCATTCATGCTTGCTACTACAGAGCCAGCTTTTATATCTATCTATCTATTTGCTGAATAATCAATAATAACTGATATCCTCTTTTAAATTAGATCTTTCATGGTAATAAAACAGTTATATGCTCAATGGGTATGTGTTGAACAATACCCATTGCTGAAAGGGGGCAGTAGCGTGAAGGTGAAGAGGTTCTTCATTCATGCCTGCTCCTACAGAGCTGGCATTTATATCTACCTATTTATCTATCTACCCATCTTCTGAACAATCAATATCAACCAATATCCTCTTGAAGCATATTATGTCATTTAGTGGTAAAGAAAAAAAAATTGTTCAATTGGTGAGGTCTGATCTAGGTCTCTGATCTGGAATTGTGAAATATAGAAACACTTCTAGTGCGTTTGCCAACAAAAGGTTGTTACAAGAAGGAATACTAATTGTCTTTGGAAATTAATTGGTTCCAGGTGTTTCCAGAGAGGCAGGGGAAGTGGAAAGCAACCACACAATCACAAGAGTTTTTGAAGTCTATAAGACGATATTACAGTAATACTATTACAGATGGAGAAAAACAAGACGCCATGAACTTGTATGTCCTCACTTTTATAGCATATTAGTACCTTACTTGGAAGGATGCTATTTAGATAACCTTCATAAATTAGTATTGAATGTCAAACAGACTACCAGCAGATCACCAGTCAGTCTTTTTAAACCACTTTCTGTATTGGATGCAGGCTTCAAACTTTTTACCTTTTGGATATACCTAGAATATGACCACTTGAGCTGTATGATGAAGTTTCAATAAGTCAGCTTTTTCTTTGATTGATAGAAGTTTACAATGTGTAAACAGGTTCTTGGGCCACTTTCAACCGCAAGAGGGAAAGCCTGCACTCTGGGAGCTTGAATCAGATTATTATTTGCATGTTGGGGGCCAAGGAGAGGAGTTCATATCTGAAAATCTGTAAGCATGAAAATGACATTACTTTTTGCTCTGGCAATACTGAAAATCAGACTCCCACTGTTCATTGTGTGGTCATTGTTTTGAGGGATATTTCTGATGTGACCGATGCATGATATGTGCAGATCCACAAAGAAAACAAGTGAGAAAGCTTCAACAGGTTCACAGAAGTCTCAAAATGACAGGCTGTTTGCCACATCTCCATGTCATGAAGACTTTCAACGCTTGAAATTGGCTTCATTTGACAAGCTTCAGGTCCCCTTTACACCTTGGCCTTTGGTTAAAACAGTATGAAATGCCACATATTGCATCAACTGTTTGTTTAGTGTCTGATTTACCCACCCACTGAATGTATTCTCAGATTGCGTGTTGCAGCTAGAAACTATGTATGGCATGCTGAAATGTGAATGATGAAGACCACATGTTTGAACAATTCTTGCTGAGTTGAAGTGTTATTAAAATCATGCAAAACCAAAAGAACATATCATGCATATCATGGATCACAAACTTAGTGTGGTTTTTGGTTTGTTGTTTCAGGCAATGAGTGGATCTGTGAAAAATGTACGAATGTATGGAGTTTCTGGGGCTAAAAGTAACACAGTTACAGTTGCAAGGGATGCTGCGTAAGCTTTTCCTAGCTCTCATGTCAACTGGAGATGTTGTTGTCTTCTTTAGAGAAAGTTGTTTCTGGATTTAAATTTCTCATACAGGCCCTGAACATATCCGTATTTCAAGTTAGGAGGTTTGTTCGGTTTTGTTCGGTTTTGTTCGGTTTGTTTTGTTTTTCTTTGTTTCTATGCCACATTAGGATCTTGCAAACTTTGGAGCCTACGGGGAGAATTTTTTGGTATCGTTGGAAAGCTCTTGTAGAGGAGGGGTGCAGTACCTTCATTTCATGACGTTTGGACCAATTTTGAGGGATAGATTGAATTTTGAAAATATTTATGGTGTGAAAAATCGCATGAAATAGCATGTAGGCTCATTCATGATGGGGGACACCATTCTAGGCTAATTTGGGATGTGGGAATTGGAATTTTGTGTTTATTTTGCAAATAATACCTAACTCAAAAGGGGCAATGTTTGATTCAAAGGGCAGGAATGCACATGGAATTCCTTTTTGCAGATTTTGTGTTTATGTGACCTCTAGCACGTATAAAAACATTAGCTTAAAATACCTCAATCCACTAATTGTCACTTTTTATAAGCAAAAGCCTAAAAGATTGTTGCAAAGTTCCAGGACCAGCACCCACATTTCCATTGGGATATCAGTCATTTTGACACTGTAACAATTTACATCCTTAGAGTGGTTACATAACTACCAAGCATTTATGTCTATACAGCTGGATGGAATGCGAAACTATTAGATTTGATTTGCACATATTTTTTAAGAGCAAGAATTTTAAGAACCTCAAAAGGAAAGATAGGGACCTCTCCATCAAGGGCTTTGTGGGGGGAGAATGCAATAAAGTTGCAAAACTAAGAGAAGGAATAGAAGGGGTTGGACATGCTTTAATATTAATTTTGGACCTACGGGTTAATTCCTCGAAGAGGTGGTTGGAAAAAATTAATAAATGGGACCGCTTGTGAGAACATTGACAAATGGATTGGGGTTAAAAAAAGCATGATGTGCTCAACAGCACGGGCCAAGCTCATTATAATGAAAGGAAAGAAGACTCCCATCTAGACTTTCACTATGTGTGTATGTAATAGGAGTTAAACAACAATGAGTTTGACGTTCTATTCTGCATTTGTTTCACAAATATTTTTATGTTTAAAATGTGTATTTGTCTGTGACATTATACATTGATGGCAGTATTGACAGCTGGTTATATTTTCAGGGAAGTCCAATTGAAAAGCCCTAATTGGCTGTATGGCCAGCCCAGGCCTGAGCCCGAGGACCAATCCTCATCAAAGTTGGGTGCCAAGCAGAGTACAGAGATGGATACAGTAAAAGATTGCAAAACAGAGCAAGAATGTGATGACGCAAATTGGCTAGCCGAGTTAAGCCCAAATTCAGAGAAAGAGCTTTTCTCTAGGTAACTCTATTTCAAACCATTTCTGATGAGCTCTTCCGTGGCCTATTCACTTGGCCACAATATTATAACAGCTTCCTGCCATGTTGTTAAAGTTCTGGTTATCCAGAAATTCCAGTAAGATTCCTTGCAACCATTTGACCTTTCTAGTGTGAAGCAGCTACAAGTAATCAAGTGCATGTAAGGTAGACAGCTTATTATGGTTACTTCTAGGACGGTGAGGCTCTTTTGATGTCCAATTAATCTACGAAAAATATCCAGTCAATGAGAAATTTATATACAAATTCAATCTCATATGAATGAGATTAAGGTGACTAAACCTCAATCTGTGACGAGTTTTCATAGATCATATGCGTCATCTTCTTGCATGGTTACATAGGTGTGCCTAAAGTGGTTAGTGTTAAGCAGGTCTTGAGGATTGACTTTTTGACTATCCCAACAAATGAGCCATTGTATCAAATTACTATTAGAAGTGTGTTTTGGGAGGATATTGAACCATTTTGCACCCAAAAGTAGGCATTTGAATAAGGCATGTCTACCTTGATGTTACTGTAGCGTTTGCAAACATGTTATTTTTTAGGACATGAGTGGTGAGAGATCCTTAAGTAATATACAAAACCAAGTGTAAATGGAGTGCTGTTTTCTAGCAGGTATATTTTGGGATCATCTGATGATGATTCATGGTATGGGACGGGGATCCTCCCCGGAACGGTGGAAGCAAGTGACGCCAATCAACATTATTTGCAATGCTGCATGGTTTGTTTCTGAACATATCAAGTTTCATTGCTTAGAAAGTTTTTGCAGTGACCAATTGTTCATTCAACTGTGAGGCTAGACCGGATTGTCTGTTGATGGAAATTACTTGCAATTCACCTTCAAAGGACCAAGTCGCCAAAGGACCAATTCTAACAAAGTAAAATGATGTAAGACGAAGGCTCGATTAAGATTGGGGCCTTTTCTCCAAGATTAGATATTTCTGGAAATGATCTATAGATAACATTCATACACTTGGAAGTTATACTCACATTTGCTACATGGAGAAAACCAAACTGGATAATATCAATGTTTAAAATACATAATCAATTTAAATGACATGTATATATGTATATGAGCCTGAATATACACTTAACACAAAGAGGTTGCAAGAAGCAAGAAAAAGTATGATAATATTTTACAATAGTGAGCAAAGATACAAGATGTAGAAAAACTAAACTAAGATTAGTGTATTTGTAAAATTCAAGTTTTGGGAATCCCGTTATTTATCAAAATTTGTGTATTGCACTGATCGGTAAGAGTACAACAGATGGAGTGGATTATTTATACTTGGGTCATAGTTGGCAAGAACAGGGATATATTACAACTGGGTGGAAATGTTACAAATGGGTAGGTGTATAATAAAGAAAGATGACTCTGATGTTGCCACTGGCATAAATCAAGGTGTTTCTTCATCTTCGAGTTGGTCTATGTGTATATGTAATCTAAAAACTAGCATCACAAGAATTAGAGGGCCCCCAAAGCTTATTGCCTCCTTTCAAAGGTGAACACCTTGAACCAGAGCGAACAAGCCAACCTGCACCTATCTCTCCCAAGGGCAAGCCCCTAGGTTCCCACATGATTGGTTGAAATATATGGTTCCCCATAACACACCCACTATGATGGGGTGGACCATAGGTGGTAGGGTGCACTTGAAATCAAGCATTAGGAAGGTCACCCATCTAAGTACTATTCCGTACTTAGGTGGCTTAACCTCGAAGTTTCCATAGGGTCCGGGTTAAGGCCTTGGTTTCCAGCCACCCATGGTGTAAAATACATAAAAGCGTTTTGAGAAGCTCAATCTGCCTGTCTTGGGTGCTTATTGATACATCCTTCAATTAAATTTGTCTCTCTTTCCTGCAGGGCCCATCACTAGATGTGGAGGAGGACCTGACAAGCCTGGAAGAATTGGATTCATTCCACACATTGTCAGAAGCACTTCGAGAGCAGGACGAAGAAATGGTGCGCAAGACAATGGAGGCGGCTTTCAGCCAATTTAATACCATTGGCAGCTCCGACTTTCATGGCATTGGCCCCCAAATTGCTCCACCTGCAAATAATGCCCTCATTGTTCGAGACTGGGTTTGCCCTGACAATTCACTTTGTGGAGTGCTGTCTTGAGGCATGCCAGCTTGAGGTGACTCATGATGCAAGCGCGACAAAATTAAGCTTCTTCTTTCTATAGCCTGCCTAAAGGATGCAACTTACACAAATGTTGGTTACAGTTTAGGTTGCATTGTCAGGTCAATGCTGGAATCTTGAACTTTAATCCAGTCATGTAACACGAGTCAGCAAATGTAGTTTTGTTCATATTGTACTCCACCCAGATAACCCCAGCAACTATGTAGCATACCAAATCTTAATTCGAGGTCAACTTCTTTATGAATACTTGCACAAATTAGAGTTTTCTTTGATTAAATGGGAGTTTTCGTCATGAGTTGGCCCCCTATGATCACCCATTGGTTTCTTTGTTTGCAAAATCATTCATTTCTTTCCACTTGTGATGCTGCATGCTTGGAGGTAATGTTTGAATTTAAATGAAGAGCAACCTATTTTGTAAGGTTTAGTGAGGTTGAAACTCCTCTTTAGCACCTCTTGGCATGCCAACATGAGTATGACCTTATGACTCCATATAAATGTTCTTCGTTCGAACCTCCACACTACCACTAAGCAAGCACCGAAAACTTACCAAACATGTAAGGTATTCTATATGAAAAATCATGGAGGACCATCGAGTTAAAAGGATCGTTTTAATCTTTGTATTGTGTGTTATGTCTGGAGGTGAAACTCACCCCCATTAAGTCAGGTAATGTCCCATCTTTTGCTTCTGAATTGAAGAGCTTCTCTCATCTCTTCGTTAAGTGCATTATGTGGTGGTTGATCCCACTTTGTCATTCTTTGCTTTGCAAATTTACAGAAATTTAGGAGGCTAACTCATTTCGCATTTGCTACTTTCTTGAATTTGAAGCTACACTGTATCTTGGAGTTTGAAGTTACAATATGGCTAATTTTCATCAGACAAAATTTGTTGAGATTCACATATCTATTGCTTTCGAAGTCCTTGCAGATCCAGAAGCTACAAGCTAAATGTGCTTCGGTCTTTCAATGTATTTGAGGGTGGGTTCACACTAGGGTCCCAAGACCAAGAAACTCCAAATCAAGCAATCCAATTGGTCAAGAGCAAAATTTTGGCCCCAAGGAGTTTACACTAGGTCTAGGTCCAAGATCTAAAAAATGAAGGGGCGTCAATGTGGCATCACTTTTAGTCAAATTTCGGGGGCCCCAGATCAAGAAACTACTCCTCCTAATCCAATCTTGAAACTTGGTCTAATTTGAGTCCGCAAGTAAGATCCACTAAGTGTTTTAAATCCCACATTTCTTGGACATAAATCGTAATGTAAACCCACCCTCAAATCAGTTTTGTAGAAAGTCTTTCATGACTTCTCACATTATAAATTGTGTTCCATATCACCTGCTCTACTTGCCACCCAATGATGATCATGTGTCAATGATGAATAGTGTGGACCACACTAGATCATATTTCTAGTGTAACTAGGGATGTAGCCACGTACTCATTGTAATACATAACGTATCACTCATCCAAAAGCGAAGGGGTCATCATCCGTGTAAGCACAATAGCATCCATAATTCCAACATTTTCTCCACAAACTGATTGGTTATCTAATCCATTGACTTGTCGTTAATATACCATAGTTCAAATTCCGTTGCTGCTTTGTCCAGTTATCCCATACAACGGTTACATAGAGCAATTGTAAATTGTCCCCATTTAAGCAACTAACATGATACCAAAATTTACTGCTGCAATTTAACTTAGTGTTGGTTCAGTAGCTTTATGTTCTACACAAAGCATTCACGATTACACCATTGAACGGGGAGTACCCGACCGCTAGTTACAGATGAACTGGTTGAGTTTGAAAAATAATTGGTTAAAATTCAAGGCTTCAGGATATTTACTCTGGTCATTTTAGGGGAATCTATAGAAAATACTTCAAAATAATCAAGAAATACCAGAAGACCATAATATGTAACCTGTTAGACTTGAAACACTGGGATTTTAACGGTTATGCCCAAAAATCTCCCAGGACTCCAGTGGATTGCACACCTGCAATATCTGACACTCACAAATCACACTGTACAAGGACAAGGTAGTTTAGTACACTTATCAAACTTCAAACTATTACTGAGTGGCAGGGGAGATTTTTGGGCATAATCAGTCAACATAGTAGTGTTTCGAAGTCCAACAGGGTAAATGCTGACATCTTTTAATTATTCTGTATGGATTTAAGTTATATTCCACAGATTCTGTACAATGATCAGTAATTTTCCTAAAGTCTTGAACTTCAGCGAGTTATTTCTTAAATTCAACCTGTTCATCTGTAACTCGCGGTTCGTTCTCCCTGTTCACTGCTCTTACTTACATGTGATCCTTCCAATTGCTCTTATTTCCTTTAAAACCCAAAAGTTAAGTAAAATAGTGTTGTTGATACTGCGCCTCTTACAGAGCACCAGCTGAAGACATGGTCCACCAGGAAAGCTTATTAATGAAAGGTTAGTCCCTAAAGACTGAAGCAAAATCTTCCCTAAAATATCTAAAGTGGTTTAACCTAATTCAGAAACTTAACAGAAAATCAGCACCTCTTATGGTAGAGTTGACCAGACATATGGCATCGTCGTAGACAAATTTTCAGCTATTCATGTGTCCAAAATTAGAAGAATATAACATATGTGTGTACACTAATGTGGTCAGGCAGGCATGGTGACTCCCAAGACAAAAACGTTCGCCTCAACTTTGAAGGGTTAGAACATTGTGTAGTGTTGGGAACATGTGAGTGCACTAATGATTACCTTATGTACATGGACCAATTCCATCCATAAAGTAAACTTGAGAAGATCATGTATCTTGAGACTTGGCAGCAAATAAACTTGGTATTTAATTTGTACAAATTCAATAAGAAGAAAAATGTAGTTGTTATGAGTTATCTTTTCCTATATTTCTTCAAAGTGAAAATATGCACCCAGGTGTTGGAGGTCACTTCCATTCTATTTGTTTGTGAAGTAAAGAATTGTAATCAAGAAGACAATATACAAAAAGCTGGACACTAAAAAATGAGATTCTCCCTATATACAGGTGGGGCTTTATCATTCTTTTGCAACATGGTTCCAACCCTAGACATTGAGTTAAATCCCCTGGGGACATGGTAGCTCAGCCTAACCCACACTGAGTACACAATGATAGATCTCCCAGGCACAAATTGTGCGACCTCGTGATGTTCACAACACTGGTTCTAGAGCAACTAATTTACCATCAGTATTGCGAGCACTAAATTTCAAGATTGCCATGACAATGCTCTTGAAGATCTTTCAAATAGGAATATGTAGAACTGTGACATCTAAAGGAGTCTCGCAGCTCAATAATGGGTCGCCCTCATGAAACTCCCCCCCACTCATTCCAGGTTCTACTTCGAATTCCTCAGACACTAAAACCAAATTGGATTCCAAGTCGACACAATTGACATGCAGAGTTTCAAACCACCAAGGCTTTATTCTGCAGTCCAACTTTGTTCCACAATCTCTCGTACCCTTCGGTTGTATTCACGACGGTTTTCGCTGTACATGCGAGCTGCTTCTGAGTTTGCAGGTGAGTTTGGATTGGGATCACACAACAAAGACTGCAAAAAAACAAAAGGACAATCAAAACTTGTCATACACTTGCAAACTCAAAATTATATACATCTTCGTGAATACTCAAATAACTTCATCCTAAAATAAAGAGAAGATAGAGCACTATGACATAACAAGATCCATGTGAGAGACATCACAAAGATGGACAATAAAATTGCATATTCAAAACATATTCACACCTCCACAGTTGACTCAAAATCTAATCAAATATTGATCACATGTTATGACAAAAAGATCATGCCACTCTTTCACACTTACTTGAGAGCATGCACATTGGACTAGGCAAAGTTTTCTTGGTATCAAAGGTTGTTTGAGCTTTATAAAGTAAGGCCACATGATTGTCTCATTGTATGTAAGCAATGTTCCTCATTGCACACCAATTATGATATTGCTCATTCTTTGTGGAGACAATAAACGTTCTCATATTTTCTTGGCCAAGGCCTCCAATGCAGAATGAGCAATTGTGCGCTTATATACGAAAAAACAATTATGCCATCGAACCTTGAAAGCCTTAAAAGCCAATAGTGAGGAATAACTTTGGAGAAACCAATGGGTTGCTCTCATCCCTAAAAAACATAAAGATTTCTAGCTTTCATAGGTTACATAGAAGTTGTGAGTACAACTTTGAGTTATATAGATTGCAATAAATATAGGTCCTATCAAAATTCAATCACTTTTAGAATGATACACACTTCCTGTGCACAATTTGCAAAGACCATTATTTGACACCTTCATTAAGTTCATTGCACACACCTTACTTGAATTACTACCTGATCAAGCACCTACACTAATTATCCCAATTAGGGTGTGTTACTTTTCGGAGTTACACAGTGCTATAACTGTTTAATGAGAATGTAAAATTCTACCAGTGTGCAGTGAGGAATTTTACCAGTATCGTGTGTCTTACCAGTGGTCGTGTATCTAAAACGATTCACGGAATTTACCATGGTGTCAAGTTGGAATTCAACATTCACAAAATCGTAACAAACTCTTAAGAAGCACGTAAATAAAAACTAAAAATTCTTGGAACTTGTAACCTATTGATATTTTTTGGTATGCCTCTTCCTAGCCTGGAACAACACATACATCTCTAATCTCATTTCACAATCTTTTTTTTTTGCGCTTCAACAACCTCAAGATTCTTATTTGACATCCACTATTATCAAGTGTGGAGCACTGGAGTGGATATACACCAACTTAAATTTTTTCATATTTTGGGGACAAGTGATCCCAGGTTGACAATTACTTTCTTCTTTTCAAATGAATTTCATAGCTTTGACAATTTTGGACTTTAAAATACCCATCATAGACTTCAATACATGTGTAGTCTACACAATTTAACACTAGAGTACACTCCATAATTGACCATAAGCAACCACCAACAATGAACTTACAAAACATCAAAAACCCGTAATTGGTATACATACCTGAATTGAAGTGAGGATTGCCGCCACATCATAAATGGGACTCCATTGATTTTGCAAAATATCTAAGCAAATGCTACCATCGGCATAAACTGTTGAACCAAACGACATTGTGAGGAAATTGAAAGATCAAAGATTGATTGATTGTCAAAAGTGGGAGGAAGGGTGATAAAACTAACGTGCTAAAACTTTTTGAAGCTGCTACCTTCTTCCATAATAATGATTCTTGAAGTATACATTCATGACACAGAGTTTGTTGTAACCATTTATACCTACCACTAGGACTTTTAAGTATGTTTGGAAACATCTGGCAAGAAGGCACAAGTTTGAGCAAAACAGGGTTTCCTTCACAAAGTAACATAACATTATTTAGCAACAAAATAAAATTCTGATATAGATTTCTATTCTATATTTAGTGGGTCATTGAAGCTTGACAGCTGGTTGTGCTTAGCACTGCAAGCTGCAAGAACTTCATACTGAATCCACAGTATGTGGTGCACCATTCGGGAATTCAGCAGTGTCCCATATTTCAATATTGAGAGTGGTCAGGTAGGTACTATGATATCATTATTGATCTTGTGTATTGCTACCATGCGTTCATCTATATACCAGTTCAATATAGGTACAAACCCAAATTTGTACTTTGACAAGGAAACTAGAATATGGTTCCCATCCAACAAAGAGGTCCGTTGAAGTTCAAATATAATAGTTAATTCTTATCACTAGTAAAGATATCAAATGTAAAGTATTAGATTGATGATTTTGACCCAATTCAGTTCAGGTTGAGGGTGAAGACTACAAGAAATCTCTTTTCATTATTTATTACACAAAAAAAATGGAGATAAATGTTAATGAGCCACCAACATGCATGAACATTGCACTATCCGACATGATACATACTGTTTGGATGGAACATCTTGGAGACAAAACGCACTGTAGGAGGTTTGTTTGGATAGTCTTCAGTGAATTGCAATGTCAACTTGAAGGTACCTGGTGACAGGAGCAACAATCAATAAGCTTTGGCAGGTTGAAGCAGAAATCTAACCTCCAAAGTACATTAGATCAAATCAAGATAGCCAAAAAAACTACCTAGTTCAAAGTCTGCACATTACTTTGATAATATCTCTATCTATACATGCCAGAGGAAATTTATTGCACGTTCGTTTCACAAAGAATGGAAGGTTGGAATACAAATACCTCCATCCCAAGGAGTATCATCGGGACTGCAAAGAATAGAAACATGATTTGTCAGTCCGCATAGTACATCATGCATGTTCTACAAAAATTTGAACAAGCAAACAACCAAGAATCAAAGACCATTAAAAAAAATTATAAGTTCATGCCCTTACATAAGCATTTAGAGATAACATGACATGCTATTTCCTCCCAAGAATGAAATGTTTTCTCTCAAGACTCAGAAGTAAGAAGTCCATTCAGAAGTTTCGGGACATTGTCAACAAGTTCCCAAATCCCTATTGAAAATAATCATGATTCCACCAAAGAAATGTAAATTGATCCACACAGATTATCTCCCCATTTGTAATGATGCAATGACCTATAAACACATTATCGAAAGAAAAATGCATACTTATCAGCACAAACAAAGTGATTCCAAATTTAAGTTGTTCAGCACCCTCATCCCAAACAATTCACCATTAAAAAGAAATCTAATGAAAGTTCGTCGTACCACCATGTGCACAGAAAGTGCAACCCAAAGAAACCCTAATTCTCCAATATCATGTAACTCCATCAATTGAATGCACAATTCACGCATACCATATAAAATACCCAAAAAAAGTTGTGAATGTAGGATAAGGAACCATACCATGGGTTACAAAGAAACCCACCCAAGATTTCAACATGAATAAGGTAGATGGGTCTTAAGTGGCTCGTTTTCTTAATCGAAGCCCTACATTTGATTGGTATGTGGTTTGGTGAGGATCAAAGAGCAAACATTATAATGACACATGTTTAAAAGCAATTGGACTACATCTTCAAATATTAATAACTACTCTACACTCAATTCAATTGTGTTCACTATTGAGAGGACCTATGACCTATGTATCCAGTTAAAAAATCTAACAAACATGCACTTCCGAAGGCCCGATTTTCAATCCGATGTCTCATCGTAGTTCTGCTAATGCAACACGAGTTTCTTTTGTAAATCTAATCGGCAGAAGTTGGGGAACATTAAAAACAAACCAAATAACACCCACACACCTTATCCCTCCCACTCACAAATCGCATGAATGGAAGATAGTGAGTCAATTACCCAAAGATAACCGCATTCCATAGCATGATATTGTTATCTTGAGGTGCGCCACTGATGCCCGCGGGCGGATCATGTTGCAAGCGCTTGAAATCACGCATCAACCTCTTCCTAGACGGGGTTGACATGGCCCTCCACGTTCCAGGCCCCTCCCTCCCTAGCCTCGCTCGTTCACTACCCTCCACCACCACCACCACCTTGTGCTAAAATTGGATGTGACAATGGGAAAGCATAGACGGAGTGAGCGATGCAGAATGCAAGGGCTTGCAACGCAAAGCTCCAAGAAGTCGTGGCAATGGTGAGACTGTGAAACCCTAGCTGAGAGGTGCCCCACGGCGTCTTATTAGGGTTAGTTTCTCATGTGGACCGCTGGCCCACCAGATTCTAGTGGAAATGTAGATTTCAAAGGCAGAAATCTACATATACACTAGAATCTGGTGGGCAAGCGGTCAACATAGAAACAAGCCCTTATTCCATCCCGCCTCACCATAAATAAAGAGGTTGAGGCATCTATAACCGATAAAATAAGAGAAGTTGCATCTGTTTAGGAGGAGCAATAATGGAGAAATTTATGTTTTTGCAAAGAGAAATAAATTCTAAGGAGAGTTTTTTAATCATGAATATGGAAATTGCTATAAATTTTGAAGCGGTGAAGTTAGGGTAACACATTCGATCTATAGGTTAACCCATAACCGCTCATCTAAATGCTAATGTGTGGCTACAACAAATATCCAAATTCTTATGAAGATATGGTTGAGGCATCTATAACCGATAATATAAGAGAGTTTGCATGTGTTTAGGAGGAGTAATCGCAGAGAATTGTTTTTTCTTGCGAAGGGAAACAAATTCTAAGGAGAATGCAATTATATTTTTTAAGTTCATGAATATGAAAATTGCTATAAATTTTGAAGCTTAGATTTCAAGGTTACACGTAGTGGATCTATAGGTCAACACATAATTGTTCATCTCAATGCTACTCCTTAGCTATGACAATTGTCAAAACTCTTATGGGGGTAATCAATCACAAGCCACCACCACATAAACTTTAACTTTGTTCAACTAAAAAACCTAGATCTCATCTATATCAGCATTACATGATGCTAGAGAGAGGTTGAATAGACATGGTCAACTGTGGATGCCTCAACCTTACTCAATCCCACGTTGCCATCACATAAACCTTAACTTCATCTACGTAAAAAATATAAATCTCAACCATTGTCGGCATTACATGACCTTGGTGAGCGGTTATGTGGACTTGGTCGAGTATGGATACCTCAACCTTAACATACTGCCAACTACCAATGTGCACCACAAATGTGTGTTCTTGCACTTGGATGGTATTCCCATTGCTTGCGATCATCCAACCCCGACTCATTAGAAACATACTACATGTATCTTCAATCAGGGCCGCTTCACACTATGGCCGTCCAAGTCAAGAGGTTGTGGGATTGAATGGCCAAGCTTTGTTGAGAGTCCAAAGCAATGGGCTGAAAATAACCAATAAAATATAGGAATTGAAGCCTTCAGTCAAGCGCAGTGTGAAGCCTCCAAAGGCAAAGCCCAAAGTCCAAACCTTTGGCCATGAACTCCCACTGCCTCTCGATTTGGACGGCCATAGTGTGAAGCCTTCAAAGGCCAAGCCCAAAGTCAAAAGGAAGAAGGAGCATCCCACTTTATTCCTTGCCCAAAACAACCCCTCCGATCTAGCAGCCAAGATCTTGTCAATGTTTGGATTTTTTATGAAAAAAATCAATGGCCTCTCGACCATAGTTTGGGTTTTCATTCCCATCTGACCCAAACTTCCTTTGAGAGTCCGTCACCTTGGTCAAAAAATAATGCCATGTAGGTATTTTGGAGAGCAACGGCCTTTGGACTTTGGCCTCTAGTGTAAAGGGTCGAGAGGCCGAATTCTTGGTTTCTTGCAATCTAATTGGTAGAAATCGACAGCCTCTCAACCTTTGGCCATAGTGTGAAGCATCCCTTATTCTGACTAAGGTGAGTGATTGTGAGCCTATTATAAAATGGTGATTTACAACATATAGTGTGTTCATAATGTACCAAAAATATTCATTATACAACACTAATCTAGGAAAATTGTCTGCAAAATCATTGTTGACGAATAAGTGCATTCATCTTGAAATGCTTTCATTTGATTTGTAGTAGGGTGTACACAATACAGTCAAGACTCTAAAAGTGTCACCCCTATAAGCGTTATAATTTCATATATGTTAAGAAATTTTTACTCCCCCACAAAAACACAATTGGTAAAACTAGTGAGTGTTAAGTCTTAAGTGTTATAACATGATCTACTCCCTTCTTTGTTAATTGCATCTTTATAAGTGTTAATTTTGAGAAAATCAAGGTAATAATATATGAGAGCATACATTTAAAACACGTAATCACATTTATCCCATATTCTTTGCGAACCATTCAAAATTGTTGGAGGCACACGGGTATTCTTTTTATCTATATTGAGAGGGAGCTGGAGGAAGCTAGGCGCTTGGTAGAGGTTGATGAAGTTGCTACTCTACTTCATCAACTAACATTGTTGTCATATGATAGTGAGGTGGGTGATGTGATGAATGCTCGTGAATACCTCAATTATGAGATGGAGTTTGACTTAAACAACCCCAATGAACCTACCGATGAGGAGTTTTTGGATATGTATTCCTCAAAACATCAAGAAATTGATGTTGATGAGGTTATGGTTGATGTGGTATAAGAAGTTGTAGGATTGAGTGTTGTTGAGCGTTCTCTAGAGACTTTGAAGAAATACTTCGAACAAAGACCAAATGATGCCCTATCACACATCAGGAGCATGCAAGGACTCAAGAAGGAAGTTTCATCTCATCATTTGGAAGCTTCTCGTCATACTACTATAGACTCTTCCTTTGTGTTAGTTCAATTGGAAGAATCTCGTCAAGTTACTACTATATAGTTTACATCTTTCAATTAGTTTCATTAAATTATGTATTATCATTTGTACTTTCATTTTTGTTTTCATAAAACATTCTGTTCTTCATTCTCGGAAATTTTAAGTGTTATTTCTATAAATGTTATTTTCTATATAAATTTCTATATATGTTTTTTTTTGCTACTCCCAACCTGTAACATTTATGGAGTCTTGATTGTATGTCACTTTTATCTAAAGACTTTGTATCATCCAAAGAAATAGTAGTTACAATACGTGATACTTAGAACAAATACTCTTGAAAAGGATCTTACTTATACAATAGAAATATAAAATATGAACCATAGATTGGCCAAGGGTTTATTTGAGGTGTCTTAGCATCACATTCAACCTCTTGCTTTGTCTCAAAGCCAAATCAAGCTCTTCCTACAACTATTACTCTTTCATTGTGACCTAATATTCACTCTACCCTAACCCTAACCTCTCATAATTAGTGTACGTGACAATGAATACTTTCATATCACGTATGAACTAAGGTGAGTATAAAAAGGTGTTATTTTGAGGCATTAACAAACATAGTATACATAAGGGAGAGGTGTTGTTTTTTCTCTAGAGCATACATCTTAATCGGCTATTCATAGTATAAAGGTAAGGGTGGATGTACAAAAGGGGTCCGTTTTAAACTTTACAAAGAAATTTGACAATAGATGTGCTAATCTCATTCAATTTACATTTCATTAATTGTTGTCATATGGTAACCATGGACTACCATGTCCATTCTTGTTAAGGTTTGCATTTGGAGGTTAGGGTTTTAAGAACCAGAGGCCCTTGGAACTCATTGGGCTCCCTTCAATTTTGCTCTCTAGATTGTGGCTAAGTTATTGTGTCTTTGTTTGTATGATGTGATTTATTATGTAGTCAAGGCATTTACCACATTAAATCAAAAAGCTTAGTGTAAACACATAAGTCTATTTTTAGCATATAACTAGTATGTAGAGGTTTGTTTTCCTCTATAAACTTTTCGTATACATGAGATTTTATTTCATAGCCATCCAAACACATCATTTGGACTTCCAATGAAGACTTTGCCCCCCCCCCCCAAGTGTATAGATTCAAATCAATATGATTCACACCAAAAACATCATGAAATTGGTAAGGGTGCATAGTTTATTCTTATGACTTTTGATATATGTTGTCTATTTTATTTTATGTAAGGTTTAATCAGAAGTCTCAAGGAACATTGTGGGAAAGACCCAGGACCTTGGACCCAACTTAATTTCACCCCGATTAGACAACTAGAGTGGGCCCGACGTAGGATTTAAGTAGACATGAAAGTGATGCCACCAATTATACTTGCCTTGCTCAACACTAATTGGAAACCTAACTTATTAAGCGATGTTTCATCTAGATTTCAATCATCCATGACAACATTTCACTATAGAATTGTTAGGATGTATAATATACTACACTTTGTTTCAGTAACTAGACATGAAATCATCCGCATCCCAACCATCCATATACTTGTAAACTTATTCATAAAAAAATGTCATTAGAAAGTTACCATGGTGACTTAAATTACCATATGACACTAAACACAACATATAGTGTACCGTGGACGATGAGCAGGTTCACCACAAAATGCCACGTGTCACCTCAAAAAACATTCACCATTTCAGCACCTTGAAAGTGTTGGGACATGCTTATCACCTCCGGTGTCACACCTAATAAAGTTTGTGTTCACAAGGAGTTATGTTATTTACCACGGGGCTCTTTGGGAACAGTCTTGGGTTTGGTGGGGAACACGATGGGGAACACGATGGGGAACACGGTGGGGAACAGCCTCCTAAACACCCAACACGTGTCAGGGTACAGTGCACCTTGTAGACACACGGAGCGTAGGCAGGACCAATACTTTAGCCCCATGACTGACACGTGTCGTGCCACGTGATCAACTCACCTGACGTCCAGTGTTCATGCACCTTATCCACATCCATCGTCTATCTTAACTTATGGCCATACTTCCATCCATCGCACGCCAAAGATTCCCTTCCTTTTGTGTGGAGACCATCCCCCTTGCAATTGCTAGGCTCTCTTAGGTATGAGAAAAATAAAATAACATAAATAAACAACACGCATCCTCCTAAGGGCCACTTCACACGCGAGCCAAGAGCCGTGACCATGAAATTGTGAGAGCCCAAAAGAAAGTGTCCAAAGGCTGAGCCAACACACCTTCGAAATCATGTAGTGTGGTCACAAACCCTCAAGTGTAGTACGAAGTCCTATGTGATCGGGCCCTCAATCAAATGCTATTTCAATGAATTTCTATTCGTGTGGGTGCTCACACATGATAAAATAAAAGAAATCAACGGTTGTGAGTGTTCGGAGTGCCATGGTCTCCCGGTTTTGTGTTATGTCTACTTCCAAGAGGTGGTTTTTGAAAATAGTCCAAGTGACCATGAAACATGATCTGTTTGATGCCATGTAGGAATCCATGTCGACTTTACATCCATCTTGCATTCACATACTCCGTTGGCCCCTCAAGCGTAGTGTGAAGCGAACTTGGACCAGCCGCCTTTTCCACCAATGAGAGTGCTTGAAGTGAAATGGTCTTGGGCTCTCAGTCTCGTATGTGAAGTGGCCCTAAGCATTGTTCGGGGAGGTTTTTGCGCATTATTGGTCAAAGTCCTTTGTGTTTCCAAGTCCAACCGGTCACATGTTATGTTCTTTCCGTTTCTCTTTATTGATTCGAGGTATATTCCATAGATTCCCCTAATACGATGGGCTATTTTCCATGAAGTCTTGAACTTCCACCGGTTATTTTTCAAACTCGGTTGGGTTCATTTATAACTAGCGGTTGATTCTCCTTGTTCATTCATGATAAGGGTGGATTATAACACTAGGATCCGAGACCACGAAACTCCAAAATTGAGCATATGCGGGTGTTATTTGATTCTTTGTCTTAATTTGACCCCTCTATTTGATTGGTATGTGGTTTGGTGAGGATCAAAGAGCAACCACCATAAAGACACATATTCAATCCTTAAATGCTCATGCAACCCAAAATGGGTTGCCACCTACTATTTTGATGGGGTTTGTGGCCCACTAGGTGGCAATCTAGGTGGGCGAAGAGGTATCTACTAGTGCAGGGTGATGCCCACTACCATGTGGGCCAAAATAACATATAAAAATCTCATACTCCAAGCATGCACATTTATTTGTTAGGTTGACATTGCTTGTTTTGGGAGGCGGTTCCATGTGTTATTCAAATGTAGGAGCGAAGTTTAGGAGCCAATATCTTTCACATATGATGCATAATTTGGGTAGGATTTATTGTATGTCCCCTTAGGACAAAGTGACGGTTGCACATATAGCCAGTAGATTTGAAAAAGAAAAATCTCCCAAAATGACCCCATGTGGCCCCTCCAACTTTGAGGGTGACAAACTTCATCTAAATTTGCTCAAATTAACCCAACATTTTTAGAGTAGCTCAATTGTCATCCACATAACATATTATGGCAAAGTTGCCAATTTTTAAAAATTTGTGGCATGACCGAAATGGTCATGAGACAAAACATGTCATAACTTTCTCTAGCTGCCCTCAAATGAAGGCATGTTCATATGTCAACCTAGCCTAGAAATTGTGGTCCAATCACTTCAAGTGGTCTCAACAAGAATATATGGTAGTCTAGTTCACATTCGTACGGTTTGGTTTTAAGAAAACATAGTCAAATTTTCTACATAACATTAATTTGCAACACTGGTCTTGGAAATGCCTGTAAATGGAATGTGAATGCTTGAGCGTTTAGGGGTTAGAATATATTCATTGGACTACGCTTTCAAATATTATTGACTACTCTAAACTCAATCGTGAACACAACCAGGAGCACTTGTTATACTCCATTAAGAAGTCAACAAACATGAACTTCCAATAGTCAAATCTAAATCAAGGGAGGTTCAAATTTCAATCCATTTTTTTGTGGATGCGTTGTCATAGGTTTGTTGATGCAACACAAGTATTGTCGTGTAAATCTAATAAGTAGAAGTTGGAGACCATGAAAAACGAACTAAATAACACCCACATACCTTAGTGGTCAAGAGCCAAATCTTGGACCCAATGAGTTTGCACTAGGTTCGGGTCCAGGTGTGACAAAATGAAGCGGCACTAATGTGGCATCACTTGTTTTCCAAATCTTAGTAGTTTCCACTCAATAAAGTCCTCCTTGTAGTTTCAGTCTCCAAGGTTGAGTATGATCTTGTGTATTAAATAAGGTCCATCAGGGTTGGATGGGACCTCAAATTTCTTGGAATTAGACCCTAGTGGGTGGGTTTATGCTAGGATTTAAGATCAAAGTAAACCCAAATTTGAAGCATTGCGTTTACACCAGGGTTTGTGTCCAAAGTGCGAAAAAGTGAAGTGGCATTGATGTGGCATCATATTCTCGTGAAATCTAGATAGTCCTTATTCAAGACAATACTCTTCCTAGTTTGAGAAATCATCCAATCTCGAGTTTGAAAGTAAGGTCCATTAAAGGGTGTTCTAAACTTCAATCTAAACCAACCCTAAGAACAAACTCTAGCCTTGAGCCTTATGTGAGATTACAATCACCACATGAAGCGGCAATTTACAACTTCATTGCTCAATAATCAAGACTCTTATTGTAAAAGCAATTTGCATCATTTACATTGGTCTTTCATTCTAGAGAAAAAGGCACCCATCCATGAACCAACTCGTCCAATTTTTGGGTAATTCCAGTACAATTCAAGCCTAGAAACGGATGCCCTACTGATTGGATAGGGGGGAATTAGTGTGGGTATCACATACTCCTTTGGTAAGATGAATTTATAGAAGTGCAAACTCAATTTCACGATTTTACGAATTACTTTAGAAATTAGCAATAGGTTCCACTGATTTCATTGGAATCGTAAACGAAGTACATTATATAGACATCCAATTTAACTTGAACTTTCAACCAATTTCACTACATGTTGTGAACAACTTTATGATTTGGTGCCTACATTTACAACTTCACGAAATCAGTTTTATGAACTATATAAATTTCTTTATAATGAATGGTACATTATTATAATCACTTGGTTCATGGCTCATCAACTCGAAGGTAAACCCAACTTGACTTTGAATGGCTTTTGAAATACAACTAATAAATATATGGCATGGGAATTAAAAAACTTCATTCAGTTGACGATGGAGAAATTCTATGGTGATGTTTGGATCTATACGAAGCCTCTCTACTTACCATTAAATGTGCACATCTTGTAAAATTGGATAGCAAACACCGCCTTTGGGTTTGGGCACTAATTGATCATTTTCTTAAAAAACCCTAGATACGCTCCTAATAGTTTTGTAAAGATAGAATGTATGATACGTGATCAACTATGCATAAATATAGTAGCCTCCCGCAAATTCAATGATTACGTAGGAGATGACTCGAATGATATAGACTGAAACTAACTAAGTGTTTGTAAAGGAATCACAAAGTCACAACTTTTGGTCACTTATAGTGGGTTCCCTGCAAATGCTATGATTATCTAGGTTACGACTCAATTAATATGAGTACATCGTAGGGTGACTTGATTGAATAAATCAAATTCACAAATTGTAGATAATCATAGAATTTGCAAATTTTCATATCACTCAAGTCATCAAGAGTGAATAAATCAATAAACTATGAGTGAATAAACTTGAGTGATATGAACAACTTTGCAAATTTGAATACAATTTGTGTATCAGAGTTTGTGATCATAGAGAATGCGGAGTGAAATCAAAATGTACTATCACTTTCTGTTGAGTTGTGCAACATAGGCCTTGAGGCATGTAACCATTACAAAACCTCGTAAGAGAACCCGAGCATGTAGAGAATCAAATCAATGCACTAAAGAACTAAAGAATTGTATCATTGCTAGAGAATTGAAGAAATGTATGTGGGCACACAAATTCGCTTCCAAACCAATTCTATTGTTAGACCTAAAACGAAGGCTCTCACCAACAACCAGATGTTGTGAAACGAGAAGGCAAATGAATGCCATACTAGAAGTTGAGAATTTGAGAATACGAGAACCGTTTGATTTGGAAGATTTATGAAATTGGTATGGAAGCTTCATGAAGTTGCTAGAGATAAAGGTCCATTATCATGAAATTGGGGTGTGCCAGATGTCAAGTTGGTTCACAAAAATCATGAACTAATTTAGAACATTCATGAACTTGGTAGAACACTCCGGTAACATGAGTTGGAAGGTTCATGAAGTAGCTTGGAACCCTCATGAAGTTAACCGTGCACTTCTGTGAAGTCATCTTACCAAAGGACTAAGTGGATTGTAAGTATTTAAAAGTTGGCCAACAAATCTTTGATTGACATCTACACCTTAGACCAACTCAAAGGTGAAGCAACACCATTATTCACGCTAGTGGCAACATCGAAGTCATCTTCATTTTTTCTTTCAACTGACATCTACATATCTATTATACCCTACTCCTAAATATCCAATGTGATCCAAAAGGATCCAACACAAGGCAATAACACTTGGTCCATAGATTCATATGTAAACCCAAAACAAATTTACAAAGCTAAGCTAAGTCTATCCCTATCCCAAAGGCTGAAGCTTCTATTATTCTTGCAAACCTTTAGTTGACATGATTTTCGAGAAGAAGTCTATGGGCGATGAAAGCAACTTCTGGCTTCTGGTGAGGCCATGTTGCCTGTGCTTTCTCGACCGTCAGATTTGACCGATGTAACCCTCCTCCCCTGATCTCCTCCGTTCCTGCCACCACTCATCCATTGCATTTCTCTCTTTCCCACACACACAAACTTTTCTCCAAGGTGATCCGAGAGGCAATCTCTTAAAGGGGGACTCCTCCCATTGCACTTGCGTGTTCCATCTCGTGACTTGGCACAATGGTTTCTTAAAAGCTATCAAAATGATGAACCCAATGACCATAGTCTTGCTTCAAGATTCACAACTTGCAATCGAACCACAATATTTTGCCTGAGTGATAGTTTCCAAGCTTGCCCGAGGGGTCTACACTAAACATGATATTCATTGTCACTACTTCTAATTTTCTTGCTCAATACTACTTGTAAACCGCGATGTAGTTTCACCAACACTAAATCTTAACCCAACAATATGTGTCATTCCTTGTAGATTGTTCGGGGGAATATAGATTTACAATGTTGCGATTACTGTCACTTACCAAATGATTATTCATCCAATTTTCAATCATCCATGACAATACTTCATCACTAGTTGCTAAGAAGAGAAGGGTGGGTTTTGGCCAATGGATGAACCCATCCATCATCCATGACAATATTTTCTCACTCATTCATAAGACGTGTCGTCTTGAAATTAGCGGTTGAGTGTCACCAACACTAAATGTTAACCTAACAATATTTGTCATTCCTTGTAAACAGATTTGGGCATCATAGATTTACAGTGTTGCAAGTGACATCACTCACTAAGTGAGTTTTCATCCAAATTTCAATCATCCATGACAATATTTCATCACATATTTGTTAGGATGCAAATTACACCAAACTTTGTTTCAATATTTGGCACTTGGAGAAACTGAAAGTAAGTTGAGATGATAGTATATTTGTAAACTTGTTCATAGAAAGTGTCACTAAAAAAGTTATTGTAGTGACATAAAATGTCATATGACACTAAATATCATATTTAGTGTAGTTTGAGCTTTCATTGAGCCTTACCCCTTCGGGCAAGTAAGGATTACCTCATATCAAACTACAATAAATATGATAATTAGTGTCACCAATTCTAATTGTCTTGCTCAATACTAATTGTAAACTGTGGTATAGTTGTCACCAACACTAATTGACAACCCAACATTATATTGTCATTCCTTGTAAATTTTCTGGACGATTATAGATTTACAGTGTTGCAAAAATTGTCACTTACCAAGTGATTCTTCATCCAAAATTCAATCGTCCATGACAATAGTTCATCACGAGTTGATGACAAGAGAAGACATGGTTTTGGCCAATGGATGAACTCATCCATCATCCATGACAATATTTGTAAACTTATTCATAAGAAGTGTCATCCAAAAGTTACCATAGTGACATTAAATACCATATGACACTATATATCATATTTATCATGTCAATAACATGAAATACATGGTTATCAATATGGTTTTTTTTATTTAAATCCATATGTGGGTCCATGCTAAGACACTCTCAACTAATTTTTATTCTATAATGCACGTATATAAATGTAAGCACATGTATCATGTCATTCAAGGATTAGCCATGTTGAAAAAACACTTATTATGTAGAATCCACTATTACAAATTTAGTTTAACACTTAAGTTAATTAGTCTAATTAGTCAATTATTTCAAGGATTGTTGGCTACATGAATATGTGCAATTAGTTTGCCTTCGCAAATAAGTTACATGTGAATAGTTACTATCACAATATTAAAATGCATGACAATATATAGCATGGGGCAACCTAATTACACATATTTCAGTAGAAGATAATACAAGTTACGTTTTGTTTAGCTAATGCTGGTTTTTGTTAAGGGCACACTTCCATGTGTTGGCTAAGTCAACATAAACCACCAGATGACCAACAATTGGACCTCCTCTCACATGGAAGTGTGCGTTAACTTTACATTAAAGATTGAAATCAACAGTCGGCACAATTGTAGGGTTCATTTGAAGCTTGAGGAGGGGAAAGTGACCACCTCTCTAGTCCAAAACCCATATATTGATTTTCATTTGAACAAAGAGAGATTGATTTCCATTCAAACATGTCGGTGTGGACCCAAGTTTGTTGTATTTTACATGAATATTTTCCATGACAACATATTCTTACCCAAACTTTTTATACTTTATGAATTTGTTTGAATGTTTCCCTGTTATCTTAAGATATGAGGACCCACTCGTGCAATATCCAAAATAGTCAAGTGAAGCGTGAGGATGGTTACATTTTAGAACTCACATGGTGAACAACTAAGCAAAATGACCATCCCATATGATCCCCATACTCCACATGAAGAAGCTCAGACAACAAGATGCATAAAACTAGAAACATGAACTTCGTCAATGTCGGCAAACTCTAACTTATTTTGCTTGGTCGGAATGGCCGGCACATTGAAGTATGCCCTAAGCTTTGTGACAACCTTGAGAAATTTAGTTAACTCACAACCATAGCAACAACGGTGGCCGCCTAGGGCTCCAAAGTAAGGTGGGTGAACTATTTGTAAAGAAAACTCATCGAGCCGCCTTTTAAGGGAGTCAAGCCACTTGGCAAGTAGGCCAATGAAGTAAGCTTCACCCACACACAAAAACCCTAGCATGACATGGGTGGCCCTTTACACCAACTACGTAAACGTAGTCGTGAGAAATACACATACTCCAATACGATACGATACTCTTCACGTACCCTTCTAGATACTCTCCCTAGTATAGGTGGCAAGAGATGGCCCTCCCGGCTCCATTAGCCCGGCCCACATGTTCCGAGGCCCAAATCTATCATGCTTTTTAAGGCCGGTTTCGATTGGCCCAAAACCCTTCCAAGTGGAGGGGTGGACAAACTAGAAGGCCTCGTGTCTTGTGGTGGGAGTGGGTTTCGTTTCCCAACACCCATCATCCGGGGTATGGTGCAGACTTGGTTCCTTTTAGGTTTATTGTCGATTCATTGTAAATTGTTTTCACACGACTACATTCATTATCCCAGTTAGTCAGGGAGAGATACTAGTGCGTGTGGGAAATTAGTGAGGGTGATATTGAGTTTCTTTACGCTATGAGATCCGTTCCACCAAAAGATCTAGAAAACATTGTTCGTCTCGGCACTGTTCATTGAAAACCCGACATTATTCATCTTGGCAATCACTAACAGGCATTTGCTTGCATATAGTGTGTTTTTTTAAATCACTCTACGAGCAACTTAGAGCATGCACTCATTTGCTTGAAATGTATGGTAAAGGAGCATGTATTCATGAAACTAGTAAAAAAATTACTATATCGCTTAGTAAAATTTTAACCCTATGTGATTATGAGACTTGGTAAAATAATTTACTAATCGGGATAATCAATATACATTGGAATTTTTGGTTGTAGTCTAGGTGGCGTTCATTCCAAAACAATAACAATTACCATTTTATACACAACCATCAACAATTTCACTCTCCCTTTTGATAAGTGTTACCAAAAAATCACTTGGTTGGAGTGGAGTGGAAGGGACAAACACTTGGCTAGTCATCAATGTTTATGTTGTGTAAGTTTTTGAATGACTATGGTTGTGGAGAGGAGATGGATGACAAGCCATCTCGATCAAGTCTATGTAGTATGAACGAAGATGAATTGGGTCGGTAGGGGGGAAAAAAAATAGTTATTTTTGTTGCTCAATGTATAAGATGATAACAACTAAATGAAATATGCACAAGATGGATGAGAGAATATGGGAAGACTTTGTAGGTGGATGAACTACATCCATGTGAAAGGAATCGTTGTTTTGTGTGTGGAATTGTCGCAATTATATGCTAAATGCATCGTACTCGGATGCAAGGTTGGATGGAGTCAAGTGGGCGTCCGATGCAAATCGGGCAACTCCCAAGTGGTTTTATAAAGTGACCCGATCATGGACTAGGTAAACCACAAAGAGGAGATGGATGAAGAACGGTGAACCATTTAGTAATTCATCCACATTGGTTCACGTTAGCGACCATGTTGGATGAAAATGGTAGTGTAAATGGAATCCTACGTGGAACGATCCTTGTTGTTAGTTAATCCGCATGTATGGACGGAATAGTTCCTATGGTGTAGTTTTGTATGCGGATTCCGAAACTATTTGCCCTTGGTTGCCAATATAAGAAGCGGGTTTCAAAGTCCAAGGTGGATTTGGGTGGAGGGGGGGGGGGGGGGAGGAAATTGTCTTGTGCCATTGAAGCTTATTCAATTGAAAATACCCGGAGGGCGGATTGAGTCGGAAGTAGCTTAGTGTGGGTGTAGTTGCTTCAATGAAATCCCTCAAGTACTTAGGTTTGTTTCACGTGAGGCCGACCTAATTGTGGGACATGTGATGTTGGTCCACCTTAATAATTCATCCATCCATCCGTATGAAAATGTGTCTCGTCCAATTGAGCCATCTCCTCTCCGGGATGCGAATTGTGGATGAGAGTTGGATTCTCCGTCTACTAGCATGTGGTGACAACAAAAGGAAGAGGAACAAGTTGCGACGGTGATGTTTGTGGCGTCACGTTAAGGGCTAAGTTATGTATGCCTTTAAGTAAATTGAACGATTTTATTTTCTTGAAATAGTTAGCAAGCAAAAGGGGATTTCAACGCACCAAAGTATGTCTTATTTGGATTCCGCTTGCAAAAGTAGTAACAATTTGAGGTTTTACTAGTAGATTACCAAAAATCTTCAAGAGAGTCTGATGTAAAGGTGGTGGACATTCTCATAATCCATATAGACCTATTGCAATGCAAGATTTAACATGGTGTTGCTGAACATGGGTTGGGGTGGTGTGTTGGCTTTAGCAACCTCTACGTCATCACCTCATTTCACAAGACTACTAATTTGGGGCCTTGAAGCCAAATTGTATGTCAAATGAACCATAATAAGAACTCACGTGCTATGAATGGTCCTTAGTATTTACATGGGATAGCTATATTAGAGGTAAGTCATATGCAATGGTTTAGTTGAACCAGAGTTTAATAGACCTGATGTGTAAATTTCAACAATTGGATTTCATCATGTAAATTAGAATCTAATATAGCTAATGGTACAATATTACTACACTAAACATGTGATTTAGTGTGCCTTACAACATCATATGATTCGGTGACAACTAGAAAAGGTATTGACACTTGGTGTTACACGACAAGTCTCAAAACCCACTCTCATTAACATGATGCACTAATTTTGACTCTACGCCAAGTCAAATATTCAATGTATCATTCATGTTTGAACCCACCACCAGAAGGTAGAACCACTAGGCTCTTATGGGGTAAAACCTCTCCGTATGATACCTCGATGCATTTGGAGGGGCTTTTTGAGCTTCAACTCTTTGCTCTTTGAGGTGCTTGGGAGTCCTTTCCTCTTTCATCATGGCACCAAAGTGTAGGTATAGCAATTGTTCCCCTTTGTCATCCCTTTGAGTGTGCAAGGCCAAGGGGCAAGTGTTGGCGCTTGGATTCAAACCCATGACCGCGTGCTCCCTAAGATTGAGCCTTGCCACCAACTTTCACCTAGACATATGTGCATTGCACAATGTGATTATTATCCACCTTATTCCTCAAAAAGCTCTAGATCCCAAAATGGGTCATCTTAGGGTGCAATAATATCTACGCTTATGCTAATTTCAATGAGTAAAATCTTAGGGATTTAATGATAGTGGCGAGGTTAACATTATAAATCGGATGAATGGTGCTTACGATAACGGATGAATAAAGGGGATGAAGACATCGTGTTTCCGTCACTTCACCAAGACGATCTCATCCATCTGCGCGATCCTCCAAGTGTGTGGTACTCATCCGCCCGAACGAGAAGCGAACGAATGTCGTCCTGTTAGACGGATGATAAATTGAAATTGTCCGTCACCTCACCTTGACCACCTCATCCAGTCGTGTATTCTGTGACACTCATCCACACCAACGAGAAGCGAACGAGAATCGTCCGTGTTGAACAGATGAAAACTCTGGATTTCCCGTCCCCCTTGCCCCTCTCCCCACTCTCTGGTAGTCGCTGCGTTTCTATTTCTGTCGCAGCGAGATGGCAAGAAAATCTCCATAGCCGCTGCGACGGAGCGCACGATTTCCAGGTCACTACCAGGGCGGACGGACGGAGGGGAGGGGAGGCAGGGTATCCCCCGGGACACCACACAAGTAATCCTCGGACATCCCTTGGAACTGCGGACAGGTATCTGGAAGGCAGTAAAGCGCAGGCCCCAACATTGAGGCGAACGGAGAAGGAGAGGAGAAAGAGAAACAGGGGAGCTGCGAAGTGGAGGGAGACCCCTGAAGGAGGAAGAAGAAAGAGAAAGAGCAATAATGGCGCCAATTGTGTTGCTCCTGAATGCGTCGAAGGTAGCGGGCGTGGTGGGAGCGATCACGGTGGCAGCCAACGCACTTGCATTCCGCCATTTCAACAACAAGAATTTGGCCCCGTTCGACGACCCGGTGGACGAGTCGAACGAGGTTCTGGCCGCCTTCCCCATCGACAAGGACGGTAATAAAACGTTTTGGTCGTCCGGGTGCTATTTTCAGCTCCATGTGACGAAGGATTTGTCTCTTCGTGGCTTGGGCGGGCGGGCGGGCGGGCGGGCGGGGAGAGAGATTGCCAGTTTGGGGTGGGGGGAGTTGAGTGAGGGAATTTGAGTGTTGGGAGTGTAATTCGGGGTCCAAATTTTGGGTTTCGTGTTTGGGTGTTTGGTTTTGGTTTTGGTCTTGGGTTTTCGGTGGGTGTTCGACCTTGTTTTGCACGGATTCAATGGCTAAATGTGTTCCACGAATTTCGAGGGAGGGGATTTTGGGGATGTGTTCTCGCATGGAGAAATTGAAGAAGTTGAAGAAATTGGTGATTTTGGAAAAATTGGAGATATGATTCTCGGGGCCCTTTCCATGGGTTCGGAGGATTAGTTTCTCTGGAAAAGGATTCGCTGACACAGTGGTTACTTGAGAAGTTGTCCTACTTGGTTTGAGTATTTTTGCATGGAGTGGGTTCATGCTCTGGAGAGCTGATTTTGTAGCTCCGGGGGGGATTTGAGGGTAATCTTGCGGTATTTGAGCTGTTTATTTTATTCCTTCTTCTGGAAAGGGGTGAGTAAATAACAGGGAATCGAGATTTGTACGGGGAATCATCCTTTTTATCCTGTTTGTGAACACTGTCATTTTTAATGAGATTCAGAGTCTAACTCTCCGACTATGTGGGAAATTCATATAAGTTGTTGATGATGTTCACATACGGTCAGTTGAAGTTTGCGTATGAGTGCCTTGCTTGAGGAGTCTATCCTGTGAGATTGAATTGGGTGGTGCCGAGGATGCAGCCCAGGTGCTGTTTTTATTTGAAATGCTGCTGGATTCTGGCCTTTCTCTTTTGTGGAGGTGGCATGATTTGAATTGAATCACATTGCCCCTTAATGAATGCACCTTTCACACATTGCAGTATGGTTGAAGAACTAAACGTTATCTAGAATTGGACAGGGACTGATGATTTTAGACACATTTTTTCTACCCTATTACCGATTTTTGTCAGCAATTTGCGGAATGCAGTATTTTGTATTGAGCCTCCCATGATGGATTGTGTGGTCCTTGAAAAATGGGCTCATAGGTCCATCAGTGCATCAACTGTCGTCCAAGTGGTATTAATGTGATATTAACATTTCTGGTTGGTTCTTCAGCCACTTAACTGAACTGGTTTTGATTCAAGGAGAATCTTGTTTGCAGCTACTGAGATTTGTTCTAGTCACCAGTGTAGAATTTTGTGAGGCAGGATCCAGATTTGAGTTATTTTGTTACCCACCGACGAATGTCATGATCTATGAATGTCACCCCCCAAATGTAAATGTGAGAGTCGGGTTCATTTGGAGCAAGTCAACTTGTTCTAAAGTAGAGTCAGGAGAGTGGACCTGATCGATATTTGTAGTTCCACAAAACTTAGGAGGCATGCCAATCACTGGAGAAGGTCCAGGGTGAAGCCAGTAGCTGAAAATCAAGTATGGTCGAGTGCAAATTTGATTGTGAGTGAACAATGTCCTGCCAAATATTCTATGCAGTCGGCCTCACAATGTCTCACAATGTCATTAGTCTGCACATGCGTGTGTGAGGATCATTCAAAAACTAGAGTTTCCCCATTCTATAGTATTCATGATCCAGGAGCATGTGAATCTATTACATTGTTGTGGAGGTTGATCTTTTTTGTCTGGGGCCAGATGCGATGAGCTACATTCATTCCAGTTTAGCTATTGCTTCAAATTCATTGATACTATGTGGTTCTGGAACCACAAAATATATTCTTTCTGGCTATCAGTAGATGCCCCCCACCCTGGAATATCTGATAAAGTGCCATGGGAAGGGAATGGAATCTGAGATTTGACAATTTCGATGTTTTTTCGATTCTGATACAAGATTACCTGTGCTATTCCTTGCTAGTGTTACAGTTTAAGATGGAGGTTGATCTAGTGATCAAAAGAACTTATTTTGTGGGGGTGTATTTTACTGTTTGGGGTCAGATGTGATGAGCTATATGATTCCAGCTTAGCCATTGCCTTAAAATGGTCTAGTGCTATGTGGTTGTGGAACCAATTTATTTTTATTTGAATGGCTTTCAATAGATTCCCACTACCATGGAATACCTGATAAGTGGCATGGGGAGGGAAAGGGACACCAAGATTTGACAATCATGATTTTTTTTGCAAATTCTGATTTGAGATTACTTGTGCTATGTCTTGCTTGCGTTGCAGTTGAAGATGGAGGTTTCTTCTTCGCACTTGCAACTGCACCAGCGCATGTGGAGGACAAGTTGGATGATGCATGGGTTGAGTTTGCTAGGCAAACTGTACCAGCAGATAACCCTGCTGGAGATCCCCCAGAAGTGCGAACTGGAGAACAGCCCAATGCTGCTAGTGTCACTGGAATTTCTTTGACTGAAGAAGCGCAGGCTCAGGAAATCAAAGAAGGTGAGGAAATCAAGCAGATGCATTGACAATCTTTTTTTTGGTGCCCATGCTGTACATGGGAATGGATATGATCCTGAAGAATAGAGTCTTTTGAGTTTAAAATGCTTTATTGCGAGTTGTAATCAGGAAGAAGACTGTTGCCCTTTGGTAGGCACTAGAGGAATCCTAATGTACAGTTTCTTCTGGCTGGATTTTGTTGATCCTTGGGTTGCATAAATTTCTTCCCCTGAAACCAAAGCATGGAGATGGTACATCAAAATTTTCAGCTCAAGTGCAGTTGGAAACCCATTTCTATTTGGCAAGAAACCTATATGCTCCAGACTGTAGGTTGGCAAGGAATTGTTATTTACAGTCAATTGCTCCTGTTTTCTTGGTCTTGACCTCTGTTAGACTGATATCAACTTTTTTTGATATCACTCGGGTATGTATAATGAGGATTTTGCATTTCTTTGATACAAGTAGGGTATGGGTACTTGAGGATATTTTTATGTTTGATACCATTAGTGTTTATATATATATCCAAAAACCTTCTTACTTAGGTACACTCACCCTAGTGATAGAATGGTATTGACCCAAGTAATGACTCAGGTACACAAAGATTCTTTCATCTTGCAATACCCAGTAAGCATCAATGTATGACTAGCATCACAATTCTGATACCAGTTGGTGAGGTTCTTTGATACCATTATTGGTATTGTATAATAAAACCGTGCAGTCCAACATCGATCTTGGCATTTCAAAATCATTGTTACTCAAAAGCAGTGGGCAAATGCAGGAAGAGAGCAGAATCCCGAGTCATCATCCATGGCCGTGTCGGGAGGAAAATCGGTGCTTGAGTCCGAATTTCCAGAACAAATTCAGTCAAGCACAGACCAAATAGCTCCGGAAGACAAAGTTGGATTAGCAGGTATGGGACCGAGTGAAACCCCATCAGTTGACACCCCAACAAAGGGGAAAAATGGCGATGGATTAGGTGGCGAATGGGAGGTTGTTTCCGAGAAGGACAAATCTGATACTGAGTCCGACAAGGGTGATAAATCCTCAAAACTTGAGGTGGCCTTCCATGAAGCCGAATCAACATTTAAGGAAGGGCAGAAAGAAATTTCGGAAGAGGAAAGGCTTGACAGTATTGGTAAAAGTCTGGATCCTGAGGCAGCACCCAAAAAGCCTCGTCGAATTGGGTACGAAAGCAGCCAAACAGAGGAGCCAAGTATTTTGAATGTTCCTCGAAAGGCCCAGAAGCTCGCAAAGGTGTCAATGGAAGCTATGATTCGTGGGTTTCAGAAATTTGAGAAGATGTCGGAAGAAGAGGAGAAGCATAATGTGGCTGCATGGCACAATGCTATCCGACCGTGAGTACCAAAGTTTAACATCAATTTCAACTACTGTACATATGTGGGCGAGAGTGATAAGTCCCTTGAGTTTCAGGCTAAAATGTCATTTGATACAAAGACTCAAAAATTAAGAAAATCCAACCCATTCATGCTACCCAAGTGATCAATTGCTCAGCACTCTCATACTTTCTTACAGGTGTCAATATCTATTGCTGCTATGAGGCCTTGTAAAATATATTTGCTGAATCTGGCTCAGGTTAACTGGTGTAGTTCTTACTTTTCAGTTCAGTCACAAGGGGATGACAACTAAGTGTAGGGTATAATGGTTGTTTACAATTGTGGTTGGCAGGGAGGAGAGGGTAAGATTCTGGACAGACCCAGACACAGAGTTGAAGCTTGCTCAAGGCACACACTCAACTGTGTTCCGAATGGGTGTTGATTGGAGCCGAATAATGCCTATTGAGCCTGTTGATGGTATCGAACATGCAGTAAGTGGCCCATTGTTAAAAAAAAAACCAACAAGCCAAACACTGTCAGTTGTCTTTAGCTTCTCCTTCTGCAGAATTTTGGTGCACATAGTAGAATTATCCTCAAACTCAAGATGACTTTTGGTCAGGAGTTGGTTGTTTTGCATATAACACCTTCCACGTTTGGTCAATTTTCAGTGCATACTTGGAGGTAGTGTGGAGGTTTGAACGAAGAACATTTTATATTGGTTCATTGAGGGTCAAACTCATGTTGGCATGCCAAGAGGTACTATAACGAGTTTGGCCCTCTATGCACCAAAATAGGTTGCTCTTCATTCAAATTCAAACACTACATCTGAGCATGCACCACAATTGGAAAGAATTCAATGAATATATCTACCAATTAGACAGTGGGAATTCATAGAATGACTCTAGTATCTCTAGCCTTAACCTTTTGTACTCTGTTGCATCTGTCATTCCTATTGGTACTGCTAACCTAATAAAATATTGTGGTCAGAATTATTTTAGCACCAACATTATAGACAGCTTGGTGACTTTTGTACTTAGATAAGTTAGTTTCTATAGATATTCATTCCAAATTTTGGTGATGGTTATTGTGGAACAGGTCAACTGGAAAGCTGTAGAGAGGTACCGCCACATCATGCAGAGAGTACTTGATCATGGAATGAAGGTTATGTTGACTCTCTTCCACCACTCTCTCCCTATATGGGCAGCGGACTATGGCGGCTGGAAGGAGGCAAAGACCATTAAGTATTTCTTGGATTTCACGAGGTTAGGCATCTCACCTGTCACATGCTGTTCATTTTTGATGCGGCCTTTCTCTGAATTAGCTTCAGAAAGAAAGATGACTCTGATGTTGCCACCGGCGTGAATTATGGTGTTCCTTCATCTTCGAGTTGGTATATGTCTACATGCTATTTCAAAATGGCCATCACAAGAATTAGAGGGCCCTTGAAGACTACGGCCTTCTTTCAAAGGTGAACACCTTTGAACGGGTGTGGAGAAGCTGGCTTGCACCTATCCCCCTCACGGCAAGCCCCTAGGTTCCCACACGGTTGATTGAAATCGCATATGATGTGTGGACCATAGGTGGTAAGGTGCACCAGAAACCAAGTGCTAGGAAGGTCATCAATCGTAGTACTATTTTGGCCTTAGGTTAGGCGGCTCAACCTAAGAGTTCCCATGGGATCCAGGTCAAGGCATTGGGTTTAAGTCACCTTTGAATTAAGTTCATGTCTTGGGTTATATTGATTTTTTTTCTCCATCCTCATGGACATGAATGCACTCTGGTGCTTCAGGTTGGTAGTGGAGCATTTTGGGGATCTGGTGGATTACTGGATTACGTTCAATGAACCCCACGTTTTTGCCATGTTGACATACTGTGCGGGTGCGTGGCCTGGAGGAGATCCTAACATGCTTGAAACTGTAACTGCTGCTACCCCAAAAGGAGTTTTCAAGGTTGTTATGGATGCAATGGCTAATGCTCACCTTGATGCTTATGACATCATTCATAAAAGCAGGTGCAAATTCTCTTCGTCTTGTCCTTTCCCTTTCTCTCCTCTCAGGGTTATGCATCCTATGTACACAAGAGTAATGCGTAAATCTTGGGATCAAACTCCTGGTGAGTTGGCTAAAACGTGAGTTTGAGAGTGCATAAAGTCATCGAAGTTTTTCTTAAGGCTTAAATGAGCATACTCAAAGAGTGATGTCTTGATAATAAAAACTGGCTTTCTAGCTTGTCATACTAGGGATGGGTGGGTGGACCAAGCTAACTTGGCATAGGTTGATCCGGGATTTAGGGTGAATGTCCCATACGCAAACCCTATTTTAGAACCACATACTTCATACATAACCAGGCACAAACAATTTTAATTGTTGGTTTGGATCGGGAAAATCCTATCCAGTTCACAATTGCACATCACGGAGATTTTTTATTCAAGTTTGAAAATCAGAGTTGGGATGCAATAGTTTTAGGAAGGCAAATTGAAGATGCTTCTCCTCTTTGTGATTACATGAGACCACCTAGTCGTGTTAGCTATTGGGTCTAGATTGGCTTACATATTTTGAGCACGTAGTCAAATCTATTTTGCAACACATGTCTTTTTGGTGTCCATTTAAAAATTTTAACCTTGCCATATACCACTCAAATATAGGTGTCTAATCAAGAAGAGTGACCAAATAATTAGTCATACCTAAGAGCCTACGTATAATTTTAAGATCACTAACAGAGTGCTTTATTGGTGGGTGTGGTGGAAAACAGCAAGAGTAAGAAGCCTGTGAGGGTCGGAATTTCCCATCATGTGTCTTTCATGCGGCCCTACGGGTTGTTTGATACACCACTGGTGGTCTTCAGCAACTGGATGACTCGGTTTGCATACTGTGATGATGTGGCACACAAGTGTGACTTTATGGGTATCAATTATTATGGTCAGGTGGGCTACCTTTGCTAACCATCACTGTTACCAAATGTTCAGGTCTCATTGGGCATTTCCAAAATTCAATTTCCATGTAATTTTCTGGTTCAACCAATCACACAATGACACGTGTTACTTTTGGGGCCATGAATATTAAATCACGCCTAATCTGACTTACACAAGTAACTTATTTGACTTTCATGACTACAGGAAGTGGTTTCTGCACCGGGTTTGAAAAATGTGGAGAATGACGAGTATAGTGAATCTGGACGTGGAGTTTATCCTGATGGACTGTATCGGATGTTGCTAGAGTTTCATGAACGTTACAAACAGCACAAAATGCCCTTTATTATCACAGAGAATGGCGTCTCAGATGCAACTGACTACATTCGGCGCCCTTACATTGTTGAGCATCTCCTTGCTATTAGGGCAGCAATGGATAAGGTACACTGGATTAAAGAACTCTAGCCCTACTGGTCTGCACTCTAGTCCCCTAATTTTCTAAGATTCTGACTTAGAGGTGCCGTATTGTGGGCACTTCCAACTCCACATACAAATTGGCCTTTGGACCTGTTTGGGATTTGTCTCATCCAGTTAGCAATTGCAAACCATGAAGATCTGCACTTCAACTTTTCATAATTGGAGTTGAGAAGCAAAAGTCATAGGAGGTCAAAGTGAAGATTCTCTCTCAAGTGATCACATAGGCCCTCCCAATTATGTTCAGTACTGAACCCAGAATGGTATCTATATTTGCACACATAATTCAATCTCATTGTAACATGTATCTTTGCACTTTTACCACTACCAGCCTTTGCCATATACCACTTAAATGTAGGTGTTCAATCAAGAAGACCGACCTAGCTTAATACAAGGTTGTGGCATCTGCAAGGTGAATGGCAACCTGTGACTATTAATCTGTCGGTTAGAGAATCGAGTGTTCTGAGAATCATATGTATATCTCACAAGTGATGTATGTGATGATTTGATCATTGTTGGTTATAGGGTGTTCGCGTGCAAGGGTATTGCTTTTGGACAATTTCAGACAATTGGGAGTGGGCTGATGGTTATGGTCCCAAATTTGGCCTGGTTGCTGTGGACCGACATAACAATCTTGCACGTCATCCTCGTCCTTCCTATGACCTCTACACAGAGGTACTAATTATTAATATTCCCTAGTTTGTTTGTTTTTTTTTTCTTTCTTTACACCAATATGTGCAATTAGGTTGCCCCATATTGCACTCTATTTTGAATATTTATCACCACAATAACAAAGTACATAATGTTTTTTTTATTGTGATTGCTATAGGGATGAATAAATAAAGCTATAAGTTTTTGTAATCTGATTTTGAGTCAAGGTGATTTGCATGGGTAAATAGGCAACCTATTTCTGAAGGCAACCTAGTTACACATATCAGTGTTGAAGTCTTATATTTTCATAACATAAACGAGTTTGGAATCTGCATGCAAGAATATCCATAACCAAGTTTCTGTTTACCTATGACTCAAACATTCACTGATTAATTTTGCATGTTTGAATCCTTTACTTGTTGTCATCAACAAATGTTTCTGCAGCACTGTAATCTCTGTAACTTGAGATACTGTGATTTTTTGCAATAGGTGTCAAAAACAGGGAAGGTGACAAAGCAGCAGCGGCAAACAGTATGGGAGGAGCTCCAGGAGCAGGCACGCCAGGGGAAGACACGACCATTTTGTCGACAAATTAATGACAAAGGCCTCATGTTTGCTGGTGCGGGCACTTATGTTTTCATGCTTTTGGGTTTGACCCTAATATTTCATCTTGGAATATCTTGTTCTGAAGATTTGAAGGGGGCAAATTAATCTTACGATGAGATAAGTTTTCCAAATGTAGAATGTCAAAGTGGAAGCCACTGAAGTAAGCTGGCCTAATCTGGTTGCTTATCTTGATTGGACACCTATATTTGAGTGGTGTGCTGTTAGGTATGGATCTAACTACAGACACCAAAAAGGCAATATTTGGGCTTAAATTTAATAACTTTTCTAGTCTTGAGAGTTAGCATAAGTGAGGGCACCAGATGATCATTCAAAAGAAAGAGAGTCTTCACTTTGATATTGATTAGGATACTCATACAAGCTTTGAAAATCATGAGGGAAATGTCTATGGCCTCAACTTGGATTTTCTAAATATCTCGTCCTAATATCATGATTAATATACTAAGAGAAGTGGGTGCAGAGCTAAACTTATCAGGCCCACTTACCTTACTAGTCTTTGAAGAGTGCGATCTTTCAAATATCTCAGTTGGTGGCTTTTTTGACTTTGTAAATGTTTTCACCATCAGGTTAAACTCGTCAAGCTTACTCCTACTATAATTTAGTGCTTTAACACATGATTTTCATTGCAGGAGGATTGGATGTGCCAATCGACCGGCCTTTTGCTGTGCGGGACTGGAGGTTTGGTAAGTATGAGATGGAGGGTCTTCAAGACCCTTTAAGCTGCTTTGTACGTTACATTCGGGAAGGGGCCATGTTCAATCGGAGGCGCAAACAACAAAAGAAGCTCTCATATACCCAATCGAATATCCCGAACGTGGTGCCAGTGTCAGCCGAGGAGAAAAGCCTTGCTGCTGCTTAGACTCAATTTTTTTGAATGCATTAGTCCATCTGTACAAATCACTTGTTGGTTTTACTTAATATTAGATAGAAAAGAAAAAGCTAGTAGGTGCATGAAAGAAACTGATGGTGGTTATGACCCTGTGGTCTGGGAAAGGAAAACCCGTGCAACCAAAATTTGTCTGGCCAGTATGTCACTGTTCCCTGTACATTGGTAGCTATGGTGCTCTCGCATTTGTGGTGATGATTCTGATGGGTTAAAATGATTGGTACTGATAAACTATGAAGGAATCTGATGTGGAATTGGGTTAGGACAGGGTTGGCTGCATATTTATTATACATGTAGATGACAACTTGGCGATTTTGTACTTAAAAATCTTGTACGGGTGCACAATGAAGAAGGCAAAGGCATGTCTCTTTCTTTCTGTGGCTACAACCTACTCAACTTCAGGTTTGGAAAAGCCCGGGACAGTACATGCTGAAAATCAGGTGTAAGTTATTTGTGCTGAATCTGTGCAATTTTCTGATTGAACTATGTAGCGTTTTGAAGCCCTCAATATTTCCAAAGTTTGTATATGGGTTGAGGCAGTTTGGGACCTTCGTGGGCGTGTTAATTGTGATGAATCCGAGTTAGCTATCAACTTTTCATGTCTCTGATGTTTTTCACCCAGTGAGGTTTGCTGTTTTCATAGTGATATTTATTTGCACAGATACATTGCTGTGATAATTTATGGGGCTCGTAGATGCAAAAGTGTGCTGATTGATGTGGATAAACGGATAATGGATAATTCACGTCTAAGTATCAGTATTCACATTCTGCTCTAATCGGTGGGCAACTGAAGGTTCCAAACTTCACAGAAACATGAAAAATTTAAGAGTTGTGTTTGTGTGAGTATGGGCATTTAAACTGTATTTGCAGCTTCAACACATTTACTACTCCTGTTCGCCTTGTTAGAATGAAATTGCTGTTTCGGTTTCAAAGTACGATTACCCTGGTATAGCTCAAGTAAGTTTGCTGTTTAATATAAACGGATGATAATATAGGTACCAGAATATGGAGATTTTCAGCAATCTTGTAATGTGTCACGAGCTAAACTCCAAAGTGTAAAGTTCTGCAACCGATACCGGAGCTTTTGCAGTTTATTTTATAGAGGGTATGTAATGTAAAAAGTGGCAACTTAGTCAGCAATTATGAATACTTGCATTCATTGGTTTGGTCCCACAAATGAAACTCTAAACCTAAAAGAAATCCAAGCAACTTCAAAGATAAGTTGACTTTAGGTAGGAGCTTCTACAGCAGATATTCTGAGCACTTGAGACCATTAATATTTTTATTTGAAATTAGTAAATCCATAAGAAGGCTGAAGGTTTGACACTATTTGAATGTCCTATTATCAGATTAGTATTTTGAGTACCTATGTGATTTAGATTAATGAAAGTCAAGGTTCCTTTGCGATCTAAGAGTGGTTACCCCCCCTTGCCCCCACTCAAAAAAAAGGTAAAGCAAAGAAAAGAAAAAGAAAAAACGGAGGTTGTTCAGCATTGACCTTTGTTCTCTATTGACCAATGAGGTGTGTATTCGGTCCCTAAAATGATACCATTAGCATTCATTTCGAAGTATGTAGCTACCCATAGTAAGAGCCAATTTTTGGCGGTAACTACAAGTCCAAGTCCGCCCCCCCCCCCCCCCCCCGAGACCTGGGAACATTGGAATGATCAAAACACTTGTGCATTGTGTGACATAACTCAATAAACGGTTAGAGATTTGCTTGCCAAAGTTGAAATTTCAAAGATGCTTGGTGGTGGTGGTGGTGGCGGCGGCATCACTCCAAAAGGCTTGAAAGTTTCTCATAATTGGTCCATAGATCTATCATGTGACCTTTGTTATAAGACATTCACGGCTACCATTTGACCACCCTTTTCTCATTTTGGTTAATTTTTTAATGGGTTGGAGAATGGAGCCTCACAATTTGGGTCGGAGATCCCCTGTGGCTAGTTGGCTAGGTTGGTCCGACGTTGAACAAATTGTGCAATCCGGGGTTTTTCCAACACCAAAGCTTTTTTACTTCCAAACAGGTCGTCCGCTAAAAAACCATAGCCACAAAATTGTGAGACAAAAAGTAAGACATAGAAGAAAAGACAAAAGGAAAAAAAAAACCAAAACAAAGAAATGGATTTTATGGCCATGGGTGTTTTTCTTAATTGGGCTAGCCACAAAGCCCACCCTCCAAAAGGATAATAATCCACCTTGTAGTGAGAGAATATAAGGAGAACATGCTCACATCCACATGGTTGTCTAAATGCCAACGTTTCTTTTTCTTTTCTATCAACGGACACTATCCATTAGGGTACGAGTGTTTTTAGCTGTCCATTCAAGATTGCCAGTCTGGCCGTTGGAGAAACGGGGAGCTGGGAGTAGGATGACAACTGGCCATGTAGGTAAACATTCTATCAACAACTGATGTTTTTCAACAAGAATGAGAGTTGGCATGTGGACGGACAAATGGTTGGACGGGCGGACTTTGGCATTGTGTTCTAAATGTGTTCTTCGCAACTTCAATGAGAAACTTGGTAGGTGAAGCGCCACGGGGAGGTCACTCCATTGTCAAGTTGAAACCCACGTGTGAACAAAGTTTGCTACCCCTATATTATATGCCATAGATAATTTTAAACATTATGATATTTTTTCAATATATACATATCCATTGATAATATCTTTTGTATATTTTTTTGAAATTTTTAGTCATCACCATTTTTTCTAGTAATTGTTTTAGTTCAATTCTGCGTCATTCTAGTTAGAAACGGTATGTTTTCTAGAAAAAACAAATTATCAAATTTGGTTATCAATTTTTACTATGTAACAAATACCATGTATATGTACTCATAAATTTATTTTGGTAAAAGTTTGACCCATTTTGTTGATGCAACTTAGAAAAAGTAGATTTTTTTTGTTCGCACGTGGTGTTCAACTTGACAATGGAGTGCACCCCTCGGGTGAAGCGCTCATCTTTGCAACACTGCAAGCAATAAGCTCATTTTGCTTGCCTTTAATGTGCTTGGGGTATGCCACAAGGTAGTCCTGTGATGCCAGATATTAATGCGCAATCTTCGCCAATGACTTGTATAGTGAAGATGCAACATTTTTGCGATGGGCCTTTTGCGATGATTGGTCATCTTGTGATAATACAATAGGGTTATGAACATCACCAACAAAAGTTTGTGAGGACATGTCGATTGGTTCATGGGAGTCTATCACAATCGGTCCACATGCAACTCTAATGGAAATGTGATCCATGTTATCTCGGGGGGTTCACTCCCTCTTATATTTTGCATACACGTGCGTTCGGGACCTATTTATTGGGGGGCTATTTTACCTTGCAGAAAATATTATAAGGTATGGTATTTTTCAAAATAAAGGTGTGATGGTATTTTACATGTAATCATTTTTCACTATTTAAAAACCCCCTATATTATATGTAAGTTTTTTGCAAAATTTATCTACAATGAATATATTAGACCTTATTTTTTATCGCACGTTATTCTACGATTTTCGCCAGTGAACCCCCCGAGCATGTTATCCACAAGACCAATGATTGTAGAAGCAATAACATTGCAACATTGGTGTCACATGGTTGAGATTGTGCTTGTTGCTAGCCTCTTGCACAATGACACTCTTTGTTATCTGGATATATCGTAGACATGCTACTAACCGTGCATATTTGGGTTTCAAATGGTTTTCCACAAGGTGGGTTAAACTTTTTTAAATTTTTTTTTTAAATTTGTAATTAGTAAATGAGATGAGAGTATTGTGGTAAAATGAAATGACAATTGTATTTGAAAAGTTGTAACCTTTCTACAATCAAGTTCACAACTATATGCATCAATGTGTGATCAATGTGCCATTCACTAACTGTGCATGTTAGGTTTCACTAAAGGAGCTACAAATGTTGCCCTCTTCTTTGTAGGCATAGGAAATTGATGAGGTTTTGATATTGTCCTTTTGACTTGTGTAGCCATTTTCTTCTCAAGTTGTTGTTGAAATTTTTGCTTCTTTTTTGGCCATGGCAAGGTCTGCTCTTTTCATCTTCATCAAATTGCTACATCTACACCTTGCTATGTGATTCGACTGAAGGAAACTCCATGATGAGTGTGAGTTGACAGTGATGTTTTAGGTCATTGGCGCGGTCATGATTGAGTTTGAGAGACATCGGACGGTTGAGATTGCATGTGATATAATTTGACGGCCGATATTATAAGTACACGGTAAGTGGCATGGTGGAGTATCGTGACATGCACGATAAGTGGTGCTGCACGGTTAGTAGCATGTCTACGATAGTAATGTGCTTGGAAACCTTCACCATGTGCTTGTAGATCATTCCTTCGGATGCCACCGGACAATTACACTACGCCCACTCCGAGTGGAGGGAGTGTATGATTCAAACCTTTGGCTGATTGTTCATTGAGCCCACATATGCAACATCTTTGTCAATATAGATCAAGAAATTAGAATCGGGAATCGCATTTGCATGAATAATCACAAAACAAACTATTCCCCATATTTTTTGTTGCGTACATATCCAAACACCTTGCATGAACCGTACCAATAGTGAGTCACCAAATCGCTAGTCAAGTGATAGATGAGCCGATCCATGCGCCACCCAATAAACCTCTCTTTGGCAGAGTTTAGAATGTTTTTGAGGTTTGAATGATACAATTTAATTGCCACATTGGTATTTCTGTCATGATCCTCTTTTTTCACAAAAATAATACAATCAAGAATGCACATAAAACACTAGACTCTGAACCTCCAAAGTTTGTATATTTCAAACGCTTTACAACTTAATTAAAAAATTGTGGTTGCCTATGAGCTCAAACCACCCAACCATAGGAGAGAGAGACAAAGATCCTCTATCCTCCCCCGAGCTCCCCTTTATGTCAAAACGCTACTTTTACTTTTTATTTCTCATATAGAAAGAGTTTTCTATTGATAGCTTTATATTTGGTTCCATTATGAATCTTCTATCTTTTGGCTCAATCACAATCCACTAGTTGGAACTATCTAATTCCAACTTGATCCAATCATCCATTCTCCAAATTGGAACTGTTTAATTCCAACTAGATTCATTTACTCATTGAGAGTTTTCTAGCTCCCATGAATAACATCCATTTGCTACGAGTTGTCTAACTCCGATTCATAGCTTCTAGTTGGAGTTATCTAACTCCAATACACAGATCTTCTAGAGGGAGGTGTCTAACGCCCAGTTGGAGCTGTCTAACTCCAACGCAAAGATCTTTGATTGGGAGTTGTCTAATTCCTGTGCGCAATTCCTTCATGGGTTGTCTAGCCCTTGTGCACCATTATTTCTTAGGTTGTATGACTCCAAACACCCTATGCTCACATGCTACGTACAACAAAATATGATTAGTATTTATCTTTTGCTTGATTAAACCTTTAATCTCTTAATCCAAGTATATCACAATTTGTTTCCAGCATGGGTATCTTGGCTCTCCATGCCTTGTTCATGTACCTCATGAAGGACACAACTCGGGGCTGCATCTTGGCAATGATATCCAACTATAGGTATGCCCAATCAATAGGGTCATCATCAACCTTCAACCCCTTTCCCATACATGAATTCCCCCACCATCCTCAAAACAATAGCCCTTTCTTAAATTTGGGTAGTATTCTTAACAAAGCTTTCAACCAATACCTTTCTTACGTGCCACAAACACAAAAAGATTCTTGCATCTAGTCACACTAGATTGGCATGAGTATGAGAGTCGGACAATTGAAGAGCTTGGGACAATCAACAAGGATTAACATGATGGTAATGGCATAATACCTCAGAGTGTTTATTTTTGCTTGGGTGTTATCCACAATGATGGACGACGAGCTCCATGACAAATGTATACCCTTCATTCTAACATTCAAAATTCTACAAGACAAGCCATGGGTCTTTCTCACAAGTATGAGATGTGACAAAGAAGGCAATAAGATGCCATTCCTCCCACAAGGTCGACATTCCCAACATTTAGAAGCTATGTGCAGCCAAAGACAGGGCCTTTTTAGATGGGTATAAGTTCCATGAAATTGGCTTTGGCATTTGCCTTTTGAGATGGTTTTTGAGATGAACCAAAGTTTGGCCTTAGTCGGATAACCAACAAGAATTGGCCACATGTGGAAGGTAATCACAGGGCATAGCACTCTCCCAACCATTCACTTGGTGATTTATAATAAACAGATAGATAGATAGATAGATAGAAACTCCGGTCCCTCTTTAGAGGGGCTTATAATAAACACATGTTACATGAAAATGATTAACCTTGGTTTTTCAGAGTATTTGAAAGGTGCTACAAAATATGCAAAATCATAAAATTACCTAATTGAATGGGTCATGAATTGCTTGTGAGCAAGATATTACCCCCCCCCCCCAACAATTCCCAAAATACTCTCGCTACACGTGGTTTACATAAGTCACACAAAATGTTAACCATGTGGTTCCTCCAATCGTCGAACACCGTCACCAAATATAGAGGATACTACATTCAAATATATCAAACTCATGTTGTCAAGGTATTACATTGAAGGATACTCACAAACAACAAAGGATGCCGCAATTCGTCCATGGACATTGAAAGAAGAGACTCACCCATATTTAACTTGTCCCAAAAATTGGAACACTATTGTAGCCGAACATGGTCAACATCTCCAACCGCCATTTGGTTTAAATGTCATCATGTTGTGTTGTGTCTAGGTTCATGGTAAAACACATGCGTCCACATGCAAATACCGATAGGGTCTAATTGATTCTTCTCCCGTAGCTCTTTGGCACATTTGCAACATACATTATGCACGTCAACAAACAAAACAAATGTGTCGTACACAATCACACCATTTGACATGGTGAGTTCCCTCACTTCTTTTGTGTGTTGTCCCATAATTTGGAATGGAGACAATCTAAGTGCATGCATATGCGCAATCTTCCACATGATATCCTCAGACAATCTAGTACGGAGTGCATACCATTGTACTATGGCAGTGTTTTCCGACTCCGTTTAGGTAGTTGATGTTTTCGTATATCAACTCGCATAATTCACCATCGAGGTACAATTTCTTTGCAACAAAGTAGTATTAACAACCCCTCTTTATTGAATTCTCTGATATGGTTTTACTGATTCATTTGAATTTCAACCTAGTTTTTATGTTCACAAAGAACGCGTTGTAGGCTGGTATCACCTTCTTGTTGTGTCTCCTTGCATGTTGTATGTTCTTTTGGTTCTTGCTTTCTTTCTGTTCTTATGAGTTCACTTTAGGAATGTTTGCATGTGTTGTGATACTATCATGTTCTTGTCTTCAAGGCCAAAATGACAACAATATATATAATACAAACATTGAGGCGCACTACACATATGAAAAACACCAAAAATCATCATAAGGACAACCATAAAAATTTAGGTCAACTCCAACAACACTATATAATATGTGTCATGCACACAAACCACGGCTAGCACTACACTATACCGGTAAAACTTACCTAACAATATTTGCAAAGTTTTTGGCCCTTATAGCTCAGGGCAAGTGTGATAGGTTGTGAGCCATCCAAACTGCTTGCGGTTTGAGTTAAGGCTCAATGTGTAATTAAGAAATGAAGTCGGTTGTTAGAAATTAGATTAATATCAATTAGTTAGCATTGTTAGATGATTAGGCAATACACAAAGATCCAGTACAACGTCGAGCGGATGACATCGTATGTGGATGAAGGTGTGTGCGGATGAAGGCGTTGAGTAGATGAATACATATGTTGTATTGTTGCTATCACATTGTTTCTTCTTGCATTGTTTTTTGTTGTATTTTTTTGGGTTGTTGAGGATTTTGCGACATTTGAGGCTTAGAGGCTTAGAGGTATGACATAGAAATAGAGTTAGTGGTTAGAGATAAAATAGTTTAGTCGTGATTGGAGTATTAGTTTGGAGGGTGGCAGAAGACCACCCATCCAAATATTGTTCCTCGGAAGAGTGGCTTAATCCTCAATCCATCCATTATTCTGCCAACCCAACCAAAGATGGGCGGTGTGAAATTTGATAGAAGTTAGGTACCTTGAGCCAACCCCCCCCCCCCCCTTTTCCCTTTGCAGTAGAAACTACTAAGTATGATGGATAAATTTTGGATGAAGTTAAAATGATTTAGAATGTATGAAAAATAATTTTGTGATGAATGAAATGATAGACTTAAGATGAACTTATGATGGTTTGCATAGATGAATGTGATACACAAATGAATATGATGCATTTGGATGATTGTAGGAGATAAAAGGTCATTGCTTGGAGGCACTAAAATAGTCCACCCAACCGGCCAATCTTGTGGGTAGTCACTTTGATTTGAGTAGCAATTGTCGCCACATTTTTCTTGTGGACTTGCAGGGGTAATGAAGATGTAATTCTCCTTTGCAATGAAATTTTTAAACCAAAACCATCAGATGTCAACAAGTTGATTTGTCTTGTATATACATTTTCCATTGGTGATATGTTTTATCTAAACCAAATTCTCTATAGAGAAGTGTCCATCATAAGGCTCCCAAATTCTTTCCTTAAGCACCATAATGGGATCGGCTTGATATAGTGTATATCTATTTATTAGTTACCTTTGTTGTCTTTAATTCCAAATATACATGACTATATGTAAGAATAGATAATTATAATTTTAACTAGATTCTACCATCTGTAAGATTAGAAGACTCCACCTTGGGGAGCTAATAGTTCCAAAAGGTAAAGGGAAGTTATCCACTAGTTGGATTTGTGGTGTTAAGAACATTTAATTCACCTCAAAGGCATGGAGGAAGAGCTGATTAACTATATACTTGAGGACTAGTTGAAGGAAACTTTCACTCTTAGTTCCTACAAATATGTAAAGCTCAAGGTTGTGTGGATCATTTTAAAAAATATATAATTTAAAATAGAAATTTATTAAATATTTTATTTTGTTAATAATAAAAATTTAAAGAAGTTACATTTGTTTTTCCCTACAGGCGACAAGATTGATGACACCCAAGTTAGCCTCCGTATCATGCAGTGATACTAATGGAATGTGATTATGTAAAGACTGCTTGATTGAGGTGTTTAAGCCATGTCCCATAATTGTAACTAGGATTTTTGTGCACCCAAAGAGAGGAATGATATGCTTGATGTGGTCGGAGAGCTTGAATACACATGGTAGTCGACACTTAGTTTGTTTTTTCGCAACCAACATTGATGTGCATGATGTGTGTTACCAAACCAATGGCACCATGTTGTTCAATGACATTAAAATTGTTAAAATTGTTGTGTGTTTGTTGGTTAGTGTATGTCAACAATCTCATACATGAAAGGCATGTCCATCACCGACAAATGTATTAACTACACCTACAATAAAGATATTGCGAGTGAATCTAAAATTGTAAACTGAAAATTTGTTATATGACACAACCATCAAAATAGTCAGATGTGACAACGAGAACTTTGGTATCTAATGTGATGCACAATCTTGCGGCATTCAATGGTTCTTCGCCATGTTTGAAACAAATTTCAATGAATGTATGTGCATATTAGAACATAAGAATGCATAATAATACAAATTTCATGTTCACGACCTAAACCTAACCCTAACCCTAAGATATTGGATACAAAACCCAATTTCTTGGCAAAACACTAGTCATAAAATATTCCCAGTTTGCTAACATGTCTTTCCACTGGTCTATTTGGCGACAACCAATTTATGTCAAGTAGTGCATCATCCCTAGTTTGCCAATGCTCTGTCATGAATGCATGTCTTTTCCATTGGTCATCGAGTTTGGATACGATGACCCAAAAATATATCAAACCATTATTACAAATTCAACATAAACATATATTTAAGGATCTAAATGATGCCCAAACAATGGACAAAGTTGATATTATTTATCATGTGATTCAATCATGGTGGTTGTTATCTATCATTGCAACAAAAGAAAGCATTTTTGGTCTCTCCAAGTGGTTGTAATTGTGACAATCCCGTTATAAACAATGGGGTGGTCATATGCTTATTGTAAGTTCATTATCAAATCATACTATTGAATGTTATTTCATATTGAAAAGCTAAGGAATTTATTTAACATTTTTTGTGTTGTTCACAAAATATAACAATAAATGAACGTGCAAAGATGCCAACATGTAACCTTGCAGAGATTGTGCACAACAAGTGCCTACAATAATCCAACAACAAGATGATTTGGTTGTACGAAACAACGGTCGATGATTTGATTTGTGCATTCATGCAGTTTGAAAATTACAAGTCGTGGTTGAAAGATGAATGTATTGGTAATGGGCCCGATTCAACATCCTTGAAACTAAAGACTGCAACAAGGTGTGTATATCCCAAAATTCTCACAAATGTCATAAAATTATTTCTTGGGGCAGAGGATCTTAATACAAGGGATTTTGCCTTGGAGAACTTGAAGTTGTTTGGATCTACCAAACGAGAGCTACACCTACCACCCGCCGGTGTTGATTGTGATTCACATTGACCCAACAAAATGAACTACTCAATTCATCACCTTAACGGTCGTGCTAAATGGGTATGCATTGAGGAATCTTTGAATTTTGCAAAGCATGGTGTAATTCATATCACATTAGTTTTAGAGACAGATTACCTTGCTTCACAACGGCACATTACTAAATTGCCCCCTAAGACAACCAAAATTTGTTGGGCAATGCAAGCCAATACATTTACTTCATGCAATGTCAAAGTCGGTATTGGAAAACATGGCATTGTTGCTCCAACTTACAAAGGATTGAAGGAGTTCCATTCCACCAACAATGTCAAGTATGAGTTTTGGTTATGCCTTGACAACATCAAGAAACGGTAAGAAGAAATTTGTTGTACATTGGCCTATAATATCCAACACATGGTTGGTGAAGATAGGTATGAATATCTTGAAGGAAAAGGTGTTCGCGCTCGAAGATGCCATGTTCCAATTGCAGCAAAGTGAGGTCCTCTCACCCTAGCGTAGGCTTTCAACAATTGCAACATTCTCAATCCCTCATTCTCATTTTCATGTCCACCCAACCTCCAAGTTCTCAAAGGTAGTGTGTCATAATCCAATTGCACCCACAATGGATCACAAAAACAAATGGGAAAGCGCTGGACTCATGAAGGGTCATTATATGGTTGGAGTCACTGCCATTTCATACCCCGGACTTGTAGTGATAATCAACATTGTTTCCAAGGAGGACAACTCCTACTGCGTCACAATCAATGACATCCCTCATTGCACATGCCCAAACTTCACAAAAATGTCTTCTCAAGCTTTAGGAAAACGAGGAAAACGGGTGTATTGCAAACATCTTTATTATGTGTCTAGATTTTGGTGCAAGGTGGACTACAACAATGATAAATTCATTCTTGCCCCAACTTTCACCTACAACGAGGTTATTTGACTTTTTGAATTTGTTGATGTTGTAGGGAAAGAACGATGCTCCAAGTGATGTGTTCAACCGCATGTTTATAATTTCCATAAGTGACATTTATTGGTATGAATTGGTATAATAAAAATTAGCAATGGTTTGATAGTTTGTTCAAGTATCCATGGTAATAGGCCCCCAACACTCTTGTTCTTTCGCAATGTTATAACTTTACACTTGGAAAATGCATTCAAATGAAAACCAAATTTTCAAGTGTGGACCCTAAGACCGTGTGTATTTACCTAGTTTGGCTTCATCGTTCACATGTTCACCACTCACTGTTCACCGTCCCTCTGTCGTATGCTACTATTCCTTGCAACGTGGTATTTTTTTGGCTATTGACCACCCCCCAAAAAATAAGACTTACTAAAATTCAACACTTTATATTATTTTAGTTATTACAATTTTTTTGACATGGTCAGTTTGTCTTTTGCTAAGACAACCTATTTAGGTTTTCTTATTGTATAATTTGGGAGACCATCAAACATTAAATACTTTTGGCCATGTAGGGTTCCATGTCACTTTCTCATTCATTTTATTGACATGCTCACCCATGATCACTTTTCTTTTTGGATGACCTTGTTCACATTACTCAATTCTCAACCAATGTGAATGTAAACATGATCTTATTCATGAAATGCCCCATCTTTAGGTTTTTTATTTGTTACTAATACCATGCCCACATTAGGACCATCGATCAATCAATGAGAGTGTTTCCATCTTGATAGGAGTTTTTGTCTTGTATGCGCTAGCAAAACTGCAGCATGTTACATCCAATGAGGTTACTATGAGTAGGACAAAAACTTACTGGTAATAGTAAAGTTCAAAAAGATATGTATTTTCCCTATCAAGAGGGACTCCTCCAGTTGTCCAAGGCCAACGACTAGGCTCTAGTGCGGGCATGGTATAAGTAACCAATCGGTCCCCTAGTACAAAGACACAAAAAAAGAACATGGTTTTCATTTTTGGAACACAAAAGGTGCATGGCCACTTGACTAGGTTTTCGGTCAAGAAGAGAAAAGATTTCACAACCGGGAATCGAACTGCCACAAAGGAAGAACATTGAAAAGGCAAAAGGGTTGGAAACAAAAAAAAAAAGGAAAAAAAAGGAAAAAAAAAAGGGAGAAAAACTCAAGTCGATGATTCGCTAAGGAGGGATCAGGTCGAAGCGAAGTGCGTGGCCGCCGGGACCGGCCTGCGTCAGTGCGCGTCAGTACGCATCTGTCCGCGGCCGTCTGCCCACTGTAATTGACGTAGGTCGCGGCCAGGCGCGGCAGGCGCTTGCCATAAGAGACGCAAGCGTCCGCTTCGTCGAGTGTTCCACCGACCACCATCCCCCACAGCCACGGCCCTCCCCTCCCCCCTCGTCGTTGTTGCTGTTTTCGCAAACCCTCGCGCTCCGGATCGCACACACCGGGCATGCTTTCGCATCGCCACATCTATTCCTAGCACGCTCTGGTGCCTCAGGTCCTTGCCGCCGAGGAGCCGGAGGGGGGCCGCGAGGTGGAGCGCCATACATCATGTCGACCCCGTCGAGGAAGAGGTTGATGCGAGACTTCAAGCGGTTGCAACATGATCCGCCCGCAGGCATCAGCGGCGCTCCACAGGATAACAACATCATGCTATGGAACGCGGTCATCTTTGGGTAATTCCCTCCCTCCCTCCCTCCCCCTTTCATACATGCAATTTGTCGGTATCCCTCCGCAATTGTACTCTACATGTTCTGAATGCTTCTTTCGTTTGTTTGCTATGGCATGTTCTCTTGATGTGTTCTGATTGATTCGTCCATGTGTCTGTGGCTTACGGTCTTTCGGTTGATGTGGTGGTAAGCACTTGAGGACAATCGGGCAGGGGAGTTAGGGTTTGCAATTGGTTTTGGCGTGATGTGTATCGTTTCGTTGTCATGAGGAACGTTCTTGTACGGAGAGTCCGAGGAACGTTAAACCACTTCGGTTCCTCGGCCTTTCCTTCCTATCTCCGGGACAGTTTGGTGGAGTCTTGCTATTGGTGTTCCTGGTACTGTAGAAGGTCATGGTGCCACATGATGGTCATGGCGATGTGTGGCGCATTTAAGGTTTTCTTTTTTTGTAATTTTTGTAATTTTTTGGCACTTCGTTTGGTTCAGTTTCTTTCCTTGGAAGAGACGGTTGTTCCTGGAGATATGGTTGCACTAGTTATATTTTGGAGTTACTGAATTTAGAGGGGTTTTCTGTTGTCCTGTCACTGGAAGTTTTGAGGGTATATTATTGGATAGATCGCTTAAGAATATTTTTTAGGTTTTCTCTAGCTACGATTATGTGTCGGTGTTGGTGCCATTTTGTTATGGGAGTAGTCTAGTTTTTGTATTTTCTTAGTCCTTTACACTTGCAAGGATTATATTGAGCACCTTGAGAGAAGAAAGAGCCTGCCCAATTTTCGTAATTTTCTTAAGAGCAAAACTTCATTGTGTTTTGGTAGATGTTGTTGTTGATGGTTACTGTAGGATGTGAATTGTTTGAATGTGGACAGAACTGACGCATTCTGTCTCTGATCCTGTGCAGCCCAGATGACACTCCTTGGGATGGAGGTATTTGCTCTTTAATCCTCCATTTTTTGGCAAATTTATCTGTAATTCTTGTTTGCACCAGTTAGAGGAATTTATTGGGTGAGACATTGCAGCAGTGTATGTAATATAGTCATCATGACCTAGTTTCGTTTTTAAAGTTTTCTTTTGGCTCCTCTGTTTCTAGAGTTTGAAATTATTACTAAGATCATCAATCTGATCAGTGCATCTTTATGATTCCTATTTGTGCTATCAGGTACTTTCAAGCTGACCTTGCAATTCACTGAGGACTATCCAAATAAGCCTCCCATAGTTCGGTTCGTCTCCAAGATGTTCCACCCAAACAGTATGTACCCTTGCCCATTGTCTCAGTTCCTAATGTGTAAATTTTTCAATGGCATGTTCTTAATCTTGACATGGAAGAGTCAACTGTGAATCTTGTTGTATTTGAACGAGAACTTTAGGGTTTAATTGTAGTTCTTGGTGTTATTTTAGCTGCAGCTCTGGGGTTTACTGAATGCAGGTTACAATTTTAAACATAATTTACTGTAATTCAATATTCTCATGTCAAGTCTGCTGTGTCTCAAAATTCTACATTGCATTTATGGAAATTCGAAATATTTTCTGACAGTTGACAATTTTCTTTTGACAGTCTATGCTGATGGTAGCATTTGCCTAGACATTCTGCAAAATCAATGGAGCCCCATTTATGACGTGGCAGCAATCCTCACTTCAATCCAGGTATAGTGCTCTCTGTGCTTGCTTGGTCTAGTGTTCTGAAAATATTGGGGAAGCTTATCTCTGGTACTTAGTTCTGTAGATCATAAGTACAAGATGGGCCCACTTTTTGAGTCGATGGATACAAATGTGTACCTGGTTCAAGAGTTTGACTTGGTCGAGAGATCATTATGGTTGCTAAATTCAAGTGTATGTAGACTTCATAAGGAATGAGAAATGTAGATTCACAGTCAGTGTGCACTTACAAAGCAATATAGCATTGCAATTCTGCACTAAATGTGAAGAGGTTCTCATGTGTAAAAGGTTGAAAGATAGAAAGTAGCAAATTCTGCAGCTGCATCCACAGGTTTCTAAGCTTTCTAAAGGTTTAGGCTAGGTGCAATTTGGTATTATTAAATTGAGGTTGAGATCAGTCCTTGCTCTGATTCAGCCATGTTGACAACCTCTATCCCCAAGTGATGGATCTGTGTCACTTTGTTATCATAAGGTGCAGTCATTGCTCATTTGTGGATCCCTGAATATTGATGGTTTACAATTCTTTTGCAGTCATTGCTATGCGATCCAAACCCAAATTCTCCTGCAAACTCAGAAGCTGCCCGCATGTACAGTGAAAATCGCCGTGAATATAACCGGAGGGTACGTGAGATTGTGGAACAAAGCTGGACAGCAGAGTGAAGCCCAGTGACCTGGAAGCATTGTGCTTTCAAGTGTTCTATTTGAGTCCAATTTCATGCAGTGACTCAGGAAATTTGGAAGTCTATAGGTGGGGAGCAGTTTCTTGATTGTAATATGTTGTTGAACTTCTGGACTCCATTATATGTCGTGGTATTACCTATCCTTGTTTGAAAGCCCTTCTCAAAGAGGAAGTTGCAGACCAGGGCGAAGTTTCATAAATCTTGTCCCTGGTGTCGGTGGCTGGATGGGCTTAATACTACAGACATCCCTAGGTCGGAATCATTGTGGCTAGGAGCTGAATTGTTGTGTAGTTGGTTTGGGAGTGTGGTAAAGTTGAGCTTCTGTAACAGCTGGATATCAATGGTACAATTTTATGAGCATGCTAATATGCTATTGCTCTACTGTATGGGTTCTACCTCTCTCCACGGGAAGGTGTCACTCAGGTTTAAGGATCACTTTGTAAGGGTATCAGAGTGCTGAAATAAACTCCTGGACCTCCTTTTGCCAGTTTCTGTACAAGTGTCTTGATTGGGCTGTTGATGAACAGGGAGGAATTTGCTACTTATGTTGAGCAATTTCTGTTTGAGCAATTTCTGTTTGAGCAATTTCTGTGCAAGATATGAGTGCTCTAGTCTATTATGCTATTGAGCTGCTTACACTATTTATAGCAAATGTATGAATAATTCGAGTTGTATCCAGTGTGAATTGTGTGTTTTATCATTGCTTGTTGCTCTGTAACCAATTCAGGTGGATACTTGTTCTATCGAGCATTATGCTTTGAAATTTTCAGCTTTAGTATACATATGTTGACCATATTGATGTTGCGAATAATGCAAGACTGTAGTATGCTTTTCACTACGGAGCTTGTGGATTTCAAAAAATTGTGACAGTAATCATTTGGTAAACCACTCTCAACTCAGGTAAAACACATTCTTATTTTATCTCTTTTCAACTTAGAAGCCTACTGCCAAAGAAAATAGAGTCTGCCCTCTATTAAGTGTTATCGTTTCTAATTCGGGGCAAACATAAACCCCCAACTCTGGAGAAATATAAAATGGTACATGTTTTTCCCATGTCAGGTACTGGCGCCTTAAGGCGTCACCTTTCTTTTGGTGACCCCTATTTTTAATACTTAACCCCTCAACAAGTGAGTGCAATGGGCTGATGAGTGAGTCATGTTAAAATTGATTAATCAGATGCGGCATTAACTATAAAATAGCACCACTTTGGCTGTTCATAATACCAGTGTACAAAGGATGCAATAACACTTTTAGAAGAGCACCAACTTTGGCCAATCACAATGGCTGATTGGGAATCTATCCACCCAACGAGGTGGTGTACGAAGTGTTCCACAAAAGGAGGAAAACACTTTTAATAGAAGATCCTCAAGTGCAATAAAATTGATTTTGTGATGAGTCTCACTTAGCAATCCAACATCAATAGATCCCCTTAGTGGAGATTTCTCTTTCCTTAAGATGATTTTGCGAATTTTTGTAGGTTGCACAAGTTTTTTAAATTTTTAATTAATTTTGTAGACTTTGTGTTGACTTGCAAATCTATGGAATTTAAAAAATTTCAAGCTATGTATGTGGCTTTCTTGAAATATAATTTTTTTTCTTAAAGTGACACTATGAGGCCTCAATACCTTAGGAAGATAAAAATAAGGAGGATTGCAATTTTTTAGGTAATTTTATTCCATAAATTGTAATTTGTGTGAATTGTTGAAGCCAAAAGTTGGCTTGATACATTACTAATGTCTAGAGTTGCCATAACCGCTCATTTTTTTGACAAATTTCTCCTCACTTTAGCACTCAATACCAGGGACATGATTTATGGCAACAACAATTCTACAGTGACGAGCATAATTGTGTACTCAATTGAGAACTTCAATTTCGGCAAGCAATCTTTGGCGATTGAAATTTGATATCATCAAAGTAATTAAGCAAACTATGTGTACAAAGTAGTCTTCTTCATGTATGTAAAAAGAAAATTTCAAAAAATAATAGGGTTTCTGACAATAGCCATGTCAAAGCGGCTAGGGTTTACAAACTTAGTTTTGTTTGGAGCCACCAGATGAACTTCAATTTTCATTTGCATACTAATTTGCGCTTAATTTCGTTAGATCATTAGTGCATTGTGATGCTATGCAATTGGAGATTGTGTAGTAGTGAGCATTCGTGCAATTGCTTATGTATGCCTTGTTCATCTACGTTGCAAAAGTTCCAAGCGTTGGAGCAACTTCGGAATGGCAATTCAACACAAAAAGTTGCGGATGCAATTGGGATGAAACAATCTTGGGTATTTAGAGATCGTGGGGGAGCTTGAGAGGCAAAAAAGACGGCGCCCAAGACACCTTACTACAAGAGAGAGGCGGAGATAAGTCACCTTGCTTACGGAAAGGCGTTTGGGAGTTGCATCAAAGGTGGGAGCAGAGATTCGAAATGAATAAGGTAGAAATGTGTCTGATTTAATTGTGAGACGTGCTTTGCCATGGGAAGGTTTCACTGCATATGTGCAATAGGAGCCGTTGTTGACAAGAAGACATGTTCAGGCACGGGTGAGGTTTGCTCGCATGTATGCAAATTGGACCGTTCATGATTGGAAACGCGTTATTTCCAGGAATAATACGAAGATAAACAAGTTTAATTCCAATGATAGGTCTTTGTGTTGGATAACAGGTGGAGAGCTTGTACAACCGCAACATGTCCAACAAACAGTGAAACATGGTGGTGGACATATTATGATTTGGGGTTGTATGACAACCTTTGGACCTAGAGCTTGACATAGAATTGAAGGTATAATGGATCAACACGTGTACAAATTTATTTTGGAAAACTTCTTGTGGTTTACAATCATGCATTACAATTTGGTTCCAAGCAATGTTGTGCTTCAACAGGATAATGATCCAAAACACACAAGTAAGAGGGTGCAAGAATGGCTAAAATTGCAACCATTCCAACTTCTCGAGTGGTGTGCTCAATCACCAGATTTGAACCCCATGGAGCATTTTTTGGCTCTTCTCAAATGATGTTCAAATGAATTTTCTACACCTCCACGAGGAATTGAAGAGTTGTGGATTGTATTGGATGCTAGAAGCTATTGGACAAATTATTAAAGTTCAAAGAAGTAGATTGAACAATACTGAGTACTTGTATATGGGTGGTGATTGTAAATTGTAGAAGATTATCTAGTTTCCAATATGATGTATAACTATGCATATATATACATAGCTCTATTTTTTTTAACTCACTTTCTAACTTTGCAAAAGAATATCTACATTATCTGTGATGGCTTGTCGAAGTTGGCTTCTTCAACAAAGTACTCAATTTCATTCGTCATTGTATGGTGATACCATAACCAAAGTTGGAGATTTGGGTTAGGGTAAATGACCCATCTCAACCAATTAAGCAGTTTAGCATTCTACAATATGGGTATGATGATGAAAAAAAATTGCCCATGTAGAGAAAGAATTAAAAGAAAGATTCATATTTGTGCAAATTTTGATCCTCAAAAACAAAATTACTGTGAATTTTTGAAGTGAAGATTTTGTTTCTTTTGTTCTGACCAATGGTTGGTTATAAAATTGATAATGCTTGATTCTTGTAATTGTCAACTGTGGCACCTAAATATGGTTTCAATGTACACCTCATACCATGCTACCCAAGGATTGATAATATGTGGTTGAGGCATCTGATTGTAAATAATCAACTAGTTCACTATCAATTTTTTGCAACAAAAACTCCGTATTCCCGCTCATCTCCAAACCCTAGTTCAATATTCCTCCATATTCCACTTTTCCCCCAACAACTACCTCAAGCTCTCCAACATTTTGTTGCGTAGGCTACGCATGTTGCACATGGTATAGTTTAGGAAAATTTCCCAAGTGCATGACAAGCATAGCAAAGGCATCCAAGACTTATCTACAACTAATTCAACCCTGCAAAACCATCAGACTTTAAAGTAGCACAAATCATGAACACGTTTTCTAAAGACTCATTGTGTTGCATGCTTGCAAGAAGGGACTACACACAATCTCCTCGACATTGATAACCAATACAAAAAGCTTGGTAGCTTCTCCTATGATGTGAATAATGTATGTGCAACTTAAATACAATAAAATAAAAAGTGTAATTCATTAATACATTGACTTTCCATTCTTGTGACCAAACTACATCAATAGATTAAACCGTGTCATGCACTACCATGATCAGTCAAATCTGGATATGAAGAAAGGTTCAAATGAGGTCCGGTTCAAAAGATCAAATAGCATATATATGTGTACACACACACACACAACTACCTGCTATTCAAACTTCAATTGTTGCAAGATTGGTCTTCAACACCCTTTCAATACACGGGACAAACAAGTGGGCTTGTGCAAGGCTAGCTTTTAAAATAAAACTATGTCTAATTATGGAGGATGATGGGTGAAGTTTGACTTTTGCGAAGGTGACTAACTCAATTAACATAAAGGCGCGGGAAATCGCCATGTATAACTCACCGACCAAATTAAAATGACTATACCAACGATTAGGGACCAAAAATAGGTATATGATTAAGGAAGCAAACCGAATTAACCTCATCTACCTTATAAGAACATTGTCATGCATGAAACAACCTCTATAGCTTCAAGAGACACATGAAATGGGGCACACATTTTGGATTTGAGATTCACCCCTAGAGTTGCTTCATTTAGTCTAGTTTGTGTGTCAAACTACCCAATTCTTGTGCCTTCACCCAAGACCACAATCTCTCCATGTATGAGCTTGACTATCTTCCTTATCTTCAAAGTTCTTTCATTTTTTTCACTTTCCCACAAATATTTTACGTTGGGTGGGAGTTCTACCTTCATCCAATGAAATTTGTGTACCTAGTACTAGTTTTTATGCATTTGTGCAAATAAGCCATCCTCACTTCCCACCTCAAATACTTATTGATAATCCAGCAAGGTCTAATTTTGTTAAACATCCCCACCCTCCAAGCCTTATTGATAATCCAGCAAGGTCTAATTTTGTTAAACATCCCCATCCTCCAAGCCTCTGTAATATGCAATGATCCCCCAAATGTGTTGCAAGAATCCTTGGGTGAGTGTAAGCTACTATTGTGTTCACAATCTGTCATTTTGGTCAGTTTAAGGTCTAAATTGTTTTTTCCCCTCTCTAAAATTGTCCGGCAAGATTTCTGGTCATTATCAGTCAAAATCATAGTGTTTCCAAGGCCAACCGGTTACATGTTTACATCCTCCGGTTTTTCTTTATTAGTTTGAGGTAGATTCCATAAATTCCTCTAAAATGATGGATAGTTTTCCTGAAGTCTTGAACTTCAACCAGTTTTTCCTCAAACTCAACCAGTTCTCAAACTAGCGGTCGGTTCTCCCCGTTCATTGCGCTCTAATTTCTCGCGTACATGCTGGGTTATGCGGTCGCAAATAGTGGATGTTTGGCCATCTTCTTTGAGTCTAGATGCCCGTGCTTGGGTCTCTTTTTCCTGGGCTCTTAAGGTGCTATGATTCATGCAGGAAGACTATCACTTTCTATATTTGACATGTGAGGAATCTGGTAAATTTAATGTTGTTATAGATGTCTCGAATTTAGGTACACGAGCATCCAGTTCCTTTCAATCAGTGTGGAATGTATAGGCGGTATCCATTGTCGCCGGACCAATATGGCTTGTCGTGTATATAAATGAACATCTGAATTTGAAATCTGAACATGCCCTTTGTGACGGGCTTCAAATTTCCAATGTTCCTCACATTCGGTAATATCCACTGATCTACATTTCAACATTGTCATCAAATTGTAATGTCTTCCTGTTAGTTATTCAACTACCAGTTGTCTACGGCCGTTGATAAATAGATTGAATGGTTGTAGTCTGGTGTAGGCTATACGGCCATGTTCCAACATATTCAAAGGGAATGATATGTGGCACACGGTAGGAACCCAAGAGCCAAGATATTAGGGCATATGGTTCATAACTTAAATCTGACATTCCTGTCCACATGTATTCTTGAGTTACGTGACTTCTTTCGCTAGCATCCAGAGTCAGAAAAGATCAAGAGATCGTTCTACGGGCACCAGAACACCGTGCTTGCACATTGAGTGCGCAGCAGGTTGCCTGATATGCTACCCGCAATTGTGCATCACAATATGAAACAAAAAAGAATTAATGAAGGGAAGGATCAGATATACTGGCTTAGCTCGTAAGAGCAAATAGTAGATTTTAGAATCAGCGTCGATCATCCGGGGAAAGTGTCCTCATTTCCTTCCTCATGTAAGAAATTCAATACTTCATAATTACTCCACTTGTTGCAAGTTTCGCACATTGTCAGTAGACTATACCACGTCTGTCCCAGAGACTTACCAAGTCCTCTACGATCATACAAGAGAAACATCAAGCAAGCTGCATCCCAAATGTACGCTTGAGTTACGTGACTACTTTCGCTAATATCCAGAGTCAGAAAAGATCAAGAGATTTCATCTGCGGGTACCAGAACACCGTGCTTGCACATTGGGGATGCTGCAGGTTGCCTGAATTGCTACCCGCTATAATGTTTCAACACATAAAATAATTGATGAGAAGGATCAGATATACTGGCTTAGCTCGTAAGAGCAAATAGTAGATTGTGGAATCAGTGTCGATCATCCGGGGAAAGTGTCCTCATATCCTTGTATTCTCACAATACAAATCCAATATATCACATACATCGTAGACTTCATCTGACGAGTCTCGTTGCAGATCTTGTTGCATGGTATAACTGGACTACACCTATGCCTCCGGATGGATGGCTGACAGTGGAACCACAAAAGAGCACGAACAACACGCAAGTTTCTTCCTGATGTAATCTTGAGTTACGTGACTTCTTTCATGAAGATCCAGAGTCAGAAAAGATCAAGAGATCGATCTGCGGGTACCAGAACACCGTGCTTGCACATTGGAAGTGCAGCAGGTTGCCTGATATGCTACCCAGGATAATGCTTCACAATTTGAACACATAAAGTAACTGAGTAAAAGCATCACATAGACTGACGTAGCTCGGAAGAGCAAATAGTAGATCGTGGAATCAGCGTCAATCATCAGGGGGAAGTATCCTCGTTTCCTTCCTTCGGCGTGAGGCACACAGTTAACAGAAATCATCAAATACGGAAAGACTGCTCTACCTAACCAGCATTCCCAAATATATGACACCATTGTCGAAACCCAAGAAACAACTAGATTTTCATAAATGGATGACGCAAACATCAGGCAATGCCTAAAAGGAAAGACACCAGTGCCGCAGCGCAAGGCAATAATGCACAATCGCCAACACTGTAGCCAGAGAACCCAGCGAGAAACCCTAAACCTAGACTTGAAGGAGGAGATAGAATGATAGATGGCCAAGCTTTGGGAGTTCTTATACAAGCTCCACCGCACCCTAGGGTTTCATCCAGATGAGGATGAATGATGTTTTGGTTACGTATGGATATTCTTTTAATCACTGTAGCTTCATACATCCAAACTCCGTGATATCGACCTCCGCATGTCACCCAGTCTCTAAGATCCTGAAACCCTAGGGAACGGATGTTCTTAGGGCCATTTCACACACGAGACTGAGAGCCCGTGACCATTACACTTCAAGCATTCTCATTGGTGGAAAAGGCGGAGCCGGTCCAAGTTCACTTCACACTACGCTTGAGGGACCAACGGAGTATGTGAATACAAGATGGATGTAAAGTCCACATGGATTCCGGCCGGGGATTCGTGGCACTCAAGTAAAGTCATCCGGTAACAAAAATCGGATGAGTCCATCAAGAAGCTTGGATGGAGCTTACTTTAGTGAAACGCCTCCGAGTTGGCATGTAAGACCTATTTTTCTCCCTCATAGCTATTGTGAACTACTAGCTATTTTGTAAATATAAATTAGTTGGCAAGAGGCAACGATGTGGCATTGGATGCTCTAAGCCTATTTTCTAACCTCCCATAAGTTGTTTCCAAGGCCATGATGTGGCTTTGAATTCCACATGGTTATTTTGATAAATATCGCAAGATATCAACATGTGCAACATATAATTATGATGTGTTGTCATAGACTTTTTTTTGTTCATAATTCATTTATTTTGCACGGGTGTGATTGCTCAAACATTTGTAATATGTCATTATAATATATATCAACTTATGGTAAATTGGTGAACTCAAAAATAAATTCATTATTATTATTATATAAAATTTATTTGAAAATAATTAATATACACCATGCGATTTTAAAGATAACACAATATTTGATGAGGATAAAATCTTACAATATTTCAAATAGGTTATAGTCAGAAACTTATGATTTTCTGAGTATACCCCATCCATAACGTTATCCCACAAGTCTAATTCCAAATAACATACCATTTATTTATAGCTCATATTATATTACCTAAAAAATAAGATTGATTTATATATATATATATTTGTTGTATGTTTTATATTCTACGTTCATTGTTTCATTTTGGTCATTTTATGAACACTTGTACTAATATATCATTAGGATGACAAAGATAGTTTTAAGTCACAAAATTATAACCTCAATGTTAATGAGGATTTTGCAATGTTCTTGACCTCCAAGTTAATTACTTGCTTCATTGATGGTTTCACTTCCGGAATGAAATCCCAATCAATTGCTTACTTACTAATTGGAAGTGCACATATATATTGGATTTTAGACCTTGAAGTGAAGTGCACTCAATATGGGATTTGTAGTCAAGCGGCCTTCAAGAATGCAAGGGCAATGTTTTTTTTCGAAGTTGGGCGGGATGGGCAACAATTTTTTATTAGGTTTAGAGATTTCTTTAGAGGGTTGCCCTAGCCCGGATTTGACACCCCCAAAAGTTCGTGAGGGGGTATTTAATGTCCGCCCATATTAATTTCTTAAAAATAACCGGACTAGTAATCATAGGTTGGCAACGCATGATGCACCCACTTGTTTCTATATGAGGCATTTTTATTTTATCTAATCCCCTTTGTATTATTGCCTTAAGTATTAGATTAGACTAGGATCATTTAGAACTACTAAAACTTGATATTTTTGAAACCCTTGAGACAAGGAGCCAACAATGTGAGGTAGTGTCTAAAGTGGTTCATCTCATCCGCAAAGATGAATGAACTCTCACTAATGAAAATACATGAGTGCCACGAATCCCCGGCCGGATCGGTGACCACACTACATCATTTTGGAGGTGTGTTGGGACAACCTTTGGACACTTTCTTTTGAACTCTCACAATTTCATGGTCATGGCTCTTGGCTCGTGTGTGAAGTGACCCTTAGTTCAAGTCTCACTCCTTATTGTCACGTTTCTCTCCCTTATGTCATAGGATTTGCCATTAATGCAAACCATCAAAGAAGTCAACCCACATCCTCACATTTTGCCACGTGTCAATAAGTGGAGTGTCTTCTTCTTCTTTTGCTGCCACTTGTGAAATTGTTAGTACATGGAGTTTAGAGTGTATATGGATGGATGGGCTAAATGTTTTCTTGAATGCCCGGTTTAGACGAGCGCCTAGACAAAAGATCGTCGAAGGCCAAAATAACAACTTTATCAGGTGCATTATTCACACCGATTTTGTATTGGGATGAGCCACACAAACAATATGTGCACATGTAGGAGTAGAGATATCAAAGAACATACCCGAATGGTGTGCCAAGATAGACATACCCAAGTGGCTCATATAACCTAGGGTTTGGGGGAGAGGAACGAACTTAGGGCATGCCATACCCCTTTGGTCCTCATGCCGCATTGTTTTGCAAGGATAATAATAAGGGCCACTTCACACACGAGCCAAGAGCCGTGACCATGAAATGGTGAGGGCCTTTGACTTTCATCCAAAGGCCGTACCATGGTTGTTGGGCTGCCTGTTTTGTGTGGGGCCGGGTCCTCAAACATAGTGTGAAGTGAGAATGGACCATGTTGAGGGACCGTTGCATATTTTATTAGTGGAAAAAGAGGGGCAGCCCTACCACACTAGTTACATATCTTCATTCTCTCTTTTCTCACTCTCTTTTCGAGTTATACATTGGAGAGGAAGGAAAGAGAGCATGATGGATCACATTGAGAGAAGAAGAAGGATTCTTGTTGCATTAGCTTTATATTGGTGCTTGCACATGATTGTGCAACATGTGCTTGATATGCAAACATTGGCACTAAACGGAGAATGGGAAAATGCCCTGATTTTGAGCATTTGCTTTGAGGGTATGAAGATAAGCGATCGTAGTGTGTGGGCATTTGAGAGAAATGTAGGGTTTACGGATAGGTTGTTATTGGGTTCATTCACGGAAAAAATGTTTAAACAAAGAACTCGTGTATGTCACAATATATTCAAGTTTCTTTGTGAGAGGTTAGGTCCATATTTGCAGAGGAAGAATACACAAATGAGAGAGACAATTTCAGTTGAAAGTAGAATTGCAATGTCATTACAAAGGCTTGGGACTGAAAATACCTTGTGTACCGTAGGAGAGGTATATGGGGTGGCCGAAAGTACAATTTCAGAAATAGTTCGAAATTTTTGTAGATTGGTTAGAATTCATTTGCAAGGGACTTTTGTGCAATTTCCAAGTCCAGCTCGGTTTAGGGTTTTAGCCCAAGAATTTGAGGCTCTTCATGGAATTCCTCATATTATAGGCGCAATTGACGGGTCTCACATTCCAATTCTTGCACCTGTAATTGGGGGAGAAGATTATTATTGTAGAAAATCATTTCATTCCGCTTTATTACAAGGTATAGTAGATACAAAATGTGTGTTTTGGGATTACGAATTTGGATGGACAGGAAGTATGCATGATTGGATATTATTTCAGTTGACAAAAGTTGGAAGAGATTGCATTAAAAGAAAATTCTTACCTTATAAGCTGATCGGAGATTGTGCATATCTAGTGCGGCCATGAATTTACTATCCATTCAAAGGGTGTACAGAAAGATTAGAAGGCTACAAAGCAAATTGGAATTTTATTCAAAGTTCTACCCGCATGTGTGTAGAACGTGCTTTCGGAATCTTGAAGGGAAGATGGAGAATCATTATGAGAAGATCCGATATACCATTACGGCATATGGCTGATGTAGTAGCTACATGTATTACTCTACACAATATGTGTACTATTAGAAAAGACAAATTTGATATAGAATGGATAGAAGAAGCTGAAAGAGAATTGGGTAGACATATAGAGAATAGATCATTGAGAGAAGGACAAGAAATGAGGGCTGAATTAGCAGCTATATGTGAGGTCAGAAATATTAGTATTACAGAAAATGAAACAAGAAGAACAGAAGTAGTTGATAGAGATACTGAAATTTTCTTGATAAAAGAAAATGAAAAAGATGAAGATTTATTGATAGAAGCTACAAATATGCATATAGCAATAGCTAAATCCCTATGGCAAATCAAACTGTAGAAAAATTCTAACTTGGAATTCCAGGATATGGATACTGATTCTGATATGAGTATGTAACTATAACTTCTGTACTAAGGTTGCTATATGAGCATCCATATTTTTCAGTAAATCTGTTGTTGCCTGAAAAGATGCAATCAAATTTGAGGAATTACTAACTATCTGTTCTAGGAAGCCTTCCATTTTGTCTTGAAATTTCTTCTTCTTGTCTTCTATAGCACTTGCAGGTGAATTTTGTTGTGTGGTTTGCATACTGTTGTGGTTTTCATCATCTTGAGCACTTGCTGCCATCTGATTTACCACACTTGCACGTTGTCCATTCCACATGTCCATCTGCTCATAATACTGACACTCTCGTCTTTCATGTCCTGATATTTCATTTGACCTCTTATCATTCTTGTACTCCATCAGCAAAACTTTGTATTCTTTCTTGCAGGCCAGCCAAGTTCTTCCAAAATTCCACAATGTAGAAACCATACGAGCATGTAACTTGATCCAAGCATTCATTCCTGTTACATACAACCAGTAGAATTTCAGAATATTATAATAGTACAATACAAAGAGATCAAGTACTATGTGGCATCCATTCCTGTTTACATACAACCAGTAGAATTTCATAATATTACAACAGTACAATACAAAGAGAACAAATACTATGTGGCATCCATTCCTGTTTACATACAACCAGTAGAATTTCAGAATATTACAACAATACAATACAAAGAGAACAAGTACTATGTGGCATTTAGTTTATACACTTGAGGGAAGGAATACTCTAGGTTATCCAACCCTCTACGGTTGTCCTATACCCTAGAGGTCCCGGGCTCGATTCTCGAGGTAGCCAAAACCCCTAAGTCCTCCAATGGGGGGAAAGGGGGGCCCGGGGCAGGCGACTAAGGCGAAGGCCTTTAAAAAGGCCCAATTGGCCCAATCTGCATCTGAACTTTTGCATTTTGATTGAACTAACAAATATTAATGAACGTAGTGTACAAATAATATCAATACATACCTTGCTTTCTTGCTGATTTTACAAATTCCTGCTCCATCTCACCGCGAATGGCGATGAGAGTTTCGATCTCATAATCTCGCCATTTAATAGGGGCCTCTTCTTCACCTTCCGAATCTCCCAAATCTATTTCATCTACTTTTGCTTCTTTTTTTGTGCTCCTTTCGATTTTGTAGCCACTGCCCTACCTCTCTTCTTCTTGCCAATTTCATCTTCTTTCCTACTCATATCTTCTGCCTCTTCTTTCATGCTCATTTCTCTACTACCCTCTATATGTTGCGGCATTTGAGTTCCAATCACTTCTACATCTTCTTCATTGAACAACTGAAAATTGTTGAAATTTCTACTTCCTAATGAGGGTCCGTGCAATCCGAATTGTGGTTGACTCCACGACATCCAAGGAGAATTTTGGCTCCATTGTTGGGTTTCGGAACCACTTCCATCTTGCGAGAATCCTGCCATCTTGCGAAAAAAATTGACAAAAAAAATTCAATCAAAAAATCTTTCTACCTCTCTCACACATACAACATACTTCAAGAACTTCTGGGCATTTCAAAGAAACGGCCATCTTCCTCTTATCCCCTAAAATGCCCTGAAAAAGTTACTATTGAAAAAAATATTAAAATAATACTGCCAGCCTACTCGCTGACTGCTGGCAGCTGTCTGACTGCCATGGTCTGCTGGAATTTGCGTCAGGCCTACCTCTTGGAGGTGGGCCTGACGCAAATTCCGGTAGACCATGGAGCCTTATCCATAGCCTGCCATGTAGGACTCCATGTAGACTTTTCACCCACGAACTTTTCTTTGGGCCTTTAGGCCTTCACCTCCTAGTGTGAAGCGAACTTGGACGGTCTCCGCCTTTTCGACCAATGAGAGCTCTTACATCGTCATGGTCATGGGCCTTCAGCCTTGTGTGTGAAGTGGCCTTAAGAGGGGGGGGGCAAAGAGAGATGGGGTGGGTAGGTGGTATGGGAAGTTAGGAAAAGTTATGTGAACTTTTTTGTTTTATGGCACTAAATATTATGTGTAGTGTCATATGGTATTTTATATCATTGTGGTAACTTTCCTAATGTCATGTCTTATGAATAAGTTTACAAATATTGTCATCCCAACTTAGTTTTGGTATATTTTGCATCCTAACATTTATGTTATGAAAAGTTGTCATGAATCATTGAAATTTGGATGGAATATCTCGTAGAAAGTGACAATAATTGCAACACTGTAAATCTATAATGCCTATATTTTTTTGAATGAATAATGACAAACGATGTTAGGTTTACATTTAGTGTTGGTGACACTGCATAGAAGGTTTACAACTATATTGAGAAAGAGAAATAGAATTGGTGACACTAAAAATACACTTTATAGTGTAGTTATTCGGGTCATTCGTAACAATGTGCATATGTAATACATATTTGCCACATTTTTCAAGAATTTATGCTGAAGAATTTATGATCTCAACTAAAAATTGTTGCCTGCCCCCTTCCAACTTCGAAAAAATCAGTGTCCTTCCATTTTTGAAGGTCGTTTGTCCACATATCCCATATTCAACATTTTTCATCTTCAAGGTCCAAGATCCAATATATACATGTCCTTCCACTTAGTAAATAAGCAATTGATTGAGATTTCATTTTGAAAGTGAAACTGTCAATAAAAGATGTAATTAACTTGGGAGTGAAAAACATTACAAGTTATTGAGGTTATAATTGAGGTTACATACCATTTGAAAGGATCTTTGTCATTCTTAAAATGAATCTTCAATTAGTATGTTGATTTTAGTATGTGTATTTTATGATAGTTAAGGTAATGCCTTCTACTTTCATAAGTATTCATACGCATTCAAACTACTTAAGCGTGATTATATATAAACAAGCCAAATTTACTGTAATTGAACGCAAGGCCTAAGTCTCTACAAGTATTCATACACGTTTGTGTTCAATAAGCCTGATTAAGTGCAAGTAAGCACAGTAAGCTTAATGAAGCCTAAACAAGTGAAGTTAAGCACATCAAATTCTCATCTATGAATCTATATCATAATCAATTCAAGTAAGCAAAATTCTTAATTAATCAGGCTTGATTACACATAATCACACTTAATTAGTTTGAATGTGTATGAATACTTGTGAAAGTAACAGGCGTTACTTGAACTATTATACAGTATACATGCTAAAATCAACACACTAATTGAAGTTTCATTTAAGAATGACAAAGACCCTTTCAAATGGTATGTCACATAAATCATAACCTCAATGCTAATGAGGATTTTATAATGACTTTCACTCCCAAGTTAATTAAATGCTTTATTGATAGTTTCACTTTCATGATGAAATCCCAGTCATTTGCTTTATTTATAAAGTGGTAGTGCACATATATATTAGATTATGGTCCTTGAAGATGCAATGCACTCAATATGGGATTTGTGGACAAGCAACCTTCAAGAATGCAAGGGCAATGGTTGTTTTCGAAGTTGGGCGGGGTGGGCAACAATTTTCGGTTTGGTTCAAAAAACCTTGAATTTTTTTGGGGGTTGCCCTGCTTGTATCCGCCTGCCCCAAAAACTCGCAGGGGGAGGTTTAGGGCCACTTCACACATGAGCCAAGATCCATGACCTTGTAAGGGTGAGGACCCTTGACTCTCATCCAAAGGTTGTACCATGGTTGTTGGGAAAGCCATTTTATGTAGTCACGGGCCCTCAAGCATGGTGTGAAGTGAGAATGGACCATGTTGCAGGACCATTGCATATTTTGTTGGCAGAAAAAGATGGGAGGATTTGGTTTAATCTAATATGTCTCAATCTCTATCAATTTAAGAGAATTAATTGGTGGTGTTCGTCTATCATGGAATTTGTTTTGGAATTATTTTGAAATATGCTTTTGCAATATATCCTGAAATATGTTCCATTGGAAAAAAAAATAAAAAATCATGGTCTACCGGAATTTGCGTCAGGCCCACCTCCAAATTTTGGTAGACCATGCACCCTTATCCACAATTTGCCATGTAAATTTTTCATTCATAAACTTTTCTTTGGGCCTTTAGGCCTTCACCTCCTAGTGTGAAGTGAACTTGGACGGTCTCCGCCTTTTCGACCAATGAGAGCTCTTACATTGCCATGGTCATGGGCCTTCAGGCTTGTGTGTGAAGTGCCCCCCTCACTTCGAGAGTGCAATGTTCACTACTTGTGATGAATAAGTGAATGAAGTTGCTCAAAAGTATTATTATGAGGGATTATTTTAGATGTTTAATGAAGTTTTCATACCCTGATGAGGAAAACGTCCTTCACTCCAACGATGATCATCGCCATTGTCGACTACTTTACCATGATGACATAACATTCATCCGTGTGGGATGAAACCCTAGGTGCTGCGAAGTTCCTATAAGGTCTCCGAGAGCCTTCATTGGCATCATCTCTGTTTCCTCTTTTACAGTTTAGGTTTTGTGGCTCAGTCGAGAGCAGTCGTAGGCGCTTGTTTCTATGGTCGTGGTGCGATAATGTGCTGTGTCATTTGCGTCTCTGCATTTTCTTGAGAAACTTTTAAGTGATGTTTTACTGTCCGTGTTGTGGTGGTGCAATATATATCATTGTCGTGGGTCGCGAATTGTTTGTGACATGTTTTACATACTGTGTTGCGAAGTATTTGCATGCGTGTTTTTTTATGGAACTTATGATTACGATGAAGGAAATGAGACACTTTCCCCGGATTATCATCTCTGCCATGTGACCTTCCAAGATAAGCCAGTATATCTGATAATTCTCTGTTTAATTACCGTATGTTTACATGTCTTGAATCGTTATGCGGGTAGCATATCAGGCAACCTGCTACATACGCAATGTGTAAGCACGGTGTTCTGGTACCCGTAGAATGATATCTTGATCTTTTCTGACTCTGGATCTTCATGAAAGAAGTCACGTAACTCAAGCATACATTCGGGAAGAAATGTGTGATCTTCAGTGGTTGACCTTTATCGAGTGTTATGGAGTGCCTTCTACGTACAGTTTAGTTGCACTTCCAGAAATTGAGAGAAATGAGTTAACGCGTTGCAACTCTACTTGTTAAGTGGAGTATATATGCTTGCAATTCACTAGATTATTATTGTATTGATTATTTTAAGGAAATGAGGACACTTTCCCCGGATGATCGAAGCTGATTCCGCAATCTACTATTTGCTCTTGCGAGCTAAGCCAGTGTATCTGATCCTTCTCATCAGTTATTGTATTTCCCAAATTGTGAAGCATTATCTCGGGTATCATACGTGGTAACCTGCTGCACTCCTAATGTGCAAGCATGGTGTTCTGGTGCCCGCAGACCGATCTCTTGATTTTTCCGACTCTTATCGTCCATAGAAGATGTCACGAACACCAAGAGCACATCGGCAAGCAGTGAGCTCAAAATTAACGAATCTACATTCAAACTCGATCCACATCAACCCTAGAAAGACCCGAGGGACGAGAAATTTCCTACGATGTTATAAATTACTATTCATCCAGGCTTCACTAATCCCTAAGCTTTGATGAAATGCAAAGTGGTCATGCAAAATGTTTAGGAGAAATTGGTACTAAACAAATAGGCGCATTATGGCAAAAATGCCTGGAAATTCATTGACTGGGATCCACAAAACAAGAGATCCTACGAGGTAGCTTGATTGAGTGCTTGTCGAAAATGACTTTGGGGATCCATCAGGGTGCCATTAAGCCTTTTCTACCTTATAGACGAAACATGACTTCTGATAAGTGAATGGATATGACATTCAGGGAGTTGGTGTGACAGTCCATGTTGCAATAACATTGACAATTCATAGAACAATGTAACGATCGACATCAAAAAACTTGTGGTCCAAAATACCATAGGAATAGTCATGGCAGAGAGGAGTGCATGTCATCCAAAATACCAAACGCACTACTAATTGATTTATGCGCAAAAACAGTTCTGCCACTTGTCAGGGGTTATTGTGAAATAGAAACTTATGGGAATGCTGAAGCACGTGAAACTCATCAGTGTCAGACATTGTGTGATATAACACAGCTTCACTTTACCGCTGTTTGGGATAGAAGTTAGTTACCTGGTTGTGAACCTTATTTCTTGGACCAGCATCACACTTGGGATATCAGTGAAGGGTGACACCCTAGAATTGTAGTTGAAGAAGCCCACAATCTTATAAAAAATTAATCTTTGCTGTCTTTTATTTTCGTCTCTTATTTATCCCTTCATGCAATTGTTGTTGTCTCAAACCCGGCAGCCACCTCCATGTCTTTCATCATCTACCATTTTCTCAGGGAGGTCTTTAGGGTTGACAGATACTGAAGGTGCTGCTGGGATTTGCAACCTTTGTGGATGGGAAAGCTTATATTTTTCAGCAGAAAGATTCTCTGATTGCTCTCTCCTTGCAGACAAGAATTGCGACTGTCGTCGTTCCAGCTGTGCCATCTCTGCTTTCAACCACGCAGCATTGGTGGTGCTTTGCTCCAAAGCTTTTCTAATTCTTGGTGTTGTGGAGTCTGATGAACTCGATTTATATACCTGAAGCCACCAGGTTGTGGTTAAACCCATGTTAAAAAAGAGAAAACCTCAATGTCCTCTTAGTATCGGTTTAGACCAACACAACTGCAAGGTTAAATGGACATCCACATAGTACGGAGTCAATGCCACTGCCCCCGTCAACAACCCATTTGAGGGATAGAAGGTTATGCATGGTATCTGCATAGCCTCACCAGCACACCTGAATATGAGACATAATAATGTAAAGAATGACAAGCAATTTGCTGTAGAGGGTGATTAACATGTACAAATCATATGAACATAACCAAATTTTTGGGCATCCAGCAAATGTTCACCAGTGGAGTTGGCTGAAAGAATTTGACTTGCGCTTCGAGTTCTCGAGTTCGGATCAAGAGCTGGTGATGGTCAGCAGTCATTGTTGCTAATAGCTTATTAGTCTCTTTCAATTTCTGCACATCCATACGTAGGCCTTGATGAGTACGTTAATATAAAACTGTTGATAATTAGGTGAAGGTTACCTTCAACATTATCTAACAGACAGCAACATTCAACTTTCTATTTTGTGTCCAGTTCAGTTAGTAGCATCCTCAGTTCAGTTAGTTGTCATATTTGGTGCCGTGTATTATATTCTGTCCAGAATAAACATTGGTGGCTAAAAGTAGTGGCGTTTGCCTTTTTAAGAGAGTGATTTTTTTGGACTAGAGTTTCTTTTTGCTCTTCCGCTATCTTGGATTCTCTTAAAATTATACCTGCCTTCTCAGCTGCTGCGTTTCTCTGTCAAACCCAACTCAACAGCAATTCTGGGCTGACATGTTATGTGTTATACTACTCTTTACATACAATTACATTTAGACCAGCACCCCAAGGATTTTCGTCAATACATATATATGACAGTCAAGCTATACAATAATTTTGTATTATCACGACTACCACTCTGAGCACACGAGTACCATAAAATGCAAATTGAGTACCACTCTGGAGTTACTGCAAGAGTATAATGAGGTATTGAGTGAAAATTATTTGGATAAAAAATATAAGTCTGCCAATTCAAACTCAAGTCTACGAATGTAATCCATGCCACCCATTTGAACAACCTGCTAGACAGATTAAAAACACACTGAGTGGCAGTACTAGGTGTACATACCTTCAAATCATCCAAGCTGCGAGTATATTCATGGTGGTCACGCTCTCGCAAACATTTGAAGTCATGAAGCTCCCTTTTTAGATGCTCCACCTGTCTCTCATACTCATCCTTCGCCCTCCTGATCCACAGAAAATACTGGCCTTAATAGTCTGACCTGCTCTTATTTTCAACAGTCCAGCTGCAGTCATTAAGCCACTCGGTTGAGCGAGTGACATAATCTTGACATGTGCCCTTCAAGATTTTTATCTATAGAATTCAAGACATCAGTGTACAGTCATAAGCTCAAAGTCGAAGACTGACTTGTATTCCGCTACTTGAGTAAAAGACTCGTGATTTTTGTACAGCACATCATTCAGGTGTGCCCTCATGCCCTCAATTTCTGTCACTAACTCAGTATTCTCTTTTCGAGAAGCTTTGTATGCTTCAGTCATCTCATTTTCTCTTTTCTTCAATACAACAAGTTCCTTGCAAAGGGATTCGCACTCCTGCACAAAAAGATTAGTTTCAAGTTCTGACATTGATATATCTTCCGAGATTGATTGTTCACGTTGCATTCAAGCGGTTTAATCAATGTAAGGGCAAAGGATAGCATTTATGCCCATGTTCATATCTTAAAGCTCAGTGTGGCCATGATCAGGAATACCAACACACTTCAGAGGATTTTCACCACACAAAAGTGCAACATCCTCGCCAGGCATCTCAAGGTTCACTAAGCGAATATGGAGTGCACTTAAATTTCCCAGTATTAAGATTCTGGAAATTTGTTTTACCTTGGAGAGTTCTCTAATGGATGCTGTGTGACGAAGCTCACAATCAGTGCTAGATTGCTCCATGGCAACCAGCATGGCGCGAAGGTCAGCAGCTTCACCCTCTAATGTTCTTCTTAATTCTCTCTGCCTTTCTTCTTCATAACGCACATCCATGAGAGCCTCCTTCATGCACAACTCTGCTTCTTCTCTGTAACGCCGTTCACTCTCCTCTTTGTCCTTCTCTAACAATTTGAGCTTCAAATCAAAATCTTCTCTCATTCGCATCTCTGACTCCTCCTTTGCGCGCAGCATGTGCTGATCCTGCCTGTCCCAAAGAGCTAATGTGACTTTGCTTTCTATTAACTATGATAAGTTTATTATTGCCTCCCTGTACATATACTCGTATGGGTACATGAAGATGCACATCCACCAAAGTAAACTACATATGACAAACACATTGATGAGAGCTCAAGGTTCTATCATATTAAATCCGTAAAGGGGCCTGATGGCAGCTGAATTTCGGTTAACAGTGTAGTCACTACAAATTGCTAGAGCAGGTTTTTGAAACAGCTGAGCTCCAAATTCTGTGCTATGTAACGATGTTGGCTTTCCGCTGGTATCCTACTCGTGCTTGATAGCTAATTAAGCTTCTCAACCGTTCTCCTTCTTGAGGAATGTACCTAGTAATGCTACATTGTAATCAACTTGTTCAGAATATAAGTATAGCATATAATAACAGAAGAATATTGCAGAAGATAGCACGCACCATTCTTTGCTCTCAACCATATTGAGCAATTTCTTTCGCTCGCATTCCCACTCTTCTTCAGATTTTTTGTGTTGCTCTTGCACAACACGCATCCTGTCCCTGAACACAACAGCACAGATTTTAACTATTTTACTCACTGGACTGATAGATGTACGATAAGAGCCTCAACCATTAACTGCATCATGTACTGTCATATACTACTCTTGTCAACTGTACAGACTACTTTAACTTAGTATTCACTTGCAACACGCCAATTTGGGAATAGAAGGCTTCTGTTGGATTATACTGCTTTTGCAACAAAAACCCTTTTCACAGGTTCCATATGAATATTTCCCTTTACAGGAACCCTGCAGCTTTAGAGACTAGCTGCTGAACAGGAATCATAACAGTCAAGAAGTTATGAAGTTCAAGCCTTGTTAGTTTTCATTACTCCACTCTTTGCAATGATTCTTTGAGATTTTTGACAGTGAGGTCGTTCTCGCAAGTGATTGCTAACAACTCCTGCTGAGCAGCTTCAGCTGCATTTAGTGTCTTCTCTAAGTCCATTTCCAGATGTTTGCACTGCCAGTCACACAAAAGCATTCCCATGCACATCGATGTGAGAAGAACGACATGAGAAAAGAGCAGATTCAAAATGTCTCAGTTTCTCACTGGATTTAGTATATTTCAGGAATGAGGCTGCAAGGAACTAAAAACAGAGGTTCCCAGGAATCAGGTACAGTTTTTTTGTGTGGCCTTCTGAAAGGGTCATACCTCAATAGCTTAGGACAATCCAAAACTTCAGTAGGATGGAGAGAGAGAAAATATAATCAAGGGTCAAATTGTACATCAAATAATGTGCTGGATAGCCAAAGAAACTGTCACGTCAATCCGACCACTACTTCCAAGCATGCGTGGAAGCAGAACCCAATGACTTCCTCATTGGAGTCAAGATCGCATATTCATATATTTCGAATGCACTACTTACATTATATGTTTCAAATGCAGTTATGAAAAGATTGCTCTTCATTTTGGATGGAGGCTAAAAGGAGAAAATTCTCAATCAGTAAAGACACCATGGGATTAAGAAGAGAGAAGCAGGACTAGGACAAGGGGAAGTAAGAAAATTGGACTTCTACCATATATTCCTAAAGGACATGTTAAGTGTAGAGAAAAAAAATTCCTTGAGAATAATATACTTTCTTTTATCTATCTCCAACAAATTCCTCCCGGACCAGGGTTGTAGATGCAGATAGAGAGCATTAAGAGGCACCTTATGTGCTAGGTCAAGAGCTCGTTGCCTTGCTGTTTGGTCCTCAACTTTGAGGGCAAGCATCTCACGTGAATGCTCTATCTCAATAGTCTGCATTGCAGCCAAAGCTTGGTCCTTCTCCATTCTGTAGAGAAATGCATACGGTATATGAACATTCTTCCTCCATTTCTCAAACAAAGAATATAGGTATATATAAATCTACAGTTACACATTTATACGAAGAAGCCAATATGAGATAAATAGCGTGCTGTCCAATGGCTATTGCCCCATGTGAGTGCAGATGCGGGTTAAGTATTGTAATTATTTAATTGACGAAATGAAGCTTGAGAATTGCAAAAGGAGTTTCCACAGAGATCAAAGCCAAGTGTCAAAACCTTCAAGATGCATGAATATCGTTCATGGTCAGACTCAGTACAGTGAAGTAATCTCAAATCATGACCTTGGTATCTTAGCACTTCTACAAGACAATGATGTATTAAGGCATGATAAACAAATGTTGGAAATTCCGGATTGTGATCCCCTCACTGCATGATCCTTTATACATAGCAGGAAAGAAATTGGACAACTTCAGCATGAAAGATACTCCTGAAAATCAGAGGATTACCTAATGAGTTCAACCTTATGTACGAGCTCTTCATTGTCACATTTATATGTTGAGATTTTCATCTCAAGACATTGTATACGTGATTCCAAATCCGCTGCAATAGCTGCAATTGTAGAGACCATCAGAGAGATCAACCTCTACAAATGTGCAAGTAATATACACCTTCCACTAGTTGCATTACTGACAAAAATTCTGGTTTCAATGCACACATGGTGGTCTGATTAGACATAATAGTTGGTCAAATGCAACCTTATTTAAAGGAGCTACTATATAGGTAGTAAGCCACAAGAGTGAGTACGCATTATATCTAGGATGATAAAAAACGCAGGGATCTAAAACTTATCCTGCCTGTGTAGATTTCTCTCTATATATGTGTGTAGTACTCCCTACAAGCCAGCAAATAAATCATTTCAGGACTTTATTATGCTCATCCTCTGTTGAAAATGCCATCACAACTTGGACCTTTCGATGAGGCGCAAATAGATTGAAGGAAGCTGTTGATTGTCCTGGGTCAAGTTGGTACTGGTAAATACCAGCAGAATCATCTCGCTCTCTCCTCAGAAGACGTAGATCCTTCTCCTGATTCAGTTTCTGCAGTTTCGAGAATGTCCCATCTCAAGATAGTCAAATGTGTTCCAAACTCCTCCTGGATGGAAGCGAAAGGGCTTAAGATCATCAAAACAGGCAAAAGAGAATGCACAAGTCTTAAACTTAGAACGCTTGCCTTCTACTGGATATGCATTTCAATACAGCACACTGCTGTCTGATGCTTCTCGAGGTTTCACCAGTAAAAAAGATGCACCAAGGAATTTCAAGTATAGGCCCAAACTAAGTACCGAAAAAAAATGAGAGATCCTTTGAGTTTTTGTTCTAGGGTGATACTTGTCCAGCAAATAGGGTGTCACTAATATCGAACAATTAAAATCTGGCAAGGTTGAAAAGCTCGTAAGAAGGAGATCAGACGTGGAATCATCCCTCTAATGACTACATCTTTGTTAGGGGAGTAAAACATGTCTATGTAATTGGGAGTTTCTCAGCTACCCACTAGAAAGTTTGTTCAAGAGGACCAGAAGTTACTAGATTTCAGTGAAACGTTCTAAAATAAGTATGTATATGTACGCCAAATTCAAAGATAGAAATCAGAACTTCCAAAAGCCCCATGAAGCAAGGAGATGACAGCTACCAAGTCTTCTATAGTTGAAAGCAGAGAATCCTTTTCTCGTTTGGTTTCATTTAGGTCGCGAGTCGCTTTCTCCAATGCTTCCTAAGCACAAAACACAATAAGCTCAGCAATCTGGACCCGTGCAAGCTCATGTACACAACTCCAAAATCTAAATACTAGGGCTCAATATGACAATGTGAGATGTTTTGATTTCTCACTTTCTCTTCTTGTAGCCGCAAACAAGCTTGTTGTAACTGTAGGTTGGAGTCTGTTAGCTGTAAATGCAGCTGCTTCAACTGTAACAATCAAATGAACACATGATGCAATCATTTCCACCATGATAAACACCACACCTTCAAGATGCAAGAAACTACCAATACAGGACACTATTGGTTCCGTCCCACAACCCCAGTTGGAGGTTTTAAAGAATACAGTAGAACCACTATGTACACATGTATGGAGCACGTGCTCCTAGGAATCTCTATGCAGTGAGCTATTTTCCCTTACAATTATAACCGTTCGAGTGAAGGAGCACAACCAATATTGCTTCCCCACTCTATCTTTAGTTCGTACTGTTAATCATATGCTACAGTTCTTACTGATCACATTATACATTGACTTCTCATCGCCTAAACATCTCTTTAGGGAAGCAAAAAGTGACAAGGTATAATGGTTACACTCTCAAAATTTCGACGAAGAGCACAATTGTGTTCCAAAATTTGTTGGATGCTTGCTTCTGCAAAGGCCCCTTCGTCCAAGTCACCCATTGCCACCATTGACATCTCCCCATGTGATTGCTCAGGTTGAGTGTCATCCTGCTCCATGCACACCTAAAATAACAGAAAAATTGAACTGGGGCTTCTAAATCTTTCAAAGCACATTTTAAAATTGCAAACATAACCGCATAATACTTCGGTCCAGAAAAGACATGACAAAACTGATGACAACATAGAAAATAGTGGCAACAGGAGAGATCGCAGTTGGCTTGCAGTCAGAAAAACAGCAGCTCAGAATACCACAAAAGAGGGGATCGGCAAAGATACTACTTGACGACTTCATATTCTCACCAAGTTTTTTTTCTTTCAATAAATGTATTGGGAATGGTATGCATACCTGAGCGTAATTGCTCAGAGGAGGGCTGCCAGGATGCACCAACGATCCATTGGTCCGATTTGTCTTTTTACCAAATGGTACAAACGCCATGGGACCTTCCTCAAAATTGAAACCCTTACTACTCTCTCCAGAACTGGTAAGGTTCCGCGACATCAGCTACCCAATTCTCCGATTCCTATTACATTGATAACGAACATTTCAAACACTGGGTAGGGCAGGAAAATTTTGATCGTTTATTAAAATGTGTAGTAGCTGCTTCTGTGTTATATCCTGAATGATACAAGACTTCGTGATAATGGGCAAACGACGAGCTGTTGTGAAGAAAGTGAATATACCTCCCAGTTACTTGTTGATGCTCGACTCATTTTCAATATGTCAATATGTAAATGCAGAAGATAATAATATGTATACGCTGTACTACGTTGAAGGTTGAAATGTTCACAAAAACCATCCTACCGAAATTACACCATGAAGCCATCCGACAGGTAACCTTGCTGTAGATCTGCTCCTTCATGTCAAGTGGCGTTCATATGTACATTAAATCACCTATTGTCGTAATTTGAATATACATAATATACCACATTTAAACTATGAATGCCTCGGAAAAATCCAAGACGACCTGATGTGAGATTCATACACAAAGCTCGATATAGAGCTCAAATGAAAGTAGAATACTGAATCAAAGTTCGCCAAAGAAGATCTTGCATTTCGTGGACCTTGCAATCGTGGATCAAAACCCCCAGAGGCTTATGTTGTAATATGAGCTCTTGCATCACAGCTAAAGGGCAGAGAATGTTCGGGGTGTAGTGTCTTAATATTCCATTCACGGGCTCAAACTAAGGGAATCTCAACCGTTCTGCAAACTTATTTACAGAAATCTGATAACAAAATTGAGCAGTGAAGAAGTGATCCAACTGCCATCAACTTTTATCCCCGTTTCTCTATGATTCTATTGACAATTCTCTTGAGCTGATTGCACAGCAAAATTTGTTGCATGGGATATATCCATATTCTAATAGCCCCCTCCGGAGAGAGACAACTGTATGGAAGCACAAAAAAGTGCATTTTAAAGACATGTTAACACATGGGAAGACATCGAGCCCTATGTGAAACTCTCGTCTCGAGAAATCCACGTGAACGGATCGAACTCGAGTTCAGCAAACCAATCATCAACAAGAACGAGCTCAGCGCAATAACATACAGGTCAACTTCATCAACAAATTTAAAATATCGTACTACAATTGGAGAAAAGGAATTATGTCTCGAAACTCACTGGCGCTTCAAAATATCGAATCAAATCTGGAACGCTGAAATTCTCTGTCCAGCGCCGACATTAACGACGAAATTGAAGGAGATGCTCCTGACGACACGGAACTAAGTAAGTTTCCTGGTATTCTGGAAACCCTGAAGAGAGCCTGTCCAATGACATTGGACTTGAGGAAGATCTCTACGCCATTTTCGAAGCTGGAGAGAACGATAGAAACGGCAGGATTCATACGCCACGAAATGATGGAATGCATCGAGCGATCGAATCGCGGAATGCCTCGTGCTCGACAAGAATCTGGTGCAATGTGGAGGTAGGTTTCCTGCAATGTCAAATCCATGTCCATGGCCAGGCCGGGCCCGTCACTCCTATAACCGGACAGACAGACGTTGGACTCCGGGTACAAGAAGTGGCGGGTATCTTAGCCTCAATTGACTAATTTAAATGTTCAATTGTTCAATCGACCACTTCTGAAGGGTTTAGCATTAGAAAGCCTATCACCTTGGTTCCCTTTACTAGAGTAGAGGCCTCCATAACCGATCACTTAAGAGATTATGCGCAAGATGTGGAGAAGTATATGGTGGTGCAAATTTTTTTCGTGTAGGAAGATAGAAATTAGGAGGATTGCAAATTTTTCGGTAGTTTTATTCCTTAAGTTGAAACTACTGTGAACTTTTTAAGCCAAAAGTTGGCCCAAACATATTACCAATGCCAAGAGTCTCTCATAACCATTCATTCTTCTTCACTTTAGCACCTCAAAACTAGGATATGTGTCATGGCAGCATTGATTTTGGCTTGATCAAAATTTAGTCCCAACCTTATGAAGTATCTAGTACCCTATAGAGTGCCGATGGGGTCCTTGATTGGGAATAGGCTCCTCTACTATAAGGGCAGCCTAATGCTCATCCTTGAATGGTGTATGATAGATTCTTGGTTTGAAGTAGTGGATGTGACTTGCTTAACCAATGTTGGGCCCTACATGGCTATAACATGTTAGTAGTATGGATTGGGCTATTATGAAGTTGAGTGGGTTAGAATGGATGAGTGGAAATCTAGCTAACTACTTGTAACTCTTTTTCACTTTTATTTTGGAGAAGTGGCATGGGAATGAGCACTTTGCATGAGGAAGGCTTGCATGGCTTGTTTCATCAAAATAATAACTTAACAAATAATGACTTGTATAAAAATTCATGATAAAATACCCAAGTTGTACTCACAATTCTACTCTTGCGCACTAAAATGCGGTAATCTCATACTCACACTTCAAGATTTTGGGAAGTTGCTCTGATTTTTGTTGATAGTTGAATTTGCCTATAAGTAAACTCGTGACAAGGATCCATCAAAATAACCCTTGTTTCGCTAAATTATGGTCAACATCCTACACCACTTGTCAATATGAGTATCTATGGGTCTCAAGTCTCGGCTACAAAAGACTTCGTTTTGACAACGTTGTTACAAGGCTAAGAAACATTTGTTTGGCAGCCAACAACAATAAAAGTCTTATGGTGACACCAAACAACATGATATATCATATGAGATTATATTTAATTTTTTTTCTTAATACTTCTAACATTAAGTTCAAAACCCCAGGTGCCCAAGGGAGTGGAATCTTTATCAGAATCCTTAACGACCTACATGGGTCACTATTAAAATAAACTCCCTTGTATACAGTATACAAGAAGTTTATAGAGAAAAACAAATGTATATGCATTAACAACATGATAGAAAATGGACTCATGTATTTATACTAAGTTTTTGATTTAATGTGATAAATGTTTCCCTTATATATTTAAATATATAAATCATGAATTAAATGTACCTTTATTACATGTAGAATTCATGTTCATTTTTCATTGGAAAAATCAATGAATAAGTTTTCATACATAGCATGTAACTCAACGATTGCACAAAACAAACAAATACCATAACACAATAACTTAGCCATAACCTAGAGAGCAATGTTCAAGGAGCCCGAGAGCTTCTAGCTTGTCCTAGAACCCAAATGCGAATCCTAACAAGAATGAACCAAGGAGTCATTCAACTTTATTACCATGTGACAACAATGGATGCAAATATGAATTGGATGAAACTAATACATTTATTGTCAAAAGCACTCTAAACTTTAGGGCCCCTTTTTGTATGTCTACCTTTGCTTTAAAAAAGTTAATTCCAAAAAAAAACCCTCTTTCTTATCTATACTATGTACATCAGTGCCTCAAATAATGCCCCTTCTTACACTCACCTTTGTTTGTATGTAATACGAAGAATCAACCCCTTGAGCTAGGTGCAAGGAAATTGCTTCCTTAATGGGTTGGTCCATTTGAAATTGATCAAAGAATTGATGATGTAGCACACCATATAAAATTGCCGGGAGTTTGAAATTTTATGATATTTTTCATGTCTTATTGTTGAAGCCTACAAGACTAATGAAAAGGTAAAGCCTTTGCCACCGCTAATTGTTAAGAATGAGGACAAATCCTACATAGTGGAACATGAGTTGCAACATGAGGTTAGAGGAATTTGTTCCCGCCCTTTGAATATCTACCTCATCAAGTGACTCCGTTATGAGCTTGAGCATAATTCTTAGGAGCCTAAGCTAATTTGGATTTTAAGGTCCTCAGAAAATATTGGGACTATGTGGCTCGCTCAAGTGAGTGCCTATCACGTCATGGTATCGGCTGTAAAAGTTAATACTCTATATTCCCAATTTCTTAGCTATCATGGTAATTTAGCTAACTACTGGGTATCTCATTTTCAATGCTCTTATCTTAGACAAGTGGCATAGAAGTAAGCACTTTGCTTGTGAAAGGCTTGCATGGCAAAGGAGTTTCCTTCCTCATGGCTCTAAGGTGGGGTGGTTTATGGAATCTCTCTCTCTCTCTCTCTCTCTCTCTCATCTTGTTTTCTTGATCTTCTTGAATTTCCTGCTTTCAATCACGGGCTGCCCGGAAAAAAATGCAGTCAGAAAGTGCTATTTATACACGAGCCAGAGTTCGGCACATCACCAGTTTAAGCCTCACTCTGTAGCAGTATCCGAAGTCACAACTACTGATCTCTGCATACACCTACTCTGCAGGGATAGCTATACAGAACACTAGTGTTATCCTTCACCTGTAGATCTGTAACCAGATTTCGTGCACAAAGACTGCTGAGCTCACAGAATTTACTGCGGTACTAACCTCAAAATGGACAAGACAAGAACTGCTTCTGCTTCTGACGAATTCAAGGTAGCAAGATGATCTTGAATTCTAAAAAACTTACATAGCACACACATTATGAGAGTTACACAAATTGTGCTTATGACATTTTACTTTCTAAGTACTATATGTATGATTATGAGAATTGTAGTGTTGGTGTAAATCCTCCCACGTCTAAGGAAGGAGTTGAAACTTGTTGACATCGATAACAAGTAAGAGGTCTAAATACACCTGTTGTACGTTCCACTAACATATCTTGTGGTATTTTGGGGGAACATGGGCACAGATGAGGACCTCTTCTACAAGCGATATACGCCTTCCGAAGATCCGGTCACTCATTTCAATTTCTAAAAGATTTCATGCTCTTGAAATTGATTTGGAGTACTTCCTGTTTTTACACCATACTTTCTTTACATACTACATTCTCTAGTAGTTCCTCAACTTATGCTCTATATGAATTAATTGAGGAATACAATAAAGATATCAAGAATACGATTATGAGTTCTATCACACCATTGTATATGGTAAACTAAATAAAGTCAGTAATTCTTGATTTCCTATACAAAATAAAGAAATAGAGTTAAGAGAACTCTATGATCAGTCATACATATTATACTCAGATATACTCTCATGAAGCTACATGGTTCTGACTGGCTTAAAATGTGCTCCCTGAAAGGATTTAGTATCAAGATATACATCTATCTAAGATCCTGGTGCAAGTGGAAAAATGCTTATATAAAGTATATGTTGGAATGTTGTCTGTCAGTCTATATTCATCGATGACCAGATGGTGAGATGGGCAGGTCGGATTACCTAATATATATTAAGTTCACATTACTGACCACAGTGGACTGAAGTGGTTGGAATCATACTGACTCCCTAGTAATCAAGATATATATCTATATATCTACTTACCTGCCAAATATTAAGAAATGAGTAATTGGGCTCCTCATTATGTGCTGGTTTACAACCAAACTGTATGCTGAGTAATTTAGACCACTGTTTATATACAGACGTCTACACTATTTATCATGAGTCTGCAGTAGTAATTGGAATCATACTGATTCTCGACTAACCAATGCTCTCTGAAAATAATTGGAAACTATGAGATATTTATACATTGATATGTATACATATATATCTCTATACTTGATATATGATAGGGAGTATTAACCTATGAGGGTATTCAGCTTCCTATTCGGAGTATATATACAACCAGATTACAGGATGGGGAGGTTATTTCAGTAAAAAACAATACAGAAGACTTCTATAAGTGGTTCTGAGTTAACAGGATGTGTTGAAATTATTTCAATACAGTCTTTAAGACATTATGTATTCTTAAATACTACATGGTTTTCACTGGCCTAAAAATGAGCTCCCTGAAAGGAATTAGTATCAAGATATACAATTATCCTGGTGCAAGTGGAAAATACTCATATAAGTATATGTTGGAATGTTGTCTTTCAGTCTGTGTTCGTCTATAACCAGATGGCAAGATGGGGAGTTATGATTACCCAATATAAACTAAGTCCACATTATTGTCCTCAATGGACTGAATGGGCTGGAATCATACTGACTCTTTAAGAAATTAAGATATCTATATATTTACTTATCTGTCGAATATTAAATGTTTACATAAGCCTATAAGTAAGTCGGCTCCTCATTATGTGTCGGTTGACAACCAATTGGTAAGCTGAGTAGGTGAATTCACTGTTTACATACAGATGTCTACACGATTTATCCTGAGTCTGCAGAAGGAGTTGGAATCATAATGATTCTTGACTAACCTGTTCTCTTTGAAAATAATTACCAAGAGATATTCATACAGTGATATGTATGCATATATGGACTTAATGTATGATGGGGAGTATTAACCTGTGAGGGTATTCAGCTTCCTATTCGGAGTATATATACAACCATTTCGCAGGATGGGGTGGTTATTTCAGTAAACAACAAACATAGGACTTCTCTATTGGTTATGAGTTAACATGACGAGTTGAAATTATATTAATTCAGTCTTTATAACATTATGTATTCTTATGTATAGTCTACATAATACCTAAAAGGTGAAACTCTTGTGACAAGCCTCTTTTGGGGAAGGATGAGGTATGAAGAATGAGTAATATACTTGATTACTGGGACCCTCACAAGGGATGTATGTTGTCATTACATAACTTAACCTTACATGTATAATGATGACATATCCTAACAGGAGAAGACAATAATCAAGACAAGATTAGTCAGCTCTCTCTCTCTCTCTCTCTCTCTCTCTCTCTCTACCTTGCTCTGGGCCAGATTTTAACCAATTGATACCACTCAGTATTATGTACCCTAAAAAGTTTTACCTCAGTACTAGACAATAGCCAAATGAAGGTAAAACGACCATAGATCTGAGAATGAAAATCTACGGTCCTAATTGTTTACCTAACCATATATTAAGAGGAAGCCCACTTGAGTACTTCCTTTCCAAGAGTAAGCCGCGGAAGCAGTTTACCTTAGGTAATTTTTGAGGTTAGGGTAAACAAGGAGGGGGCTTGTTGGAAGTGAATGTGCCTTACTACAAGCTGTGGATTTTCAAATGGCCAAGGAACATGTAGAATACTCATTGAAGATAGTGAGTATTTTTGGATACAAAATATATGGTTATGCTTCATGTATTTGTGTGACATAGATAACAATTGGGTTCTGCTGTTATTCACCTCGTGTACGTAACTAATCCTCAATTGTTTGTTGGTTGGTTGCATGGGCACAGGTGAGGCAGACCCTTCACAAACTTGACGGCCATATTAGGTTTTGTATACCATCTTGTTACGAAATAGTGTGTGTATAGAGGAAGTAAAACATTCTACAAGTTAGAAAGCATGTTTTACAATGATACCTGGTTATTGACTTCAAGGGGATATTAGGACGTCATGTTAAACTTGATTTAGCATATGATGGACTTAGGTTGCAAGTTGGTTTGGAAAGGTTTTACACTTGATAACTTTAGAGATGTGAATGCTCCAAAGTTACACATATTGCAAGTTTTGTCAAAATGCTCCAAAGTGTGGAAGTTAAACTATGCAATGTACTTATATGGAGGGAAGATCCCACCCACCCTCCCGGGTTTGGATAGATACATAGATATATGAAAGAATGGAATGGCCTCTTGACAAGAGGATGTTGTAGAAAGAAATATGCTTGGAAGTAAGCATAGCTTCACTCAAGAAATGCCCAACTCTCTCTCTCTCTCTCTCTCTCTCTCTCTCTCTCTCTCTACTTCTTGATTTACGGGCTCCATTCTCAAACCTACGGGCTGCCCGGAAAAAACGGGTACTATAAAAATGAGAGCCGAAATCCCAGAAAGCACCTCTGAATAGACTTACCCCGTACTTCATGTGTGTGCGTCTACTGGATAGGAAGCTTGAGAGCTCTGCATAGATTTACTGCAGTAAGGCAGTAGCGACAGAGTATGTGAGCAAGGATTACTACAGCAGATCAGCACTACTGAGTTTTTTCAAGAACTTATACACAGTGTGAGCGAATTCTGGAATCTACTGAGAGAAGTTCTTATCAGGGAACTACAATTCACAGTGATCCAAGATCCCATAAGCAAATTCGAGATGAACAAGAATAGTTCATCACAAGACGAATTCAAGGTGTAGATCAGGAGCAGATTGGTCTACTGTGATTACACTTGATGATAGAATTGCCTACATGGGATAAACAGTTTTCTCACTTACATTCAATCATTTCTTGATTTGAGTATTGCATGATATATTTTCTATGCAATTATATATGTAGAGTGTTTTGTATTGTACCTATTTCCATGGAAGTAGCATTGCCTTGTTGACATCGATAACAAGTAAGATGGTCCGCCTACACCTGTTGTACGCTCTACTAATTTATTTCTTGGTAATATTGGGGAGCATGGGCACAGGTGAGGACCTATTCTCCGAGTGCGGTGCACCATCCGAAGAAATTTGTCCATCCTTCACAATTCTTTCTAGAAATTGTTCTAGAAATCTCTATGTGATACCCAGAAAATTGATGATGGGTACTATCTTTCTTGATAATCACACTCCACATAAACACTCTACAAAATGTTTACCACCTGTTTTTGGGACTGATATAAGACTTTCAGGTGAAATAATCACAATATAATCACTCAGTGACTGCGGAGAGTTTCTATTGTAGATTCTTGCTAATAATCTTCTTTCCAGACATCAGAGCTGCTTACTGTAAAAGTTCGGTCACTTGAAGACGAAGTCAATGAGTCTTTATAGATTGACAGAAACTATAAAGAGAAAGGAGATGAAGGAAAAACTGAATGGGTTATGTTGCTCAAAACTAAGTGTACCATGTTCTTACGTACTGAGCACTCACGAAATAATCTTCAGAATAAAGTGTTGAAGACATTAAATATGTGATAAGTTTGCAAACGTCTTAAGGGCTACTGGACGTAACAAACTATTACAACAAGCATTGTATCAGTATCTATATTCTCCTGGTTGAAGTGCTAACCATGTGAGAGATAATCAGATAGGGGAGATATGTTGGATTCGGTTAATCTTAACAGTTGCCTTTTCCTTTTTACTCTCTGAAAAAATCTGAAAAAATGTGTAAAGAAAAGGGTACATTATTTGTACTGATTGTACAAATAATATGAGTATACCCAAGCACTGCTGATTGGATCAATCAACTGTGAACAAAACTGGCCAGACAGATTTGAATATAGAAGACTTTTCCACTAAGCAGACTTGAGAACCACGTGAGGTTTTATTACTCTGTATGGCTTATTGCATATTAGCTATACACAGTATGGAGAAATATTTGCCTATGAATTGAAAAGCTCGTGGGATACTGGTAGCCTGGGGGTAATATCCTAAGACCTGAAACTGGTCACATACATGACTCAGTAGAAATTGTGAAATGACTTGTAGATGATGTTCTGAATACTGAACAGGAGTCACTACAAGTGTTTACTTAACAGAGGATATATATATACACGATGACATACATAACATTACACTAAGAGATTATCAAGACCCTGGATAGGGATGTATGTTGTCATTTACTATACTTAACTTGACTCTACAATAGGTGTGACACTACCTATTGTGACAAGTCTAATCAAGACAAGATTAGTCAGCTCTCTATACTTTGTTCTACCTTAACCATAAATTAATTGAACCAGTAACTTATATTAAACCCAAGGTTAAACCACTTTAGGGTTAGGTTAGTTTCAAACTAACTAATCTCCACCATAGATCTGCGACTGGGGCATCTATGGTCACAAAAGGTTACATTGCTCTATAATAAGAGGATGAGTCCATTAGGACTTCCTTTTCACTGGATTAACCGCGGGGAATGTTTACACTAAGTAACTCTCGGACTTAGTGTAAAAAAAGACACAACACTTGAGCTGGGTGGTGTATGTAACCCAACTCTTACTTTGGTTACACGAGGTTCAAATGGCTAAGGAACAGGTAGAATACCTCATGAAAGTATGTGTATTCTTTTTTGCAAAATGTGTATGTATGTTGTACATTATTGTGTGACATAGATAACAATTGGGTTCTGCTGTGATTCACCTCGTGTACGTTACTAACCCTCTCTTTGGATTTGGTTGGTGGCATGGGCACAGGTGAGGCAGACCCTTCACAAATTTGACAGCATCATTAGGTTTTGCATATCAACTTCTATCAAAGAATTTGTGTACTTTGAGCATCAACATTCTTTGATTATGAATGTTAGACTACACATATGGCAATGATAGAACTCTGAAGTATTTATAGGTTAGATATATACTTGAGAATGATATGTTATGGATATAATATACTTTAGGTTACATGTATGGGATGCATTGTAAAACCATAGTAACAAAAGTTTACTTATGGTTGATAATACATATACTTAGAAGCATGCCAAGAAGAGACAATGACTTTGATAGTTTGCTTGCTTAACCAAGGCACGAGTATAGGGGATGAACCCACCCACCCTCCCGGGTTTTATAAGGTACATGGATATGCAATGGAATGGAATGGCCTCTTGATAAGAGGATGTGTTGCACAAAGACTAAGTTTGAAAGTAAACTTAGCTATAAGCAAGAAAAGCCCAACTCTCTCTCTCTCGTTTTTTTTATTTTAATTCCGAGCTTGTGAGCTTGTGACATCAGTTGACATGCATGCGCTAGACATTTACATTTACATTTACATTTAATTTTTTTGAGATCTACAAAGTAGGACGGTCCACATGTTGATCCAATTGTTAGTCCACCTTCGCGAAGTGAATAATACTCAAGTTGAGCACTGTTCATTTTGTGAAAGTGGTCCAACATAAGGGGACATTACTCTCCCATAATGTAGCACTAGAAAGCAATACCCTAGTGTTGAGTTATGTCCAAGTCTAGAAAGTAATATTATACTAATAAGTAATCTTGGAATTCATGTGTAAGATACATCCTAGTCCATCTATTTGTTTGTTTGTTTGTTTGTCTTTCTTTTTCTTTCTTTTTTGAAATATCGTGCGCACATGAGATTTGAGTGAGATTTCAAAAATGTTAGATCTGCCATGTGGCAAGATCACATCAATCAAAATTTTGATAGTCTACTAAAGCAAAGAAACCATAGCAATGAACAACCCCCGGCCAATCAATTTGAAAGATACTAGAAGACACCATGAAGTATGAAATAAATTGAGCTCACCATGAATTTGGTGCAAAAGAGGCACTAGAAGAAAACTTGTTCATTACAATCATCCATGGCTTGACCATTACAACTCGTGGTGAGAAAAAATGCATAAGTAAGTTATTTTGGTTGTCGACCCAAGGATTTAGTTGTCAATTGCTCAAAAATTGCATCAAAAACTTTCGGTTGACGACAAAAATGATTTATTTATGCATTTTCTTGTCATGAGTCGCAAATGGTCACCTTGCAAATGGATGGTTATGATGGACAAGTTTTCTTCTAATGTTGCCACTCTAGCGGCTCGTTAATAAACCCGTCTACAATCCATATTTTGCTCATCCAAGAGCAGAAAGATTATTAGAACTCACCACATGTTTTCATCCATGAAAACACAATATCATTCATTTCCCAAATTTTATCCAGTATGAATCGATTAGTCATGTTAAATAACAAACTCAAGTAGGTGGATATCATCCACTTGACGCATCATCCACTCTCCTCTCCTTGGTTATCTAGTACACAGTCTCCTCGTATAGGAAATCATACTCATAAGTACTGAGTTAATATAGGAGTTAAATATACATTCATGAAGGGTGTCATAATTTGTGTAGATCAAGCACATAATTTCGGATGTATGGTGCACATTGTAATGATGTAACAAATTGGCAACCATCCAACAAATTAATGAATTCAAATCTTTCATATGTGATGGGGGTTTGATGTAACGCATTGTAGGCTTTAGATCATCATTTACGTGATTTCGACAATTTCTGAGGATCTGTATAAATCCTTGCCCCCTCCTCATCCTCATCCTCATCCCTTAAGTGAATTAGGGATTGGCCCTCATCCTCGTCCTGGTTGTGCGTTCTTGTGAGAGTGTGGAGGTGCTGGTGTGGTGAGAGATTAAATTGGTAATTGGAGATCTGTAAAGGGAGAAACACTTGTTGATTGTTATTAAGTAGGTGTAATTGCTGTAGTTTGAGGCCCTTCACTCCAGGAACTTCCTATGAGCTCTCAGAATCCACCTCCTATTCCCTATAACTTAGTGCAGCTTTCGGTAGCAGGAGAGGATCCGGAGTGTCTGAGGGAAGTAGGTGTAGAAACCTTAATATACGTGGCACGGACTTCACTGTATTTGACAGTCCATAGTCACATAGAAGAATCTGTTAGGATCATAAGTGTTAGCCGCTCACCTTAAGTGGACAATCAATTAGGAACAATTTTCTAGGTTAGTATGTCAAGGTGGATCATGAGTATTAGCCGCTCATTCTAAGTGGACACTTAATTAGGAACAATCTTCTAGGTTAGATAATCAAGCTGGATCATTAGTGTTAGCCGCTCACCATAAGTGGGCATTTAATTAGAAACAGTCTTCTAGGTTAAGGCAAGCTCATGGTCAGGCTCACTTGTAGATAATGAACCATTGGTCATTTGGAATATATTTGCACAGTTCGTATCGCAAGCTTGTGATTCTTCAGTAGGAACGTAGAGGAAAATGAGTTGAGAAACCTCTCGGCAGGCTGGAATTACTGCAAGTAGACTTTGAACTTTCGAGGATATTTCGTAACTGTACATCGGGAGCACATGTTGGTTACGGGCTTCTTGTGTTGTGTACTGATCTTGTGGTTTGCTCCTCGGCTATGTGCACCGCTTTGAAACATGGCACCAAAAAAATTTGGAGTCTAGCAACAAAATTCCTTTCATCAGTCCAGTGTTTAGAATTTTTGCGAAGTATACGCAAAAATACTTGCACTAAGCTTCAAATTGAGTCTTGTGTAATGTGTGAAAGTGTAATTTCCTTATGCTGATCATTGAAGCTTTTCTTGATACTGGAAATTGCTATTGGTCTGATCTCTACATATATGTGGTTATCAACTTCTGCTGAGGCAATTGCTTCCACTCTTCTTTGCGTGCAAGATACGAATATATGGCTTGATTGAAACCTAGATATACTTCTAGAGTTAGAAGCAAGAAAATGCCCGACGTACTATCACTGGCTTGGATCTGTAGAGGATTGAACCTCACTTGGGAGCTTGCAATGTATGTCAGGTCAATCACAGTGAAACTAACTAGCTGCGAAGTTTCGTGACAAACTTCCTTAGTAAAGATCATCAAGAAAGTGAGATTTGCTTCATCATGACAGGCATCGTTATGTTTCGAGTTCTGATCACCAGCATCATATACGAGATGAAATCGGTATTGAGGGATACGACGTTGTCACTTCACTACAAAATTGTATTCTGCATCTTCAAAATAGTATGTGTTTGCGGTTTTGCCTTTGGAAGAGAATTTCCAGAGAAGCGTAATCGAGCCCCCTTGGCATCTCCATTAACTCCAAATTTGTTATCATCCCTGGAGACTCGTCACGGTGAAGAAAGGACGAAGCTTTTACCGTCTGATGATGCTCATGAGGAGGTTGTGTCCAACAATCGGCCTTTGGAAGCTCCAACCGCCGACACCGGGTTGCAAGGTCAGGAGCTCACCATTGAAAGTGCAGCAGCGCTTGACTTAAGGTAAGCGGGACTTAAACGCACACTATTTAGCTCTGCACCTACTTCTTGTAGGATGTGAAGTAGATATGAAGTACACAATTGGTGCGAGATGATAAGCAAATCCAAAATCATGTCCGCAGCATTTTCTTCATAACTTTAAGAGCTCATATGAATATCTTATTCAATATCAAAGTGAAGATTCCCTTTTCTCTTTAAAAGATCACAAATAGGTCCTCCAATTATGCCTCTTGAACCTAAGATGGCGATCCAATGTCTTTTGAACGCATGTTTTCCTGGTGCCCGTTCTTAGATCCACACCCAACCACCCAACCACCCAACCACACATCACTCAAATTTAAATATAGATACCCGGTTAAGATAACTGACCGAATTTAGCCCGCTTACCTCAAGGTCTCATATCCTTTGGCCAGTCCTCAGGAAGTAGATTAGTGAAATCAACTTTGACATGATTAGCAATGGCAGGGTGATAGCGATTTTCATTTTACCTGGTGAATTATGAGCCTTCTTTTTAGAATTTCCTGACTCAATTGCATAAATATTAGTGTGCATAGTTTCATTAATACGTCCATGTCGTGGTTGCACTAAATTTTTTGTTACAGTGAATTTCGACCGACAGTTGTAGTAGTGGCGCCTATTTATGTGAGGACACTTAAACAACGGAGGGAAGTTACGGAGCTCATCGCCAGTCTTGCAAACCAAACCTATAAGGCAGAGCAGATAATTCTTGTCGACGACTGCTCACCACTTCCATGGTACAAAATCTCCGCAACAGGGGAACCGGAGGACGATCTCGTCAAATTCCCTGAGAACACACGACTTTTTAGGCGTCGAAAGAATCAGGGCCCTGCCTCGGCCCGGAATTTGGGACTTGGAATTGGCATTACTGAACACCAGGCACAAGTAAGTGTTTGATCTTCATATGTATGAATCTGGATGTAGGTTTGGCAAATGCGAAATTGACGACATGTTATGTCCGAGTAAAGCATGGATAGTATGCAAATTCCAACAAACAACCTAAGACTTAAATCTAACTGCTTCTCTTTTATGATTCTCAAACTCAGTTAAACTAGTCTAATTGATCAACGTGGGAAACCTGTTGCGCATCGTGTGATCTCAAGTTAGTGGCCACATTGCCGTTGTCTGCTGTCCTGAATTATCAACACCGTGCAAATGTAGCTCGGTTTTCAGTTGCCACTTCAGATTTCGAGCGGTAATCAGTTCAAAATTAATTGTGCTCATCTGCAGATTCCCTAGTTCCTATCGATTCAATGTCATTTTCGTTTTTATGTCTGTATTATGAATCAATCATGAAGGTCGAACAAGGAGATTCACATTAATGCGGCTTTTGATTTCGATGCGGAAAGAGGCGTTGCTACTACACATTTAGAGGAAATTTGACAATGATCTATTTATTTTCATTGTGATGTATGTGAACCAGATCGTCAATTTCATAGACTCAGATTGTGAGGCAGACAGTCACTGGGTGGAGGCAATGGTTCTGGCTCACTATCACGAGCTTAAGAACGAACCCGTAAGGTTTGGTGAAGCCATCCTCTCTGGATTGACATACGCGTATGGAAGCAGCAATGTTGGCAAGTTTCACGACCACTTTGGAACACTCAATGGGAGGATAAAAAAAAATGGTGGTGGCCTTCTCTACGGACCTTCTTGCAATCTTTCAATCCGTATTTCCAAAAAACTTATCTATGAAGTGGGTGGTTTTGATGAGAGTTTCCCCAAGGCTGCTTTCGAAGATGTTGACTTCTGCCTACGTGCAAATCGGTGTGGGATTTTAACCCAATGTGCACAAAATGCCAAGGTCTGGCACAAGTACGGTGATTCTATTTTTCAGTTGTTCCGCATGTTTCAGAGGTATGGGGCTAGCGAGTGGGCTGTCATAGAGAACCACCCTCTGTACATCAACATGCTTGAAGCTTCATACAACATTCCCAGTCGAGCACCCAAGTCGGTCACCTAAATGGATGTACACGGTAGGCCCTAACTGGATGTACGCGGTAGCCTTGAAATCTCTTTGTCACAAAGGTGAAGCATTATGCACACTGTTCTTTTGTACATAGTAGTTATTACTTAAAATGTATACTATACCAAATGACAGTACATATTTTCAATCCATATCAGTCTGTATGATCCATATATAAGATTATCGATACAGGGTAGGTATTATAGGATAGGTAATGCAACAAAGACGTTCATGAGTTCTGTACAGTGCATATGGTATCTCCTGGAGTGCCGGCAAACAAACTCGAGCATTACATGCCGGAATGTAATAGTTTGGTATCAAGCTTCGGAGAGGACAAAGGAGTGTTATCAATTTTAAATGCTTGCTATGTTGATTCAATCTATTTATATAAATTTTTGCAAGCGATCAGCTTTCTACACTTCGTTTCTTTTTATGCAATACACTATTACACATTGTACGTAGCATCTCGATAACATTGCAAAATTCTGCGATTGAGGGTATAAGTATTTGTAGGAAACTTTGGTCGTCTGTCAGGCTGCCCCTCACGACAAGCAAGGGGTTTATTGCAGGGCATAAAATTGACACCCTGGGGGGTGTATTTTGCTTCCTAGAGTGTCCTAGGACACCCAAATCTCAAACAGGGTGTCCCCGAGGACACCCAAAAATCCTACAAGGGTGTCCTTTTTACACCCAAAAAAAATTCAGGGTGTCCCCTGTACTTGTAGGGCCTATCAGCGTATATGTTTGACAAAGTTTTTGCAAGTTTTTCTTTTTTGACACGCAAAAACTTGCACAAAAAAAAAATGCACGTCAATTGACACGCACATTCTAGAAATTGACACGTACTGTGACTTGTGAAGAAAAAAATCACACGTCAATTGGCACACTACAAATTGAAATGACATGTATTACTTGAGTACTATAAAGTGCAGCTCAAGTATCCGGAAAACATAACCCATAACAGTAGGAGAACTTCCTACACTCACTCACATACTTAAGTTCAACTTTGCTCTTGCTGGAAGAGTTGCTAGAAAAATCCTCATATGACAAAGTTGTGGCAAGTTGTTCTTGTAATTCGTGCTAGTACAGCTTCTTGTGAGAGAGGATTTTCTACTCAAAATCATATTAAATCTACTTTACGGTGTAGTTTGGTATTAGAGACTTTGGAAGCACAAATGAGAGTTGCAATGGCAAAAATCCCCATAGAGGCCATTGATTTTGAACAAGTATGGGTAAAGTGGTGTGCTATGAAAGGCCGCCGCTTGTAGGTTTGATTTGCATTGCAAGTTATGATATGTAGTGATTTTTTTTATTTTTAATTGAAAAATTGAAATGATATTATATATTTTTCAAAATTGTACCTATTTTGACAAAAAAAAATTTAAGAGAAATTTATGAGGACACCCAAAAATTGGAGCAGGGTGTCCTTGGGACACCCAAAATTTGGGACAGGGTGTCCCCTGGAAATTTGGCTAGGGTGTCAAATTTATGGCCTGGTTTATTGCATTGTATTGGACCTTGTGATGTCGGCTATTTGTAGACGAATTTCTAGATCTATCTTGGAGAAGAATCACCTGGAAGGCTGGAAGGGGGTAGCCTTGAGGTATTTTAAATATCAATATTTTACTTTGTTGTGCATTAAGTGACACCTTGTGCGAAAGTGATTTCCCTATAAGCTGGACATGTAAACAACAAATTTTTTTGGTTATCTGATGAATATTACCCACCTAGTTCTGAAGGCCACAACCTGACCTAGTTCTTGGATAAGAGTCATAGTGAATCCGAGGTCTGATCGTTGCAAGGTGCCAAACGCTCTACTTCAACTCATCTGATGAATCTTACCGACCTTGTTGGAATTGATGTGTAAATTGAATGTTTGCTCCAACTTGACAATGAGTCAAGTCGCTAGGTGTCGTTTTGTTGATGAAATCAAAATAACGTACAAATGTGAAGTAAATGTTACACCTGCCTTATATCCTTGTTTACTGACGCGCTTCTTTTAGCACGCCACCAATATAACATTGATTAGTTACGGGACTCCTCGCTTCATCACACAATGGTGGAAGAGAAAGGAATCATATATCGATATATACCCCCACCACGAATCATACCCCTATGTCAGATCCGCACCAACGAATGCAACCCAGAAAACAACATCGCCTACACACAAAACACTATTCAAACTCAACATGGAGTATCCCACATATATGATAATATTGGCCGTCATGTGATCACCATTCCCGAACAGAGGCTAAAATGGCTATGGGACCAATACCAAGCAACCTTGGAAAGACCTCAACATCTTGAGCCCCCCACCCAACCATTTGAAATAGAAGTCACAGGGTTATATCAATGATATAAATATAGAACACCCAAAAAGGATCCCCTAAAACTTGCACAATATACGCTTCCAGAGGCCATCCTTGAACACCTCATAGACTCCTACCAACTCACTCACTCCTACTTCTCATCACCAATAACATGTACCACCACACTCAAACAATTCTACTCCCCATACACCCGAGACAAAATTTTGGATCAATCGGCACATCATTCCAGTATAAATGGCAAGGACTTGGATATGCCCACCCACACACGGAAAAAGAAGCCCAACAAGCCCTCCACTGGGCACGTCTTGCATCCAAAAACAACCCAAATACAATCACAATCCTCGTAACACCAGACCTAAACTGGTATCACAACCTCAACCCCTATGAGGGACCTTTTCCAGATTCACATGTTATCACACACTTCAAAGCTGACACCATCACATACAAAGAACCAACAATCCCACCAGAGCTTAGGTTTGAACCTAGAATAGAAAGCAACGCCATATACATTTTATGCATACACCATAAAGACACACCCATTGGAGCAAACGAATACCCCCAACAAATGAACAATATTGCTAACACCCTGCAAATACCCGCAATATTTACCCAAGTCGCACCACCCACACCACAAGACACCCCAGTAAACCGTAGTACAAAATGGTCTAAACTCACATATCTCCCTTATCCACCTACCGCCCCAACCCCCTATATCCCATTAAACACCAACATCGACAGATGCCTAACCCCCCAAATACCCACCACAATTATGCTACTACACAGATGGATCATTCAAACCACCTAAAGAAACACCTCAAGGACATTGGAAACGCAAAAAAGCATGATATGGTATCTACAACTCCATAAAAATCTAAAAATAATAGTAAGATTACCAGGGCTACAAAACATACTACGAGCAGAAATGATGGTTCCCGGGTACGCAACTCCCGTATTATATGGTCCTGACTATAATCACTTATAATGCGTTTTAGTCCAATATTGAGTGATACAATTTGTTTTAATGTAGGAAACCCTTGTAGCCCTTCTAACAAGGAATCCAAAAATGTAATTATATATAGGAAATGAATATATTGTGAAGCATATAATTGAATTAAAAACCTAATTATATGAATTTTTTTAATACATGTACCATAGGTCAAACTACCCAACTTTTTGGACTTTTTAATAAAAATTTAATATTGTGAATGAATTATAATTTTAATGGGAGGCAACTATTCGTGGCTTATAATTTTAATGGGAGGCTTAATAAATATGCAACCCAACTTTTTTTTCATCTCATTTTATTTAATTTGGTCTTTACCCAACTTTTTGATCATTTTAATTTGATATAATTTGATATAATTTGATATAATTTGATATAATTTTTACAAAAGCCGTCCTCTAAGCCGTTTTAAGTACGATGCCCCCTATGTATAATATGGGAGTTGCGTACCCGGGTGATGGCTATACACCACACTCTCTGACTCCTGACCACCACATATCGTGATGAACTGGCCCATATCTTCACGGACTGCCTCAATGTCCTATACTTATTAAATACTCAAATCAAACACCCCACACTACATAATAGCCACCCAAATAAAAATATCCCTTAATCCATGTCCACAATGCTACAATCCCGTACACAAATCACCACACTCCATAAAGTCAAAGCCCATGCTAACATAAACGGTAATGAACAAGCAGACACATTAGCCAAAATAGGATGTGAACTAGATCATAGAGACGCCGCAATGCCACATGAACATGCACACCCTTCACCATACTTCCTCCAAAAAGACTGGTGGCATTCCATGCAAGAAACACCAGAAAAATGCCTTATAAGACACCTTGGAAAACACGTCCTCAAATATGACAAAAAACACAATTTAGAAGTCATAGCTAACCAAACACACCAACTACACAAATGGCTTGAAAACAAAGATATTGACAAAACATTATCAAACAATTTTTGGACAAACCCAAGTATCATGGATAAACAAAAAACATGTCTAGTCAAATTCCGCACGGGACAATACATGGGCCATGCTCGTAAGCAATTCTTTTTTGGTAGAGAAGCCTACCCATAAAAAACGTGCCCCATCTGTAACTCATCATATGCAGATACATGGCTACACGTACTACTTAAATGCAAACAACAACACATTCACGCACTCATAACAAAACGACATAACAAAGTTGTATGGGAAATACGTAAATTAATTTTATCAAATAAAATATCTAGACACTACACACTCATGAATGCGGGAACGTATAACGAACCACCTCAAGAAAACACCGTGTCAGCATGGCTACTACCATGCACATGTGGCACCCAGAGATGCCACTGCAACGCCAGGTTCAAACCAGACATACTATGCGTCATAGGACATCCATATAACCAACCTCCACCAGAAACCCCTACAACCGGAATCACAATACAATTCATAGAATTTACATACTGCAATGACAGATTTACAGCAAAAACCCTCGATAGAAAACCACAAAATACCAACCGCTCATCAATAACAATATCACAAGGGGCTGGAATGTAGCCCCACTCATGGTACTAGTTGCAGGTGCGAGAGCCACCATACACATCCCATCAATGCAAAACCTAGAAACAATACTTAAAATCCCTCTCATAAAAATAAAAAAACACAACAAATTAACATTATCACCACACAATATGTACATTCAATACTAGTCCATAAACGTAGACTAGAGAACAAACAATCTATCTCAGACCTTCAAGACCCAACATAACCAAATAACCCATCTCACAGCTCGGTATACCCAAACATATAAAGAATACCACTTTACTAAATAAACCCCACTAAAAAACTACCACATACTACCGGTTACCGGTTAACCGGCTATCTGTTACTAGTATAGTGTCTACTCCTTGCAAAGGGTGAAGTAGTTCTACATCTTACACCATTGCCCTAGTCACTCCGAACATACACTCTAGTCACTCCGGCCTCCTCCGGGGACGGGGGGACGGGTCTTCTCTTGCGACGGGGCCTCCTCCTCTGGCGACGGGGCCTCCTCCTCCGTTGGGGCCTCCTCCTCCGTCGGGGCCTCCTCCTCCGTGGGCGCCTCCTCCTCCGTTGGCGCCTCCTCCTCCGTCAGGGCCTCCTCCTCCGGGGATGGCGAATCCGATGCCCGACCGTGGCGAGGTGCCAAAAGCGCACACCGTCGACACCCCCAGCCCTACCAGAACAGGGATGGTCTTCTGGATCGAGCTAGGGATGTGAGGGTAAAAGCACGTCGTCACCGGGGCCGTCAGCAGTGAAATCGTCGCCAGTGTCATCACCGACAAGAATGCGATAACGTAATCACCACCCTTACGGACATACCTCTCTTCATCGATGTACGCTCCATCGGTGCCCGGAAAGGGTGGATCACGGAAATTAGGGTTCCACAACCCCCCGGACCTCACGATGCCGTAGTGGGATGTCCCGTCCGGCGCCCTGCAGCTGTCGGTAAAGCAGGAGACCCAGCAGAGAACGCATAAGAGGAAGAGTGTGATGGACGTGAGGACGATCTCTGTCTTCCTGCAGTCGCCGTTGTTCGTCGCTAACGGCGCCAGTACCTGGAACGCCAGGAACGTCCCGGTTGGAAGAATGTTCGAGACTCGCGTCAGGGCGTCCATCGTTATCTTTCAAGTTCAATGGCGCCAGGGTTTTCAAAAGAAATTATTGCTTAGCTACGCATTCGTGATTGCAGCCTAATTGCAACCAGTGACAATAAATGTCTGCGCCAAAACAAATCCCATTGTCGCATTTACGATACAAAGAGGGGAAAGAGTTTATAGAATTAGCCAACTAAAATTTTGAGGTTTCTGCTGTAGAAATGTAGTGTACCATTTAGGCTACAGAATATAATATGTATACATACACAGTTAAGTATACATGTACAGAATACAAGTACGTGTCTATTGACACGGATCAACCCTTTGAGTATCAAAGGTTGAGTAGAAGGAGCATGACCCTTTATAAGCCAATAAGGCTTGTAAGGTCACATCCTTTAATGTACTATATAAAGGGATCGTTTCCCAAGTAATAAATTCATTCCATTGAAAGCTTACATTCTCCAAGTGTACCTAGGTAGTTAAGTCTTCCTTAATTCCATCATGGCATGTGTAGATACTAGGATTCAGCATGGTATCATAGCGTAATCATGAAAGGAACGCATGATTGTTGCAAGCTTGTAATGCTCTCGTAAAAATCTTCTATCCCATACTACAAAGGTAGTACACCATGGCGTCCTCATCAATGGATGTGCGCCAAATCAACCAATTTGATGGCGTGAATTTTCATACATGGAAAATTCGGATGGAGATGGTGTTGTTGGACAAAGATTTGTTTGGACATGCGGACGGCTCGGAAATACAGCCAACAACTCCAACAAATGAACCAACATGGGATAAGAAGGATAGCAAGGCGAGAGCAAACATCTTACTTGCTTTGAAAGATGCTCAACTTTCACATGTTAATAAATGCAAAACATCAAAAGAAGTTTGGGATACGCTAAAGAATATATACGAAACTTCTCATGCTCAAACAAAAATGTACTACAATAAACAATTGTATACATTAAAAATGTCAGAGGAAGATACTATAGCAAATCACATAAACACATTCCGTACTCTAATCGATAATATAGCAAGTACGGGAACTAATATAAGTGATAATGATAGTGCCATTGTTCTTTTGAGCTCTTTGCCCGAATCCTATGAATGATTAGTAGTTTCCATAAGTGGTCAACCCAATTTAACACTAGAAGGTGTTACAAGCCTCTTGTTACAAGAGGAAATAAGGAGAAAATCCAAAGGGAGAGATATTGAGGATAAACCTCAAGCATTATACTCCCACAAAAAACCATTTAAGGGAAATTTGAAATTTCTGAAGAGGAAATTTGAGACTACTAACAAAACCCTTCATTATATTTAAAAAAGAATGGAAATTTTTTTCATTGTGGCAAGGCCAATCACCACATCAAAGATTGTAGGATTCGCCTTCAAGAGGAAAAAGCGAAATCCGGTCACCAAGCCAATAGTGTTTTAAACACTAAATTATTTACGGTGGCCTTGGCGGTTGAAGACACATCGAGTGACAAATGGTACCTCGATTCCAGAGCAACTCAACACATGACGCCACACTTTGAGTGGTTTGTGTCCTACACCAAAAACTTAACAAAGGATAAAGTTTACTTGGGGGACAACTCGTGTCATGATATCGAAGGACGAGGGACTGTCATGATCACTCTAGATAGTGGAGAAGCTAGGACAATTGAGAATGTCCTACATATACCGGCTCTTAAAAAGAGTCTAATTTCTGTTAGTAAAGTTACGGATGAGAGTTACCGAGTAGAGTTCACAACGGACTCATGCCTTATAAAGGATCAAGAGGGTAAAACATTAATTACCTCGGGAAGAAGGGTAGGTAATCTATATGAACTAGGGACCTCCCATACCCACAATCATAGCTTGTCCCATGTCGTAAGCGACCAAAATTCTACCAATGTAGAATTATGGCACCAAAGGATGGGTCACCCTAGTTTACACAAACTAAAAAGAATGTACAAAGACGGATTGGTCCACGGGCTTCACATTAAATCCCCAAATTTTGAAATTCCTTTATGTACTAGTTGTTTAGAGGGAAAACAAAGTCGTAAGAAATTTTCTAAATGGGGAGGGCAGCGAGCTACAAAACTATTAGAAATAGTTCACTCCGACATATGTGGTCCCATTCAAACATTTTCACATGGGGGTGCAAAATATTTTGTGACATTTATAGATGATTTCTCCCGAAAATGTGTGGTCACATTTTTAAAGACTAAAGGGGAAGTTTTAGAGGCTTTTAAGGCTTACAAAACAATGGTGGAACTACACACGGGAAAACAAATAAAAATGCTAAGGACCGATAATGGTGGGGAGTACACGTCTAAGGCATTTAAACAATTTTGTTTAGATAGTGGCATAGTGCACCAAACAACCGTTCCTTATACCCCTGAACAAAACAGCGTAGCGGAGCGTAAGAATCGTACCATAATCACGGGTAGATCACTCTAAGACATATTTGTGCACCACGTGCGGCTGGGGGTTATTTGTTTTGGGGCTATTTACCTTCAAGGGCTGAATTAAAGCCTCCCTATAATTACTTAAATTTCAAAAATGGCCCATTTGTTTGCACCCTTCCATTACTTATATTGTCCAAGTCACTGCAATTTTTTGTACTCTATATTCCTTTTAAGTAATAAAAGCTAATCTACTTCCTAACGCAATTGACGAGTGTTGAGGGAAAGCATGGAAACAAAGAATCCCCGTGAGTCCTAAACCCATTTACATACCATACTAAACATACCTTCTAGGATCCTTATCTTCAGCCCTTATATTAATTTTACAAAAAAATAATGGCCCACGTTTTATGTCCATCTAACTTACTTATAATGGGATTGTCTACATTTAATGGCCCCTTCATTATTTGGAATTCCTTTATAATTTTTATTTCAAATGATTTTAATCCTCTCTATATTATGCCGCACGTCGTTTTTAAAATGCACTAAGTGATCTACCCGTGACCATAATGGAATGTGTGCGTAGTATGTTATCAAGTGCTAAATTACCCAATATATTTTGGGCCGAAGTTGTGTCTACAACCGTATACCTACAAAATAGATTACTTACCTCCGCCCTTACAAATAAAACCCCGGAAGAAGTATGGTTGGGTAGAAAACCGAGTGTAGCCCACATACAAGTTTTTGGGAGTAAAGCATATTCTCATATCCCAAAGGAAAAGAGAAAGAAATTAAACTCAAAAACCCTTGAGTGCATCCTTATTGGATATAATGAGAGCGTTAAGGGATATCGATTATACAACCCTAACACAAAGTCTATCATTATTAGTCATAATGTAGCATTTAATGAAGACACCCAAGTCAAGAAGGTGCACCACCACCGGCAAATGATACGTTCATTGAATTACAACCTTCATTGATGGATGAAGACCAAACTCAAACGGAAGGTGGCCAAAACCTCCAACATGGCCAACTACAACAAAATGATCCTAACATAGGGGTTGCCCCTCCTCAAGCACCCATTGTAATTCAAGACTTGGATTCCGATTCTTCAGAATATTACAATTCCGAAACGGAATTGTCCGATCCCGAAGAGGTTCCGCATAATGATCCTCAACCATCCACCTCATCATTACGACGATCCACAAGAGAACGGCGTCCATCTCAAAGATTGGTCGACTCTTTGGACTTCATCGAAAAATTACATTTTACTCAAGGTGCATAATCTCAAACCGTCAAAGAGGCATTAAGCGGTCCTAATGCCCATGAATGGCAAAACGCCATGGATGTCGAGTATCAAGCTTTACTCAAAAATAAAACATGGACCCTTTCTCAATTACCTCCCGGCCGTAAAACGGTTGGTTGTAAGTGGGTCTTTAAAATCAAATATAAAGCAAATGGCGAAATCGACCGCTATAAGGCTATACTTGTAGCAAAAGGTTATTCTCAAATTAAAGGGGTAGACTACCATGACACTTTTTCACCCATAGTCAAAATTACTACTCTTCACCTCCTTTTTGCTATAGCGGCCATCCTCAATTTAGAAATACATCAAATGGATGTCATAACGGCCTTCCTTAATGGCGATTTGATAGAAATTATCTTTATGGACCAACCGGAAGGATATGTTGTTGAGGGTAGTGAACATCTCGTATGTTTATTAGCTAAAGGCTCATATGGTCTTAAACAATCTCAACGGGCATGGCACAAAAAGATAAATTCCTCTCTTATCCAAGTTCAAAAATTTACCCAAAGTCATGCCGATAGCAACGTCTACATAAAGAGGGAGGGAGAATCATATGTCATTTTTAGCTTTATATTTAGACGATGCCATTCTATTTAGTAACAAAATAAATTTGTTGAAGCACACTAAAAAAGTCTTATCTCAGCAATTTGAGATGAAAGATTTTGGTGAGGTAAAATATTACCTAGGTTTACAAGTCATACGCAAGAGAGAAAATAAAACTATTCATTTGAGTCAACAAAAGTATATCGAAAATATACTTGAGAGGTTTAATATGCAAAATTGTAAACCTTCATTTACACCCATGGTGGCCAATGTAAAACTATCAAGAGACATGTGTCCCAAAAGACTTAAAGAAAAACAAATCATGGCCAAAATTCCATACTGAAGTGTAGTGGGATGTTTGGTATACGCCATGATTTGTACCCGGCCGGATATCGCCTTTGCAGTTGGAACCGGAAGCCAATATCTAGAAGATCCGGGTGTCAAGCATTGGAGTTTCGTCAAGAGAATTATGAGGTACCTACATGGTACTTCCACTCATGGAGTACACTATAGTCCAAGTACTAACAGAGAAGGCACCCAAGTGGTTGGGTATTGCGACGCTGATTGGGAGGGTGACGTGGACGGCCGTAAATGGACAACCGGATATTGCTTTTTACTAGGAAAAGGGGCCATAAGTTGGCATAGTAAGAAACAACCAACGGTGGCCCTTTCAAGTACGGAGGCGGAATACATGGCATCAACAAATGCAACTAAAGAAGCTCTATGGCTTCAACAACTATGCAAAGATATTGGATTTAACCAAATCAAACCAATTACTATATTTTGCGACAACCAAAGTTGCATCGCACTAACCCAAAATCCTAAATTCCATGCAAGAACGAAGCACGTGGAAATTCAACATTATTTCGTACGAGAAAAAGTACTTAGCGGCGAAGTGGAAATCAAATATTGCAATACCGAAGTACAATATGCAGATTTCCTTACGAAAAGTTTACCTCGACCTAAACACGAGTTATGTAAACTAAAATTAGGAGTTACAAGTACCAAAGGAGAGTAGTGAGTAGCCAAATTGTACACTACAGGGAGAGTGTAGAAATGTAGTGTACCATTCAGGCTACATAATACAATATGTATACATACACAGTTGGGTATACATGTACAGAATACAAGTACGTGTCTATTGACACGGATCAACCCTTTGAGTATCAATGGTTGAGTAGAAGGAGCATGACCCTTTATAAGACAATAAGGCTTGTAAGGTCACATCCTTTAATGTACTATATAAAGGGATCGTTTCCCAAGTAATAAATTTATTCCATTGAAAGCTTAGTACATTCTCCAAGTGTACTAGGTAGTTAAGTCTTCCTTAATTACATCTTGGCATGTGTAGATACTAGGATTCAACACCTGCAAACCTCGGCGGACATGTACAGAAACCTAGCAAGACACTCCAGAATGCGAAATTTGACACTCGTTTAAACCTAGTTGCCACAGGTGACAATAATATCCGCACCAGTAGTAACTAATCCTACTGTGTCATTTACGATGCAAAGAAGAGAAAGAGTGTATGGGTATTAGCCATTTGATTGAAATCTTGTTATTCCTGCAATTTCGACGGACATGTACAGAGACCTGCCAAGAGTATCCGGCAGAATGCGAAATTTGACATTCAGAAGGACTCACCGCTCACAAACTACTTCGTTTTTTTGTAAGGGTTGTTCGGAGAACCTTTTCCTATGCTTAAATTTGTTTCTGAATAGGAACTCCATAGTTTATCTTGGTCGAGTACTGATTGTATTTCAGTTTCGAATGCGTCGGACCTGTTGAAAGAATTGCTTCAACTCGCTATCACGATTCCAACGTAATTGCCATCAGTGACACACATATCCGCACCAAAACTGACTCAATCTGCCTCATTTACGACGCGAACAAGAGAAAGAGTGTATTGACTTGGCCAATCAAACGCTTGATATTCTTGCAATTTGGCAATCGTCATTCCATCCAAATTGCTACTAGTGAAAGAAATATCCGCGCCAAAACAAATCCTACTTGTCCCATTTACGACGCGAAGAGAAGACGAGAAAGAGCGTATGGAGGTAGCCATAAGTACGCTTGATGTTCCTGCAAATCTCGGCGGACGTGTACAGAAACTTGTCAAGAAAATCCAGAATACGAATTTTGACATTCAGGACTCACCCGCTCACGATCTACCAACATCATTGTGTGTCTAGCTATTTGGAGAACATTTTCCTGTACTTCACGTTTCTGCTGAGAAGTAACTCCATTGTCTATCCTCGTATTTAACACTGGAACACCTCGTATTGGAGTAGAATCTTCATTGAATCCTCTTGCGTTTTAATTTTCTGATTTTTTACAGGAACTGAAAGAAGATGCAAAACAGAAACCATGACCGGCTGAGCGGTCGATGAACTCGAGCGATCGCACTAGACAGATAATTACACCTCGCAAGTAAACTTGAAAAAGGTTCTTGCTCCTTCCTCTCTTCCTTCCCCTCTTTTTCTTTCGAAATGATTGTATTTCTTACGTGAAACTTTCTCTAAATCTTGGCTAGAATGAATAATCCCCTAACCGTCAAATTACGCTTAATTTCCAATAAATTTGCTTAAAATTCCAAGTTATTTCTGAGCAACTCCCAAGCCTGAGTTTCTGAGTAGAATTAGTGAGGAATAAGTTCAAGTCTTACACTACCTCCGCTGACCTCCCACTTCGAGAAACGTCACGGACCCCGTTCCTTCATCAATCAAGTACCAAACCGAGAATTCGAGGCATGACTTACCAGCATTCCTCACTATTCAATCTTCAGGTTTCCGACGTTGTGGATTCGGAAATGGTTGTTTGTATCCAACTAAATAATGTGAGAAGCTGAGTCGATAAGGTCAAACTGACGCCGCGGGGAGTCACAAACAACTCTCGAAGAAGTCCAAGTTAGCAAGAAACCTTGACATCTTCCCGAGGTACGTTGCAGCTGCTTTCATGCACTTCCCATGAGTAATCTTCATCAAGTTTCGCAAGTCTAAAAACCAAGTTGCCGGAAGCAAGGTTATATATAATTACTCTTAGCTTGGACAACGATGAATCCTCTCCCTGTTTCTACACCCGCATGGAATAAGGGATGGTTTATCCACTATGGATATTCCTATTTTGGCACAATCCCCTCCTTTTGAAAGGGAATTATTACGTTCTTCCCAGTGATCGGGGAGATTTTTGGGCATAGTCGGTAGAGATCCTAGTGTTTGCAAGTCCAGCCGGTTACATGTTGACATCCTCCGGTTTTCCTTTACTAAACTGGGGTATATTCTATAAACTCCTCTAAAATGATGGGTAATTTTCCTGCAGTCTTGAACTTCAACCGGTTATTCCTCAAACTCAACCGGTTCATTTGTAACTAACTGCCGGTTCTCCCGATCATTGGTTCTTCCCACACACGAGGAATTGTGCCAAGGGAATGTTGTAGATCACCCTCGTGGCTTAATCATTGCGAGGCATCAATCTTTCGATCGTAAGAGGCTGTCCCAGATAAGTCTGTAAATAATAATTTGGAGGCATGGTTGACTTTATCAGGAATCCTGCGATGCTCTAATGACGATTCCACAATTCCGCCCCTGCCTTATCACCAAAAGACAGTCAAAAGTTGGAAGCAATGAACGGGGAAAATCGGGTGCTTGTTACAGATGCACCGCTTGAGGTTGAGAAATAACCGGTTGAAGATCAAGACTTCACCGTTCATTTTAGAGGGATTTATAGAATACACCGCAATTTAACAGAGAAAAACCGAAGATTAAGCTTCCCGCAGGGGCAATATGGCTCGCTCAAGGAAGAGGAAGCGGTCACGCCGCAGGAATGCATCGAAATACGTGCCTTGACACAGAGATTAGCGTTGTGATTAGGAAGCGTAGCTAAACAGCGGATAAGTTATGAGATCAGAGTAAAGTAGAGGAGGAAGCGACACAACAGAGCAAGAAATACGAGGAAACTAGATCTGATAGAACTCAAAGAGAGTCGTTAGATCTGAAGAAAAAGCAGAGAGTAAAGAGGATTAGCTAGCGGATTTGTAGATCTTAGGTCTCCAAGAAAGAAGGTCCCACAAGAAACAGTGAGTCAACAAGGCTACAGGAAGAATGGCTCAAGACGCAGCAAGAATGGAATCATTTGCGGCAAAAGTGCGATATGGAGGAGGACCACGCTTCGATCCCCTGATGGAGGAGAGAGGTGGCTGGATCTCAGGCGAAGCAAAAGGACAAGATGTGGAGATGCCGGATGCGGTAATAGAGGCAATGGTGGAAGCCAGCAAGCAGATCTCTGATGGGGATCTGAATCCATTCAAGGAACAAACGGGTGAGATCCTTCCAAGCAACCTGGAAAGAAATTTCAGTGGTTTTCTTATTAGGAAAGATGCCATTTCGTTCAAAGTTGATTCAGGAAAATTACTTGCACGTATTGCGAGGTTAAAGGAACGACTGTTGATCGGGAAGTTTGTGGGGCCCAAACCCCCACCTCAAGCTCTGAAACTGTGGTTACAAGCTTTGAACCAAGAGCTAAGGGGTAGTAGCTTGACTTTTTGCATGAATGTTGGGAAAGGTTACTTCTTCCTTGAAGGAGAGGATCATGATGCCTTATGTAGCGCATTAATGTTATCACCATTTAAAACAAAATGGGGCACATGCATGTTACAGAGCTGGGTACCCGGATTTAACCCGGAGAACCCCAGTAACTTACCTTTCCCAACATGGGTGGCACTAAGGAACCTTCCTTTTGAGCACCATGATCAAGCTCTGGCCATAGCTGGGACCTTAGGAGAGGTGATAGGCTTAGACACTGCTAATGAAGCAGCTAGGGCTCCCCGATTCTGCGTCAATCTTGTGGTGGATAAAGGATGGGTCACTACCATCAACCTTGAATCAGAGGAAGGTATAGCACCGCCTCAGAAAATCCTGGTCGACTATGACAGGCTGCCCCTGAGATGTCGAGCCTGCCATAGCTGGAAACACAAAGTGAGAGATTGCTCTGAGATCCAAGAGCGAAACTGGAAAGGGAGAGGGAGACCAACAACCATAAGGGTAGCACAAACAACAGACAAAGGTAAAAATCAAGTGGTGGACGATGAGGGATTTCAACAAGTAAGGAACAAGAAAAATACCCGCAGAAATATCTTCGAGAACACTGAGAAAGACCTCAGAAGACCAACATATGAACAGAGGGTAGAATTCCGGCGACCAGCGGAGGGTTGGACTAACAGACAGACCACAATCCAGCAGGATCAACCTTACAACGGGGCTGCGGCTCCCGCCGCAGCACTGGAAATAAGGCCAGGTGACAATGTTGGACAGAACACGACTCAGGAGAGACTCCTGATGGCCACAAAGGCGAGCGGCCTCGGACAGGAGGCCCCCGGCGTTACTGGCACCGAAAACGGGAAAGAGAGAACGGACAACAACAGTAAAGAGGAAGGCAATGGTAGAACGATCCAGGAGAGACCAGAACGACAGAAGAATCCTTACCCAGGTATTGACGAACTCCTGGGAATTGAGAGGGGGGACCATGCGAAGTCGGAACCAAGGAAGGAGGTCTACACTGAGCGAAGCTCGGAGCGGAGGAACGGAGGTGAACAAGCAGATACACACTCAGGAAAACCCTCGGAGCAGATGAATGAACCAAGCATAACAATCCAAGCTCAAACTATAACAGGAAGGAAGGATTCGGAGGAAGAACAACCGGCTCTAACAAGTCAGGCCATACAAGACAACAAAATGAACTGGTCACCAGTCAAGATAGCTGGACAAAAGAGGACATTGGAGGATCTGGAGGAAGGGGAAGTGGACACGGATGCCGAAGCTTCTGATGGAGAATACGATGAGGAGGAAGAAGAGGAATTGGAAAACAATAATTCAAATGAGGAGAAATCGGAAGCAGGGGCAGAAAAGTCACCAAGGGATGAGCCCGAGCAAGCGCTCTGGGAAGGAAATGGAGGTCCACAGGACCAAGGACATATCCCCGAGGAGGACAGAAGCGAGTACCGAGGGGACTTTCAAGCGACCGTTGAGGAATTGAACCGGCTGATGGAGGAAGAAGCCCCAGAGCACCACGCAGCAGAAGGAGCCAGCAGGGATGCGAGCTCCAAATGGCCAGATGGGAGGATAAGCCAGGGAAGCAAGGGCTCTGCCAACGAGGCAGGCCTGCCGGAGGTGGCAGCAGCTAGGCTCCAGAAGAGGGTCCCCCAGGAAGGTGAGTGGGCAAACCCCCAAATTGACACATTCATGATGAATGGGGAGGATGAGGACCTAAGCTTAGTACAGGCTTACATCCCGCATGGAAATTCCAATGATGTAATACATGAAACGCAGTTTCATCCAAGTAATAAAAACATCTACAATGATATTCTTGCAAGCATTGGGCTGGATAGCCCCACCACCTCAAACGATTCAAGGGGGGGCTACGGTAACAAAGGTACTAACCAGAAGCTAGGGATACAAGGAGTAAGCACACCTATCAGGATAGGAGCCAGTAATTTGCTAGCCATGGGGAAGCAAGTACTCACTCCTAGGCAAGGACGATCATGGGATATTCGGAACAAATCCCCACTGGGAGGTTAAGTGCAATTAGGATAGGAACTTACAATTAGTTGCTTATGAAATTGAACATCATTACTCATAACATCCGAGGCCTCAATGACCCGGAATGCATCGCAAAGGAACGAAGTTTCCTTAACTCACTTAATCCCAAAGTAGATATAGTAATGATACAAGAGCATAAACTTAGGGGAAAGGCAGTAGAAGACATTGGATTAAAGCTCATGCCAGGTTATGCAAACTGGTTTTTAGAAGCATCTCCAGGAGAAAAAAGCTGGCTCAATCCAAACGCGGCGGGAAAAGGAGGGGTAGGGATCTTACTAGCAAGGAAGTATGCAAAACTAGTCACGGAGCACGGTGCCCTATATGACAATAGAGTAGTATGGATAAAGCTAGAAGGAATCGAAGGTGGAAGCATAGGGCTAGCGTGCATTTATGCGCCTAATATCCCAACCGAAAGACGGCATTTGTGGCATATAATGGTGGATGCATTGCCAAAAGATTGTGAATGGATACTAGGGGGGGATTTTAATATGACGGAGAGACCCGAGGATAAGTCCAATGATTGCGGTAGAGCCATAAGCAACCTAGAAAGGTATACATGGAATGAGCTCCTAAATGCCTTTCAAGCAACGGATTATTTTGTTCACCAAGGGGGCCCTCGGTTTTCGTGGGACAATGGTCAAAAGGGCCAAGCTAGGAGACTAGCTAGATTAGATAGGTTCTATACCCCGAAGCAAAGCAAACTCAATATTCACCAAGGAAGTTACTTCATACATGGTCACTCAGTTGGGTCAGACCATTCTCCAGTACAAGTCGAGTTAAGCATTGGAAGCGGAGAGGGAAGGAAGACATCATTTAAGTGGAACGTGTTTTACCTTAAAGGTGACATGATTGAGAGGCTTAGAGAAAGATGGGAGGCCCTACCAAAGGAGGCAACGTTTTTCTTCAAACTAAGGAATATTGCGAGGCTTTATAGGCAATTGAGCAAGACCAAAGCTAAGGAAAACAGGAAATTGGAACTTGACACGATGGCCAAGTTAGAAGTCGCAACGGCAAAGTTACATGAGGATATACATAATGTGGAAAGGCAAGGGGAAGTACACAAACTTAAACACATTATGGGAGAAATTGACAATAGGAAAGCACGAGGCGCAGCTATAAGGTCAAGGGTTAAGTGGCAACAGGTAGGAGACAAATGCTCCGCCGAGTTCTTCAAGTCAGTAAGGGCTAAAAACGCACAAGCACTTATAACTGAGCTCAAAGACAGGCAAGGTAGGAGTTTCACAAAGAGAGAAGATTTAGAAAGAATATGCTACGATTTTTACAAAGAGCTTTACACACATAGGGATATTTCTGAGGTGGCATTAGGGGAGGCTTTGGAGGGCTTTTCGGCAACTTTCACCGATGACATCAATGAATCTCTAGCAAAAGATATTACAGAGGAAGAGCTTTCAAGGGCGGTAAAGTCAATGGCAAAGGGTAAGGCCCCCGGGCATGACGAGGTACCAATTGAATTATTCCAAAAACTGCGGTCAACCCTAGGACAAGACTTTTTACTAATGATTACCAAGAGCATGGAGAATGGCACTTTCCACGAGGGGGTTACCAAAGGGCTCATTAGCCTTATACCCAAAGAAGGGGATGCGAAAAATCTAAATTATTGGAGACCTATTACACTACTTACGGCAATCTATAAAATCTACGCCAAAACACTACAATTACGGTTACAACCCATACTTAGGGATGTAATTAGCCCGGAGCAAACAACTTTTCTTCCGTTACGATTTATTTTAGACAACATTGTCTTAACTCAAGAAACCTTGCATTGGGCTAAAACCTCAAGGCAACCCACAGTATTTTTAAAATTGGACTTTTCCAAAGCGTACGATAAGGTCTCATGGACCTTCCTATTTCACGCCATGAGAGGCATGAACATTAGTGAGAGATTCATTAGTTGGGTCCAACTTCTTTTTACTAACGCCTCAGCTACAGTCAACTTAAATGGGACTCCAGGGACTAGCTTTGGCATTGCACGAGGGGTAAGGCAAGGGTGCCCATTGGCTCCTTACCTCTTTCTCATCGTGGGTGAAGTTCTTACGCATATGATTAGGAAAGCAATTTCGGAAGGGAGACTGAAAGGAGTTACTCTCCCGGGGGGGAAAAAACAGCAAAGTATTTCTCAGTACGCCGACGATTCTTCATTTATGGTTAGGGGAGAAAAAAGGTATGTAGATGAGTTAGTCCGCATTCTTAAGGTTTTCAGCGAAGCATCAGGGATGGAGATTAACTGGGAAAAGTCAAGCGCCTACTGGTTTGATAAATTTACCCATAAACCGGAGTGGCTAACAGGGTACAACTGGCTATGGGCAGAAGAGGGAGATCTTTCTAAGCTCCTTGGCACTCCATTTGGACTTAATCTCAATGTCCACGATGTGGACCAATTCCTTTACAACAAGATTTCAAGGAAACTCGATTATTGGAGTACCATGAAATTGTCATTGGCGGGGAGAGTGGTCATCTGTAACCAAGTCTTGCTTTCTACGTTGTGGTTTTTTACCACGGTTTGGGGAGGTTCTAATAAGATCCTAAGGAAGATTAGGGGGGCCATCCGTAACTATCTTTGGTCCGGGAAAGAACAACTTACCCGCACACGAGTTAGTTGGCGGGAATGTTGCATGAAAAAGAAAGATGGTGGACTAGGATTGGTAGACCCAGAAATGGCCAAGATCGGCCTCATGTGCAAATGGATTGTCAAAGCAATAGAACCAGGAGAATCAAACTTGCAACTCATGTTACGATACAGGTTGGCGCGGTTTAATCCACAAAGAGGAAAGCGATGGGGGATTAGCCTTGATTGGTTTACCTGTAAGGAACACATAGGGTTTACGGGCTCCAAGGTTTGGGGGCATATTAGCAAGGCTTGGAAGGTCATGGTAAAAGGCATATATCAACTCCCCCCGCGCACTAGGATGGAATTACTCCATTCTAACATCTGGTGGTTGGACGGCGTTGAACTCATCAAAAATGGAATCTCATACACTAGAGGCCTTGAACTTTACCGGAAAGGAATACAATGTGTAGATGATGTGTGGGACAGCGAACAACGGAATTTTCTCTCATGGGAAAGGGCAAAAGAGGAGTTTAACCTTACAGAAGGAGATAATGGGGACTGGACTACTCTTACTAATAAACTATCGGAAAAATGGAGGAGCCTACTTGAAGAAGATGAGGATGAGACCTACCAAGGGGAGTGGCTTGGATTCTATATGGAGGGTAAGGAAGACCCCATCACTGTCCTACAATGCGATGCCGACTACACCCCTTCGTGTATGCAAGCTCACCACCTCACTCTGCCCGTCCCAGTGCAATGCTACACGGTTGGAACTTACTCTAGGTGCCTTAGAGAGTGGGAAAAACCGGTAGGTGAAATGGTAGGCTTTTTCCACAAAGTTAAAATTATTCACACCAACAGAGGCCCCAAACGAGATGGGGAGGAAAAGGAGAAAATCTCCTTCTTCTATGGAAAGTTGGCCACTCTTGAGTGGGACCCAGACAGGTGGAGATGGAGTGATGGGGGACAATTCTTAGACTACACTACTAAGGATGGGAGAAAGGCCATTGCCAATAGGAACCCGGGAGCCACCCGGGCTGCGGATAAATGGCAAGGATATTTACCGGGTAATTACAGGTTCTACTGGTCACAAGTTTGGGATCCGCTTCGTTCCGGCAAAGAGGCCGCTTTCATTTGGTCAATCTGGCATAAAGCAGTGGCAGTCAATGAGTGGAGGGCACGCATTGCGCCGGTCTCAATCTCTAAGCAATGTATCTTTTGCCTCCCTAATACGAGCGAATCAGTTAAACATAAGTTTTGGGACTGCATTCAAGCACGTAGGGCATGGAGATGGGCTACCTTCATCATGCATGAACTGTGTGGGGTTAGGACCGGGAACTATGATTCTTTCAATTGGAAACAAGCTTTGTTTGGAGAAAGGATCCCCCGGAGATTCGGCAAAAAGACCAAAATTTGGCATCTTCTTAGAGGAATTACCCTTTGGACCATTTGGATTGAACGGAATGACAGAGTGTTTAATCACGAACACTGGCAAGAAACCAAGGTCAAACACACCATTTGGGATGCACTCATCATCTATGGTAAAGCGGCCTGGAACCGGGTCCTCAAGTTTATCAAAATTAGTAGCTTCTCCGCGATGGCTCTCCTTAAGGGCTTTGATAAAACTTGGGGTGACAGGAATATCCTTTGTAGACGGAGTAACTTACACATTGAGTGGAATTGGTAGAAGGCTTATAGGTAGGTTAGTGGTACCCTTCGGGTTCCTTTTTGGTGGCTTGGGGGTTGTCCTTGGCCGGTGGGGTGGGGGTGGTCCTTGGTTTGGGGGCTTTGGGGGGTTGTCCGTGGTGGTGGTTGTTTGCTTTTACGTGGCGGTGTTTCGCGTCTGAGGGGCCCCGCCTCCCCTCTTCGTGGGCGCGTTTTCCTTTTGTTTTGCAATTTATGGCGTCGGCCGGGTTGGCCTTCTGTCTCAAAAAAAAAAAAAAAAAAAAAAAAAACAGAGAAAAACCGAAAGATGCCATCATGAAATCGATTGGACTTGGAAACATGAGGATCTCGATTGATTATGCCTAAAATCCTCCCCGGACATTGGTTTGAGGTATACTGACTATCCCATTTGAGGTAGATGAGGCTAATTCGGTTAGCTTCCTTAATCGGATACTTGGTTTTGGTTTCTAAGCAATAATATAGTTGCTCTAATTGGGTGGGTGAGTAATATATGGTGATTTAGCCACTGCCTTGATGATGTTTGGGCTAGTTACTTTTACAAAAGTCAAACTACTACACCCAACATCTTTCATAATTTAGGAGTGCTATCCACCGAGCTATGACATGCTTGATTTTGTGTGCAAGGTGGGCAAATTAGGAGACAACAACTTGGGTAGCATAGGAGGCGGCATGTGGCTATAAGGTGCTGTCCAACTTGCATTGTGGATATTCTATAATGGAAAGCCAATTCAACAACATTTATCTTATATGTGATCACTTAAGAGAAATGAGACAACCAATATTGCCACTAAACTTGGTTTTATTGGCAAATGATCCACGTGGAACCTGCTAATGATGTCATCCACTTACACAACATTGAACGATAAAAGATTTTCCCCTTATAACACCATATTAGGAAGTAAAGACTCTTTGATTCAATGACACTTTCATGACACTTCAAGTGCGCTTACTAACATCTTGGCATCAATATGTTCAATAGTGTCATGAGGTGCATCTCCATGTTACACGATGGTCTACAAGTTGTCTACACAACTGACAATTGCCATTAGTATGCTCAAGAATATCTTCCTCTTGCATACTAAAATGTAAACACATGATACTTGTCATTAGTATGCTAAAGAATA